>VXBL01001841.1:1181057-1255718 GCA_013400195.1 Aramus guarauna
CGCGGCTCGCTCGTCCCCCGGCGACGGCGTCAGTGGCGCCGCCCCCCTCCTGGCGGGGCGCCGAGCAGGCAGCCCGCAGCGGCCGGGTCCTGCGCCGCCTCCGCTCCCCTCCCCGGGGGTGTCCGCAGCGAGGACGCGGCCTTCGGGGTCCCCGGGAAAGGCGGCAGGGTGCGCCGGTCCCTGCGAGCCCCGGTTGCAGCCCGTTGCCGGTCCCTGGGGGAAGCGCCGGGGCTCCCTCCCGAAAACGGGCTCCCCTGCACGGCGCTGCCGGAGCAGGGCGCGTTACCCTCACCCCCGGCTGAGAAAAGCGTCGGCCCGCTCAGCAACACGGCTTCCCTGCCTGCCCAGGGGCGCCCGCGGCCGCGTCTGCCGCCCGCCCGTCGGTAAACACCCCGCAACGGCAGCGCCTGGGCGGCTCGAGGTCATCCCCGGGCAGGGCGGGCCCGGCTCGGCCCGCGTCAGTTGCCCCAGCGCCGCCGGTGCCGCCGGTACCAGGCACGGAGCGAGGGGTAACACCCCCGGTATCCCTGGCTCCATCCCGGGTCGCTCCCGCCTCAGCGTGTCCCTCCGGCAGCCCCGGTCACCTGCCCGTGCCCGCGCACCCCCAGCGCCAGCCTCTCTCCTCCCTGTCCACCTCTGGGCTCCTGCCCGTTCCTTCCACGTCCCTGTTTGTTGCACAGACTCCCGTGGCCTTCCACCCTTTCTGCTCCACCTTGACTCCTCACCACTCCCCGTTTCCCCCTTTTTCCCTTTCCAGGGGCTCCTCCCATTTCACAGCTGCCCCCTCAACGCTTCCCACCACCTCCATCTTGAGACCCGCAGGTGCTTGGCAGACCCTTTACCTGCAGGGCTACCCATGTTTTCCAGCCTTATCCTGGCTCCCGGCGGCTGGTGATGGCCCCTGTGCCCCCCCCAGGAGGGGATCCCTTCCACCCTACCTTCCCATCCCCATCATCCTGCCAAGGTCATCCAGACGCTGCAAAAATGTTAGTGATGGCGCAAAGACAGGGCAAGGAATGTGTAATGTGGGATACTCATGAGTGGGACGCAGCAGCTCAGGCTTATTGAAATGACCCTGGGACTACCTTCAATCTGTTTTTACTCGAGGATTAACCTTTAAGGATGCAGGAAGCCACTTTACATGTAATATGATCGTGCTCAAAAGTTTCACTTCATAACAAAACAAACAGGTACTTAAATAGTAGATGATTAAGTAGTCTGCTATTTGCAGCCCCAGCAAAACTCATGTTCAGTATTTATCACATCAAGGGAACATTTTCTTCCATAAAGTAGAAAAAAACCCTCCGTGCAATTCTTCTGCAGTCTTTGTGCAATAGATGGTATCGTGTTTCTGAGCACGAAACGTATACGAACAGCAGTCCTGAGATACCACGCAGGCAACCCGATTTGTATCAGTAGAGAGGTGTAAATAGAGAGAGGGCAGCGTTTGGCCCATCACCATCCAATCGGACTGGGATGAACGCTGCAGCTTTTGCATCATTTTCTGACCTAAGGGGGATTTCTACCCGAAAAAAGAAACTGCAAATCTGTACTATCAGATCAGAAAGGCATTGCAGTGAAATCTGTGGCGAGCAAACCTCGATCAGATCAAAGCAAACTGTTCTCTGTGCAGCACAGACCCGTGTGGCCACAGCCGGGGGACTGAGTGCTGTTCTTACAATTTCGGTTAAAATAGTTCATAGGGTGGTAATGTTTTCATTAGGCAAGAAGAGAAGGATAACCTTTCCCTTTCTTCGGGGAGCTAGGTGAACTAGAGAATGGGAAGAAATTTCACAGCTTTTCACAACGCAGGCTTTGCCCTGCTGAAATCAAGGGAGATGGTCCCCCGAGGAAGCAGCATGAGGAAACAGAGGTATTTAGAAGTCAAAGGATGCAGTTAATTTGATAGCATATGGGATTTTCAGAAGGACCAATAGACTCTCAGAACTTGGGTTCCTAATTGCTTTTGAAAATCCTTCTGGGAGCTTGATTATGTCTTGGCATTTAAATACCTCAAAAAAAAAAAAAAAAAAAGAAAAAAAATCTGCGCCTTGGTCCTTAGCCAAACTCTTCGTCTGCTTCTCCTGGCCTTTATTTAAGTGACAAGCCAGGCAGAGCTGGGTAGGGGCACGTTTGTATTCGGGTATTGTCTCTGCTGCTCCAAAAGTGGGAGATGATGTTAGGATGGATGCAATTTTGCATTTGTTCTTTTCTTCTAACGCAGTATCTGTCTTCACTGGTTAGGAGCTGAAGCTTCACTTGGTCTTGCAAGTGAGGTATTTCTCTGTGACGTCG
The DNA here is from genome assembly GCA_013400195.1 of Aramus guarauna. Lineage (NCBI taxonomy): Eukaryota > Metazoa > Chordata > Aves > Gruiformes > Aramidae > Aramus > Aramus guarauna. The sequence goes on from VXBL01001841.1 coordinate 1,183,353, forward strand.
ATGCAGGCGTTCAAAATATGTCATCTCTTGGGGGCAGGTTTTCATGCCATGTTATTAGCTCAAAGAAACCTTTCAGAAGTGAAGGGAAAACTGTGGGCATGTCCTGACCTTCCCATCTCAAACAGGCACTGGGAAGCTCAATCTCATTAGTTTTGCTTGGGAGGAGGTTGATCTTTAGTGATTTCCAGACAGTTCCTTCCATAAACCTTTTAAAAATAGAGATTTAAAAGTCCTAATGGCAAACAGGGTATCTGTATGTAATAGAGATGGCTCCTGTGACAAAGATCTTACAACCTAGATATAATGTGAAAAAAATTTTGTTGTTGTTGTTGTTTATTTAATACTAGGTTAATTTCATGTGACTCACAAGATTATTCATGGGAGGACATCCATTTTTTCCACTATCAAAATAAGTGCTACATCAACAATAAGTAACTCCTTGCAAGTGAGGAACACCTTGGAGTATAAATTAGGAATAGTATAAATTAAGAATAGTATAAATTAGGAATTTGGCTAGAAATGTTTTACATTTCATTTTACATCTACATTTTATCTAAATAACAGAAATATTTTACATTTAATCTAAGTTAGGGGCACCTTGGAGTATAAACTAGGAATTTGGATAGAGCAGAAATATTTTAGCTTTTATCTAAACGCAAGCCCTGATAGAACAGGTCCAGACGCAAATCCATTCCCACTGTAGAAACATCAAGCAACAGATGAAGCAAGCAAAAGGAATACAGGATCGATGGCTTCATAACACAGTCAAATTTGACTTGGTCTGTACATGCCACGCTTTTGGTGGGTTGTTTTTTTGGTGGTGGTGTTGCAGTCTCCTGTCCTGACCAGTGCAGGCAAGACAGATCTCATGTGGCTCATCACAACATTCTATTCTGTATCAACTGCAGGGATTTAACAAAAAAATAGAAAATAGTTCTAATTTGGGATGTGCGTGGTATTTTTAACTTGCTATCAGTAGGCAAACAGAGAGCGGTAATTACATGAGCATAAATTTATGGGGCAAAACAGAGCATTAAGTACTTCTGTGCATGTTTGTGCTTGAAAATGCTTCTGCTGGGCTATGTTTGTGGTGTGCAGGGGGGGGGAAAGAAAGCGAGAGATATCCCATCTTCAGCAAGGTTGCTACGCAGCCAGTGTTTTTCTGAAGGATCCCATGTTGTTCAATCTACTGCACACAGCCCTGCAGCTCCCTGTGTGTGCAGTAGCTCCATGGCTCATGTGGGCATATTATTTCTTTTTAAAATTAATTTAAAAAAAAAAAACTTTTAAAAAATTAACCACCATAAATTTCAGTAATAGCTTGACCTTTTTTCTTCCCCCCTCTGTTTTTTTTTTTCCCCTGATTTATTCTCCTGTTGGAGAAATGCCAGTCCATGGACTCCACCAGTCCCTCCTAGCTGGGGGACCCCCCCAAAGCCCAGTGCGTCAGGAAGACTCACAACTCTACGTTGTTAAATGCAGTTCAGACACATCCAAAAAAGGCACGGTCTCCCAAAAAGTGATCTCCTTCACAGTGCAAGGGTCTGTGGGTATTTATGTGAAATAGAATATATAGGTGTTTATAGGAAAATGTTGGGAGAACCATAAAGCTCTATGTTTTCTCACTGTTTATTATTCAGGGAGGTTGTCCTACCTTCAGCCATGGCTGGAAGAGCAGCAAAACGTTTCTCACATTCGGGTGCCTGTGGAACAAGGGGGGCCCATCTGCTCTCACTCTACCGAGCTCTGCCAACGGGCCACAGAGGCACGTGCTTCATCTTGCACTTTCAGATTTACTATTAATACAAAAGTGCCTGGGAATGAAGCTACTGAGGAACAAGAAGCAAGTGTGTTGTTAAGTCCTGAAAAGTTTTATGTGAGATTCATCTGCGTGAGATGCTCCCGAGTCCCCTCCTTGCTAGGTGCTCCGAGCGCAGTGCACCCAGATCCTGGGACGGCGGTCCTCATGCCAGCTGCTGTGAGCTATGTCCAACATGGCTTTCTATCTTGTCGTATCCCACTCTATTTAGGCTCATTGTGGTTTGTGTACTGTCATTGCACTAGTTCCTGATACTTTTCATGTTGAGTAATCAGGTGTTTCCCTCTGCACAGGAGGGCATACTGGGCTGTTTCCTCTCTATACAGATTTATTTCCTGATGCCTAGAGAAATTCAGAAAGTGCCTTTGCTCCCATCATGATGACAGTTCCCATAATGATAATAAACGTAAAATATTAAATTTAGACTGCAGAATTAACATCTCAATGAAATAAAGGGGGTCACTGCAAATTCACATGTCCTGAGAGCACTTTTTCAGGCTGTTTCCTGAGCCAGAAAGGCAACACATCATCTATTTATAGGCTTTGTATTTGAAAGTTTTCTTCCCAGGCATAAAATCAATTTGCTGTTTGGTTTTAATACATGCCATGTGTACATGTGCACGTACATGTATATGGAAAAGTTAGTCTTTCTAGAGGTGAGCATGAGTATAGCTAAGTGGGATCCAGAGTGTAGGTCCATTATGGGACTTTGCTTGTTTGTGATTCGTTTATATCCTAATAGCTATCAAAACAAACACATTAAAATCATATAAAAAAGATTAATAGGGAAGGAAAAATATTCTCCGTATTTTAAAATTCTCTATTGTACAGCATGGAAGTAAATAACAAAATCTAAAATGTTTACAGTTTATAAAATCCTAGAATGGTTTGGGTTGGAAGGCACTTTTATAGATCATTTAGTCCACACACACCCCGCCCCCCGCCATGGACAGAGATACAGTCCACTACATACTGCTCAAAGCCCCGGCCATCCTGACAGTGAACACTTCCATTCATGGGGCACGCACAACCTCTCTGGACAACCCATTTGTAACCACCCTCGTCATAAAAAGTAATTCTTCCTTATACGCAATCTAAACCTACCCTCTTTCAGTTTGAAACTGTTGCCCCTTGTCCTACCACTACAGGCCTCGGTAAAAAGTCTCTCTCCATCTTTCTTACATACTAAAGGCCACAATAAGGTCTCCCTGGAGCCTTCTCTTCTCCAGGCTGAATAACCTCAACTCTCTCAGCTTGTCCTCATAATTTTTTTTTAATTTTTTTTTTTTTAAATTTAAAAGTTTTTAAATGGGTAAAAAGACTCCATTTTCCAGTTGCAGGGGACTTTGCCTGACTGCCATGACTCTTCAAATATGACGGAGAGTAACTTGGCAACTACATCAGCCAATTTCCTTGGGACCCTGTGATTCATCTCATCAGGTCCCATGGACTTATGTATGGTCAGGTTCCTCATGCTGTCTCACACCTGGTCTTCACTTATGATGGGAGGGACTTCATTCACCCAGTCCCTGCCTTGAGGTTCAGGGGCTTGAAAGATGTGGGAAGAGAGATTACCATTGAAAAGTGAGAGAAAAAAAATGTTGAGTACCACCGCCTTCTCCATGTCAGTTGTCACTGCTTCTCCTGTCTTATTTACTGGGTGGTGGAAGTACATTTTCTTTAATCTTCCTTTTCTGCCCAACGTACCTGTAGAAGCGTTTCTTACTATTCTTTGCATTCCTTGCCAAATTCATCTCTAGTTGAGCCTTAGCTTTCCTGATTCCATCCCTATGCATCCAGGCATCATCCTTGTACTCTTTCCAGGATATGTGTCCCTGGTTCCACTGCCTGTGCATTGCCTTCTTGCACTTTAGTTTGACCAAGATGTCCTTACTCTGCCATGCTGGTCTCCTGCCTTCCTTTCCTGATTTCTTACACGTGGGAATTGAGAGCTCTTGCGCTCTAAGAAAAATGTACTTAAAGAGCTGCCAGCTCTGTTCAGCTCCTTTAGCCCTGAGGGCTGTTTCCCAGGAGATCCCATCCACTAATTTCTTAAACAAATGAAAGTTTGCTCTCCTAAACTTTAGGGTCCTGACTCTACTCTTCATTTGGCCCATATCCCTCAAGACCATGAATTCCACCAGGACATTATCACTGCAGCCCAGGCTGCCAGCAATCTTGTCATCTCTAATTAGATCATCCATGTTGGTAAGCAACAAGTCTAGTGATGCTTCTCTTCTGGTCAGGCTGTCTATCACCTTGACTAAGAAGTTATCTTCGATGCACTCCAAGAGTCTCCTGGATTGCTTACAGCTTGCTGTGCCGCGTTTCCAGGAGATATCAGGGTGCCCCAGCAGGTTCAGAGCATGCAGCATGATGTTTCCTCTAATCGAAGTAAGGAGGCTTCATCAACAGGCTCCCCTTGCTCGAGTGGCCTGCAGTGAACACCAGCCACGAGGTTTCCTTTGTTGGCTTGAACTCTTTTACTCATAAGCTCTCAACCCGTTCATCGATGTTTTTCAAAGACAGTTCTGTGCAGTCAATCTATTTTTTTACGATGGATGGTCTAGGTACCTTAAGTACGTATTTTTCAGAGAGCACTTTCAGAAGTTCTGCTCTGTTCTATGATATTTTCCAGTGGCCCACCATAAATTGCAGTATCCAAAGTCACTAATCACCTCAAAGTCTTGCCTTGCAGAAAATGCAACAGGCATTTTCTGATTTACTCTAAAATCTCTCTGAGTCACTAATGAGTTCAGATAAAGTTTTTTGCCGCTATGTTTATTTAAAGCCAATCACTGTTACATTTCCCAAGGAAAACACTGCCAGCACCCTCAGCAAGCAATATATTGATTTTAAATCAGCAAGACTGCCATTGATCTTAGCAGCTATTTATTGCACATGTTCCCAGCAGCCACTTCCTAATGGAATTTTAACAATTCAGTAGGGTCGCTCGAAGGTCTCGAGGAAGCAAGGGGAAATTTTGTCTCTTGCAGGAAATGCCTCCCTAAGACAGTGCCTTTGCTCGCCATCATAAGACAGAGTGGATGACTTCTCGAGTTTTGGTGAATCCTAATGATTAATTTTCAAGACATACATAGTTCTTATTTTATTCAGCTTGTCCTGGCAATATATACAGTTTCACCTCTGTCTTATTAAATCTCTGAGCTGCTGGTTGCTGAAGGCTGGGAATATACAAAGCAAATATGTTTGGTCTCTTGGCCTCTTCTGGGGCTCTGCAGCAGTTAGCTGCTGTCAGCCTTAGGACAGAGGAACCCTTAGTCTGGTGCAATACATCTACACTTACATTAGAAATACTATTATAAGAACTGATCTAAAGATGTCTCTCTTTCTGCTTGCTTTCCTATAGAGCATGGCCTTTTTAATTTGAGTTAAAATCCTGCACCAGAAGGACAATTTTGTGTTTGGCTATGCCATTTCCAATGGTTTAACAGGAAACAGCATGCAAAACATTCTTCTCTGACAAAAACTGCATTTGTTACTGATCTCACTCTGTTTTCTTGCATGTCAGCTTAGCTCCAAAAGTGTTGCATGGCTATGTGGGCAAAAATAGGAGGAGTAAGAAGGGAATGATGATTACAAAATATTTAAGAAAAAATCAGTTTATCATAAACCTGAAAGGGATAGTGCTTGGTTTGGGGCTGGAGGAGGTGGCCGGTGTATGCTTTGAGCAGAGCTGGTGCCCTGCCTTGGTGCCAGGAGAGCCATGGCCGGCTCCATGCTGCGGCTCCTTTCTGTTTCGACATCGCTGCACGCAGAGCAGCCCTGTTGGGGCCGTTACACCCCTGTGCCCCTTGGGCAGGCGTCCTTGTCCCCGTCCGGTTGCCTGGGTCTGCTGAAAAGCAGTACAAGCCCCGAATGACTCCACAGGCCCCAGAGACCCTCGGTGATGTCCATGGCCTTGGGTATTCCTGAGGAAAGAGCCAGACCTACTGAAAGGGTTCCTGAAGTTTGTACAAATGGCACAGCCACACTTTTCTCTGTAATGCACATTAACTAAAAGCTGCAAGTAATTTGACAGGTACCTGTAATTTTAGCTGAGACTTGACCTGTAAGACTGCTGTGGTTGTATTTCTTTGCATGCTACAGACTGCAACATAATCCAGCAGATAACGAAGGATGAGGGCAAATGAGCACTTTGAGTAAGCGGTGGCGTCTGTCACTTGCAAACTCCACCACCTGGCATCGAGCCGAACCTGGCGAATGTTCTCAGCCACTCTGGCACGCTTCTTATGTGCTATGGCAAGGACCAGAAGAAAAATATGATTGTGTGAGATTCCTTAGGCCCTTTTGGGAGGTCTGGATTATACCCATGTGTGGAAGTACCCCGTATGACGAATAGTGAGAGGCAAGGAGGGAGGCAGTGCATTCTAGTAACTAAGAATTAAATGGGACCTGGGCTTTCAGCTGGGCTTCTCTGCTGACTCGCCAGATGATCCTGAGCACATTTTGGTTTTTTATGCTAGTCTGCATCAGGAAACAATGGTTGAAAGCTGTCTTCAAATCTGGCAAAGTAAGCCAGATGGCAACCTTTATAGCAAAGTCAGCTCGAATGCAGTAACCTTTATAGCAAAGTCAGCTCGAATACAGCTAAACCCAACCAAAGCACGAGTCAGAGAGCATATCCCTTTTTTGGAAATACATCCTTTTACCTGCGATTAAGCAAAGCTGTAGTGCTCAGGCGTGGTACAGCCCGCAGGCAGCTAAAAGTGTGGCTGGAGGGCAGGAAAGGCGTTTGAAGCAAAGCCCGACTGTGAACGCAGCAGAGGCCGGGGCAGGCTGCTCTGGAGCTGGCTGCACTGCTGAATTTCTGGCTAGCACCCGGCCTGGGCTTTTTGGACCTTCACAATGGTGCCACAGTTCCCTGTCACTATGGAAACTGTTTTTTGAAAAGGGACTAGTTTTTAAAAAGTGAATTGAAACCAAAACTCGTGCTTTGTCTTCATCCCTGTCTCTGAGGTTCCCCTGGGAACAGAGGAAGGCTCCCGGAGGCTGGGCTGGCCTCCTCAAAACCCAAACTCAGGTTGCCCTTCGTGAGAGAGACACAGCTGAACCAGGAGCTGATTTCCACACATACGGGCAGAAACCACAAGAGCTGCTAAGTCAGCAGGAAAGACCCCCAAAATAGCTTGAGAGGAACCAAAACCAGCGTCAAAGTAACACAGCGTGGTCTGTCCCTCCTGCCATTACGTGGCCCACCGGGGACATCCGCAGGGTACACCATAAAATTGTGTGTAGCTCAGACAGGTTCCTCTCGGAGTGTTAAACAAATTCAGGAGATGTTTCCTTAAATTACTTTGTTCTCTGTGGTCTTGCCAAAGCTTAGATACAGGAGGAAACACTTCTGTGTGGTTATTGAAGGAACAGGACAACAGTATGGGGGGTGCTTTCACAGTCTCATTCAAACCCAGCAGAGATGAGGGTAACCAGAAGGGTTTTTCTTTCCATGTGTGGGCTATATAAAGGTCCGTATTGAAAATGTCTTTGCCTTGGAGCCTACATTTCAGACTTAGCTGTGTTCATAACGCTCTGGATAGGCCATGCCACTGGATAGGTCACTGAGCCAGCTGTGAGAAAAAAAAACAATGGCATTTTAGGCCTCTCACTGCGAAAATCACACAAGATACCTGCACGTGGGTACTGGTCCCAGACTAGACCTGGTGGCACAGCCCTCATTTTAATGGTAAATATTTATGCATCATGCCCAGCGTTAGGGAATCACACCTGAATGTGGACACTAACACTGCCAACCTGGGAATCACAAAGCACTTGCAACCTGTATTTTCAGCCCTGGAGGCATCACTGGAACCTAAAAGCCCTTTGCAGAGGCTCGGTGGGGACAGGCACTTCTCTCCCTGTCATTCCTGCTCCTTTCCTGATTTCATTGTTGTGCCCATGTAACTGTCTGTGGAGCTCTGCTGAATTAAAAAGAAAAAAAACAGAGGGCTGGAGAAGTCCAGGAGGGAGGCAATGAGCAGCCTGAGGTGGAGAAAGGAGGGAGGGAGGTTTTTGAGCAAACTTTGGCACTAGAGGAAATTCTCACTTTACCTTTCTGGGATGAGTTCAGGAAGCCCTACATAGGGCATTCCCCACTTGCAGCCCTTACAGACACCTAATTAGTAGATGCCAGGGTCCAGGATGTGATTCAGAGTAATTAATTTCCATATATAATTGGCAGAAGGAAGTGAAGATTCCCCCAGGGAAGACCCAGAAAGCCAAGTAATTACAAAGAGCTGGAAAGACAAGGCACAGTGTTTCCTTCTCTCTCTGAAATTTCAGCACCCAAACCCCACTCCCTCATCACATCCTGAAACAATAAATTCATGTTTAGGAGACAGAAATGGAGGAACAGAAACATTACAGCCCCGTACAGTACTGACCCAGTAAAAACAGTAGAGGTAAGCAGCTGGGTTTGCTTTTTCCAACAAACTTAGTGCTGCTCTGTTATCATATGGCCATGCTGGATTGCCTGGACCTCTTCACCATGCCTTCCCAATTGTTGTGTCAGCATCTTGCCATTGGAGCCCACAGCTCTGCAAAGAATCTGCAAGAAGCCTGAAGAGAACCATGAGCGAGTCCACCTGGGAAGGTGCCGCTGCAATTATGGTGCAGACCCTTCTCTGGAGCACACGGGCGATTCCCAGTCCAAATGTCAGAGCCTGGCCCTTGTCTAAGGCCAATGCACCATCTCCAGGGGCAAGCAGGAACCTATATGACATGGTTGGGGACTGTTGAAGAGGACAAAGCCAGTGGTGGGAAGAGCTTTCTTAGCCCCAGGTGCCCCCAGGAACCCTTAGACCAAAGGCACAAGCCAACAGCAATCAGCCCATGTAAGGGAGCCTTTGCAGGCCCCTTCCGCTCACATTTATTTTTGGTCTGTTTTGCTTTCTCTCCCTGAGGGTTTTCTCTTTTCCTGGGCATGCTGTCAGGCCCTGGGCACTCTGCCAGCAGTGCAGTTCAGCATTGCTGGTCATGCCATGCCCCAGCCTGGGAATTTCTGCTCCCAGCATCATTGCTTCAGTCTTCTCCAGTCAGAACTGCACGGTGGCAGTTTTCAACAAGCAATTGCACTCATGCAGCCATCCGCAGCGATGCTCATTGCTCATTCTCATCAGAAGCATGTTGAGAAAAGAGAAGTGAGGTAGGATCCATGTCCAGCTCCTCTCAGAAACTACCAGTGTACCAGTGTATCAGGAAAGGAGAGACTGGAGAGTAGCTTAGGATAGCTACTAGCATTGCCCTCTTACCTGGAATAGCACTTTTTTGTCTATGAGTTGCAGTACACAGACTCGGGAGGAGCTCCTTTTCCAGCCATGCTGCCCTCATGCTTCACCTGGTTTAAGTTGCTAAGCTGGAAGGCATAGCCTTGAATTTGGGCCAGCATTTCTTTACCATAAATATCTGTGATAGCCGCCTCAAAGGCAGTGATTTTCCCCTGCCACTCTTGGTGGGTTTTTTAACATTTCTGTATGCTACCGAGCTATTAGACTTCAAAGTACTTTAGCGTTTGTGGTTCCCACATCTGCGCAGGGAGGACAAATGCTGCAAATAGAGGGCATGAGTCTCCTGATGGGAAGGTGAGACGCTGGCGGTGGTGCCAGTTCCTTTCCACCTGGTGCACCGAGGCTTTACCACAGCTGCCAAAAGCAGAGAGTGAGGGCAAGAGGAGATTTCAGGCTAAGCAGCAGTGCGGTAGCACCGGGCTGGCACAAGAATGCTGCCAGGCTGCATCCCGACCCACCTCTCACTCCTGGGGCATCAGCTGGGGAAGGACCGCAAGGTCATGTTTGCCCCTGTAAAGGCTCTGCCCCAGGAAGATGGGGATGTGAGGTAATTCAATCATTATTTTTTGTTCTTGCAAGTATGGAAATATTTTAAGCTCATTCGGGACTTTTTTCAGCTCCTCCACGGGTATACCTTAAAAATGTCCAAGCTTCAGACATTTGCCTGTGGGCAAAATACAGAGGAGAATTAGAAATAAGTAGAAGTAGGCAAAGCTGACATTAACTGATGTCTTTGGAAAACAATTTCAGGCCCTGAGCAACACAAAAATCTGATTACTGGTTCCCTTCTTGGGTGGCTGTCTCTGACTGCCTTACCAGAAGATGGCTTTTTAACAAGCACTTTTCATTTTAGGAAAGAATACAACAGTTGTACCTTGCTCACTGGACCACAGCCAATCTGTGTGACCTCAGTTGCCCTTTTGCTTGACCTGTGCCTCACCTTATGCAAGACTGAGATGGTAAAACTAGAATTTTTATTTAGACTATTGAAGATTTTTAGCTAAAGAAGAAAAATTAGTTCACACAGGAAGATCTGGATGGTGCCTACAAATTCTTGTCCCTGATACTAACCAGCTGTAGGAGGCAAGTCATTTAAAAATCCCTATTTTGGCAGTTGGGAGTTAGGCAGCATTAGGAACTGAAGGCTAAGACAATTATTCAGAAAGCATGTTGGACTGCACTCCAAAGTCACTTTTATTGATCAAGTAAATAACGTGTCCTTCAAGTTATCATCTTTGGTATTTCTGCTAAGCACAGAGCTAAGTTGGCTGTCTCCTAATCTTGCTTCCACAGGGCAAAAAGAAATGCAAACAGAAGATAAGGAAGATCACCATACCCTTTAGCAGAAGTCCAAAGTGCTTCTCCACACTATTATCAGTATTGTCATATCAGATAAATAGTTTTAAATTTATCCTGTTTGGCACAGAGGAAGCTCTGTTTGTCACCAGAGTTCATGTAGCCTCTGAGACATGGTCAGCAAGTGGCCAAAGCATAACGGACAATAAATCCAGCGTAAATAACTGAATCTGGATTTAGATCAAGAGGCGAATTACAAATGTTTGAGAAGCTTAAAGAAGAGATTTGAAACTTATCTTCATTACTAAAAATAGGGTTTACATTTTTTTTAAAAGCTGTTTTAGTTTTTAAAACTTCTGGATAGTTAATGTTCATTTGTTTTCCTGAGGTGGAAACAGTCAGAAGACAACAATGTGGTTTTGCTCAGAAGTAAACGTGCTGAGATCAGCTCATATGTCATTCCAGAACTGCTGACTTCAGGGTACACTGCTAAGTGCCTGCTTTTCATCTCATGATAACTCGTGTGTATTCATGCTGCTGCTGTGAAAAAATACATCTCTTTTAGCAGTTAAGGCTAACTTTGTAGTTACATGAGAGCATGGTATACTTTCCAGCAGGGATGGTGCATTAACACTAATGTTTTGTTTTGACTAATTAATAGGGAACAAGGCTTTGCTTCAACTTGAGCTGAAATTTTTACGTTTTTACTACACTCAGTCAGGGATGGCTGCTTTCTAGCAGGACCATATAAACGGGGCAGCAAAAGTCCCTTCAGCTCAAGCCTCTCCTCCAAGGCTGGCTATTGCAGTGCATCTGATAATGTTGAAAAGCAGAATGGCAAAAGGATTAGGAAACTTTGAGCCCTGTGAGCTATGTATGTATGATCTCTTGCGACGAGTCTTCTTATCAGGGATACACTGGAAAGACTTATTCATTGCTGTCAGTGGCAGAGTCCATAATTGCTGCTGTGCAAGCAAACAGTACTGAGGTTGATAGAAATACCCAAGCGTCAGCCCTTCTTTTCAGATTAATGTTCTGCCTCCCCTAACATTATCAGACAAGGAAATGATTAGAGAATATTGAGTTTGTACAGGTACATGTGAACGAGAGGCGTAGCTGGGAGTGGGGAGGGGGACAGACACATTATCTGAATTTAAGTCTCAGTTCTGCCACAAACCCCCTGTTGGTCTCTCACCATCCATCTCTTGCTGGGTACACGAGTGAGGCACAGTGCAACCCATGCTGTGGTTGGCATTTCTAAGTACTGTTGTAATAAACACATTATAGACTTCGACTTCCTGGTGTTGTGCCTACTAGAGTTTTCATTTCTGCATCAATATCATTAATTTGATAAAGGCAGGTGAAATAACAATACGAACACAGTAAAACAGGTGTTCTCCATTTCAAGTCCTTGACTTGTGCCTATTAAAGCATTTACAGGAGGTCTGATCTGCCGCCTGTTCGAGTTAATGAAAGTTTGTGTGTTCACCTCCATGGGCTTCAGATCAAGCCCAATGAAATTAATTACAGAAACAATTTGCAGGAAAGAAACAATAAAAAGAAAAGCATAGGACTGGGGGATGCAAAAGAGAATAGTGGCGACAAAGCTTAATCACTCAGAACTGCTTAAAGGCTTTTTTAGTTAAATGATTGAAAGTGTTGCTATAACTATTGTGAATATGATGACAAGAAAATGAGATTTTCTATATAAAATTGATTAGACTAGATTAGACCGCTACACACTGCATATAATTGACTTTGTAGCAATAAACTGACCAAGAGAATGACCAACCTATTGATAAGAACAAGGCTGTAAGCAAAGAAGTAAAGGTGAGACAGCCTTGCTAAGGTACAGGCTACAGGCACTAATTCGACGGCTCTGGTCTAAGGCAGTAGCTTCATAAGATGCAATATTTGGCAGCAATATCAGTTAGCGATATTTTCCTTCCCAGCTCCTGGGGTTGCTCCATTTCCCCGCTTGCTCCTGCCAGCCCTCGTGCCAGCACAGACCTTGGTACAGCCTTTCCATGAATCACACGGGGAAACTGAGCCCGCTTTCAAACATGTACGCACAGAGACAAGCAAACATATTTTCCTGGGTTATTTTTTAACCCAAATCACCCTCCCGATCTGGCTCAGAGCATGGGCTTTCAAGGGCTGGTCTTGACACCAGGACAGCACAAGGTGAGGAGAGACAGGACGGCTGGGACGGGCACGGGGCAGGGGCCGGTGGGGCAGCCCTGAGGCACCAGCCAGCCCTCAGCATTTCAAGTCAGCTTCTCCTGTGCTAAGGGGTCCGCAAAGCTTACACGTGATCTAAAGCTCACCAGAAATACCCATTCTTGGGTTTCTGTTTGTTTGTTTGTTTTAAATGACGTTTTTACAGTAACCATTTGCTTAAAAAAATTGTTTAACCTTGTAGCAAGTGATGGAGTGTTGATTACTCATTCACTGAAATTCAGTCGTCTGAATATAAATTCTCCTTGCACTCCCATTCCTAGCATGTCATTATTCCAATTAGGAGAGTGTTTAAGATATTTAAATAATCTCCTATTCAGCTACATGTATGAGAAAATGCATTCACTCAGTACAATAATGCAATTGTGCCTTGCCTCTGAGATGGCAAAAGAGGGTTATTGGAGCCGTTCTGAGAAACAGTAACTGAAAAGCAAAGGCAGTCAGACAGATTGGGCATGAGAAAACGTAAAATCAAATAGCAAACGTGTGGAAAAGCCCCTCTACGCACACAGACAGTGGAGAACAAAGCTAACAAAGCAACCTGCATGAGATGAGAAACCACGTTGCTCTACCAACTAGAGAAATATGTCGATTTGGGTTGACTCTTTTTCAGACTGACCAAGAAAACAGAGTGGGAGTGGGCTGATGCCTTTCTGACTTCCACAATGCAAATCCGGAGCAACTATGCTCAAGCAACTCATTTCAGCATAGGTACGCTGCAGTAAAAATTATTTGAGTGAACAAAAGATTCAAGCCCAAAAGAATGGGTGCAAAACCTGGCAGTCATCCCTTGTAATTCCTAATATCCATAACATTTTTGTGGCACTGACCTAAAAAGCCAAAAATCCCAGAGACAATTATTCACAGCATGGATGCTGGGACATTTACTATACAGCCGAAAGATCAGCAGCAGAGGAGGTCTATGTTTAACCAAAGGGAACAAAAAGACATATTTACAGTTGTTTATGTTTATTTGTTCTATAAATATAGAAACAGGATTCCTTTTTGGCCAGTCTGCGGATCAAATTAATTTGTTTTTCAGTTTCATTTTTGTGGCTATAAGTTCAGAGGTGACTTAGGGTTGCACTACACAGCAACCACAGCTGCTAAAAATAGACCACAATAGTGTAACACACACGACAGCGTTTAACCACCGCATTCCCCTGTATCTCAGCTCTTTGAAGCCCCTGTACGTAGGCAGATTTGTTTAGTTATGATGTAAACCTGCTGTGGTTGTGAATTACCATGTCCAGAGTAACACGGGGAAAGAGCCAAGATGAAAACAGCATGTCCAAGAGGCATCCTGAGCTGCTGAACAGACACGTGGCGGAAGGCTGCCCTGTCCCATAGGGATGCGTAGAGGAAGGTTTTCCCCTGGGAAAGCCAGGATTTCAGCCTTTTCAGTGTTGCATGACATTGATCTCAACTGCAAACAGTTATTAAAAGAGCAGCCTCTAAAGTCAAGACAGAAAAGAAAGAAAAGGGTGTAACGGGAATCAGAACGATGTGATTTTGATGGATTTTTTTTTTTTCCAAAGGCCCAAGCCTAGAAATAAATCTTAAAAAGCAAAGTAAAAATTCTCCCTTTTCCAATAGTGGGCAGTGGCCATTTTTATCCTTAAAATTTTCAGCCCATCAGCTATAAAACAGCTCTGAAAAAGAACTATTAACTCAACGATGGTGGAAGTAACCTCACCTAAGCTCTTGAAACCAGGGCTCTATTATACAGGGTTTGGCCCACCTTGCTGGGCAAGGGGAGTCCAAGTGAGGTCTTCAGCAGGCACCTCGAGCAGAGGGCAGTGCATCAGTGCCCTGGGAGCAGCTCAGCGAGCAGCTTGGGACCTTTCCAGCTCGGCTGGCAGTGGCAGAGCCAATGTTTTGCCCAGTCCCTGCTGCTCTCCTGAGCTGAAGAGGTGGCCTGGCTGGGGACAGCAGGACAGCAGCCACTAAGCCGAGGTGTTGGGACAGGACTGCTACAGGAGGTGGGGATAAAGCTGGAGGAAATCAGGGAAGGGCTAAAACAGTGGGAGTGGAGGTGTTTAATTTCGCACATGTCAAGGTAGACACAGGGGAGGCCAAAGCGGGGACAATTAATGGGATCTGCTGCCTCAGAAGCTACTTTCTGATATTGTAATTAGGAGCAGTTTCATGACTGGTAAGCGAAGGTCTGGGTGACATTATCCCACCTAATGACGCAATTTATACTGTTCTGCTTGGCATGTTCTCTTTCTCAGCTCAGGAAAAGAAGAGGCTTTCATAGGAAAAGCACAAAGGTTTTGGGTTGGTGCAAGAAAAGGCAATATTTATAAGCTGGAAGGATGCCAGCCAGTAGGGTGGAGATGCGGCAGAGAGCTCCCATTAATGGTCTTCTCTCAGTTTTTTCAAGTGGTGCCTACCTGAAGTTACTTGTCCAAGTAATTCATTGGTAAAATCAACAGCAGTGCAGCAGGCAGCCTGTTTTTCCTTCCTCTCTGACAGTCACCATCCTCCTCATCACTGGGGGAGAGGCAGAAATTTCTTGGCTGATGGAGGGGAGGCCAACAGGGCAACACTGTCTGGCAGCCCACCAGTATGGCAAGACGCATACCACGAGAAGGGCCAAGCTCTGCAACTCAAGAAGTGAACAATGCAATATCTGTCATGACTCGCTACAGCAGGACTTTAGTTTTCCAGCTGCCTGTATGTAGGGTCTTAATTTTGTATCCAGGGTCTTTTGTGCTTATGGCACAAACTTGGCATTCATGAAATACTGCAGGTGACCGGCTGGCATCCTTTCTTCAACTCCTCTTTCCTGGAACTTTTCTCAACTCTCTCTTCATCCTAGCTCCAGCTCTGGCTCTGCCAGAGCTCCAGTGATCCCACAGGATCTCAGAGCAGCTGCTGACAGGTGGGTGGAGATCCCTCACATATGGGGAAAATGTAGCCTTATCTAGGTATGACATGCCTGACATAATATCTCATTTCTCCGAGACAGCCCTTCATTCCCGTCTGCGTCTCCGGCGACTGTCGCCTAAGCCATTCCTGCCATATCACTTCCTGCGTGCAGGGGTATTTGTGTAAGGAGTGTTTGTAAGACCACATTGTGTGATGTGTTTGTGCTCTGGATTAGTTTAATGGAACTGAAATATAAAATGCCAGACAGTATCCCAGCTGGTAAATAGTGTTTAAACAGCGAAAAACAAATACACTTTCTTACTGCTCCAGTCTTTTCACATCTGGTTGCTTAGCATTGTTCCTATCTCGTGTCCACTTTGCAGTGCTTCAGCAAGATTGCCAAACAAACTGTCCAAAAATCAATTTAACAGAGATCAGAGAAGAAAAAAAAATCCAAATGAGATATAACAGTCACTGATGGGATACACAGACATATCAATTTGGCAGTTAGTCAAACTCCTCAAAGCCATCAATTGTGCTCATTAAATGTCAGAGTTGTGAATTTGCCCCGGGCATTGTCAGCAAAGGCTTGAACATGGCCCCACTTGGTTGAAAGAGATTTTTGTCCCCCAAGTTTCAGGTAAATAGATGAATGAGAAGCTGTCAATAGCAATTCCATACCCCAGTTTTAGCTCCAGAACCAGATTTATGTGCTACAAAGCCAGGTTGTAGACTTTTCCTTTTATTCTAAATAAAGATAAATCTTTTTCCTAAGTATTTACAGACACTTCGCAAGCAGAGGCTCCCAAACCATACAGATTTAAACTTAAATGCTAGTAAAACTGGTATCAAATTTTGATTTGATAATGTTCATTTATACAGCAATGTAAACATTTATATAGACACGTTTGCCTCCAATTTTTTCCCCACCACCGCAAAAGTGATAGGGCTTCTAAGTGGGGTGTTTACTTGGTGGCGTATTTTTAAACCCAAAGAGTCAAGAAGCAGCAAACTTTCTGTAACACTCAAACTTGGAAAGAAAGATGCTGCCGTTACTGGGTTTTGTTTTCTTTAATATCACAGCAGCTCACGTATTATATGACAACTGCCAGGAGGTGACAACATTGAAGACAACTAGGGTGAGGTAGAGAAAACCGAATTCTTCTAGAGGTCAGCAGCAGCTCCCTTCCCCGCCAGTGCTGCTGAGCAGTGCAGGAGAAGGCATGGCCAGCACCAGAGAGCTCCCCGGCCCTGTTAAGTTTCTCTGCTCTGCACATCAGGAAGTTCTTGCCGCTTCAGGTTGAAAAAGCATAAATTAGAAGACCCAGTGTCTTGCTCTGTTGTGTAGGCTTTGGGAAAATTTTGGGAGGAGAGTTTATACTGAGCAGACATCAGGAAGGTCATATTTTTGCACCTAGCAGAGGTCTCAATAATGATAGGATTTAAGCCAGGTATTATTCAGATAACTCTACAGAAATCAGTGAGGTCCCCCCCTGACAAAGTGGTTACCAAACATGTCCTAGCTTGTGAAACACAGACTTGGCTAAGAGCTTTGCCTTACTAAGGACCTTGGGATTTGACCTTTAATTTTGAATGTGTGACTGTATAAACAAGCCATCACTATTCGTCTGCACTGTGCTCGTCACAAAATCCGTTCACAGAGAAAGGACCTGGAGGTAAGTAGCAAGCAGAGGCCATTCTAATAACACCCAAGCCTGGTGATTTCTCTGAGGGCAAGAGACCTCCTTACCTTACCACGAAGGTGGAGAGCTGCCCAGCTTTATAGCTGGGGCCCTAAGCGCTCTGCAGGTCCCTCCGTAAGAGAGCCTTTGCCTGGGATCTTTGAATATCTGGGCGTTTGGAAAAATGTTGAAGAGTCAAGCGTTCCCCTGTTTAAGAAAGAGATACTATTGCTTCTGGAGCGCAGTATTACTGTTGCATTAGGTAAGCGTCACCGTCGGTGTTCTGACTAACGCTGCCTGCTTATATCGTATTTCAAAACATGTGAAAAAAATCTGTGACCTTTGCTCCCAGCAGAAGTGTTGTGTGGATCTGAATGGAGATGGGGAGACCAGCTGGCAGAGAGGACCTGCAGACCAGCTAAACCATCCGCTACTGGAAAAGTAAATCAGGAGGTTCCTTAAGAGTGAAAAGTCTGTGTCAGACACTGCATTTCTCTAGCGCTGGACCCAACGGGGATCAGTGTTCTTCATTCCACTGCTCAAACACAGCAACACCTTCAGGAGGAAACGGCATTTATTAAGCGAATGCTGAGTAGCATTTACAATGTACACGAGACTGTTACCTTGGATATTATTTACCAGAAAGGAGGGTATTGATTCTCCACCTCTAGCACGCTAATTCTCAGGAAAGAGTTAAAATTTTAACTGCAACCTCAAAATCTGCAGCTATTTGCACCTTGTTGTTGGGTCAGCAGTTTGCCTGATAAAGGAGCACTGACCTCCTCACCTGTAGAGGAAAGTTCAAAGATACCTTCAGAAGATTTTGGGGTTGTTTACCAAAAAGCAGAAATGTGGAACGCATAGGGAGGCAGCCTGGGAATACAGGCCAAAAAAGATGTTGTAACATGGTGGAGGCCTCCGACTACCAATAAGAGAGAACGGGTCTCAACTCATAACCGTGCAATGCCCCTCAACCACTTGAAACCCCAACCGAAGGATGTCTCCTTTGGGTGACATGAGCTGAATCTTGCTGAATCTACGATTCACTGCCATAGCTGCACTGCTTCCTGCAACCCCTCTGATGCTGAAGAAAATGACTTGCCTATTATTTTTACTGTTAAAGCCTGGATTTCCTGTGCAGGGGAAGTTCCTCGTGTAAAAAAAAGCAAAGAATATGCTTTAAAGAAGGAGGAGAATGTGCTCAGATTGTGAAGCAGCTGATCTAAAGGCAGCGAGACCCTTAGGGAACCCTGGGCCACAATAGTTGACATTTGAGGCAGGAAATGATGGTTTATTTAACTAACTGAACTGAAAACTGCCAGGGAATTTATACAAGAACAGGAATTAGAAAGAGCAGCACTTAACTAAGACAGACATGAAGGCTAAAACTCCTGTGATCGTGGGAAATACTAAGAGAGATTTGAGATCTGTAAGTGGAAGCGGCCTCTGCTTTGTGATTCATCCAAAAGACAACTCAGGTGGGCAAGGGATCCCCTGGAGGGTGTTCCTGCTTGCTCATCAACACGGCCTCTTGCAGCATCTGCTGCTTCTCCACACAGTTCCCCTTCCAGCCACAGACCTGCCTTGAAGTTTCTGAAACACAATAGCACAATTCCACAACTAGGCTGTTCTGCTCCTAAATATGCATGTTTTTTTCAAATGCTTCAGTAAAAATATGTTTGAAAGGATTTGCTAGTTCAAAAGGACCCTTCTGTTCAAATAATGGTGTTTTTTCAAAGGTTTTCTTCACTCTTCCTAGCAATACGCAGTAAACACTGGGATTTTTCACTTTCTGTGGTAGTAAATGATATCCAGGAGTTTGACTTTGCTGGAGGATCTGGCTACAGACATCAAGCTGAGAGGAGAAAAACCTCTCTGAGGCAAACAACTTTAGGAACAGCAAAGGAAGTGGGGAGAATGACAGCGTAAAAGCATTCATTATTCATCCACTGATACCCATGGGGAAGAAAATCTGTGAGCAGTTTTTGGGTTTCACAAACCAAATCTGACTTTGGCAGAGCCTGTCTGGTCTCAAGGCAGACATCCCATAGGTGAAGTGCCTGATCTATGATCTCCCCCATTTCTGCCCAACAGGGACATTCCCCATGGCCCAGGTTTCTCTACTGCGTGTCCTTCCCCTTCCTCCATCCGGTCTTGCTGAGGGCCAAGGAGTCAGTGTTTTGGGACTGGAATCCACTGTCCCAGCTGTGCTTGAGCCCATCTAACGGCAGGGAAAATGACAGGTAGTCGTCCTTCTGCAGAGCAGTGACCTTCACCTCCTTCTCCAGCCCGCGGGGAGAGCAAAGTTCAATGAACAACAGTCTGGCTGCGCTGCTGAAAGCCGTGGCCTTAGGGGAACTAACTTGTTGTTGTTGTTAGGTTTGCTTCCAGCCGAATGGTTCCCGGTCAGCTTCGTTGTGCAATTGTACAAATCCTGATGCCAGCACAAATAAGGGGCGATGGAAAAGCCATCAGTGCAGGCAGAGCAGAGGTTTCTTCTCTCAGCAGCTACGCTGGCTTAGGCCATGCACAAACGCTTGTGAGATGCCTGCTCCAAGAAAAGCTTGATACAACCGTGTCAAATGTAAAACCCTGTGAGACAATTATTCAGACTCTCCTGCAATTGTGCATAGATCCTAGCATGGGTTTGCTCCTCACTGTATGGCACGCTGCTCAAATTCTGTGTGCTGCGTGCTTTTTAAATATTCACATGGCACTATTTGGAGGAGAGTGCTTCAAATGGGAATGAGTCTATAACACCAAATCATCTCCTGCTGAGCACCACCAAATCATTGCAACCTTGGACAATCGATCAACTGATTTTTGTGTTATTTATGTTGCCCTAAAGTCTACATTTGAAAACCTGAAATGCACGGATTGGAAAAGCTGACAACAATTCATGCTGCCCAAGCATTGTACAGATATTGTTTGAGAAGCTTACTTTCAAGGGAGGGAATATAACCAACTACCCGGCCAACTTCCTCCTCACTTACAGTGAACAAAAAGTCTTCAAAATATGTAGAACCTGATTGAAGCTAACAAGTCAAGGAAATAAGCATTAAACCTCAAACTCCTGCTTGACGCTCTATTTGTAGTTCATCCAGTGGTAATGAGCCAGATCCTTGCATAGTATAAATGGGCATAAATCCACTTAAGCCATGCAAGAATGTTGATTTATGCTTGCTACAAATCTGACCTTTATTTCAGTATTGCATGGTAAGCTCCAATCCTCTTTGCACTGCTCATTTGTTGGAATGGAATTAGATTTACCAAGGTATGCTCAGACAAAATGGATTGCTTTTCCCTTAAATTTTTGTGCCAGGGATAAAATGGTGGTCTATTTCAATGTAAAACTGTTAATAAGATAATTTTGTTGAAGGAAAGTCAGAAATTATAGTATTATTCATTACATTGCCACACATTTTTTATTTCTCAAAGTTATACCAAATGAGTACAGTATGTTCCACAAATTACAACTTCCTTCTAGGAAATCTGAGATAAATCTGCAGAATGGAGGTTGAAATAAGTTTAGGTAACAGGCAATTGCATAAAAGCTTAAATATATGAAGCCAAACAATTTGCTGAAGCTGTATTGGGATGAACGTACCCTTATGTTTGCTTATCTGAAACTACGTTGCTCCAAATGACCTTATGTTCTTTATTCCTAAGTTCACTGAGTCTCAGCACACTGCACAAAGCCAGACTTACCAGAGGATGATAACCAAGAATTTATTTTATTAGTTTTAAATATAACACTCTTTTGACTATGCTAACTGCATGGTAAATACAGCTTATCACTGCAGGGAACCGTGCTGAGAAAATTGCGTGTGAGATTACACTGCTGTGAAGTGCTCAATATGGGGGCTACACTCAAAAGACAGAGCTCGTGTAGGAGGCAGCAGCCTGTTTGCTAAATTCAGTTTCACATAGGTAACATCTTACGCTGCCGCTTTCAGTCTGCAGTAGCTTTTGGTTAGCTTCCTGATGATGATTGAAGTGTTAGTTTGCACTGAATTGTTTACAACCTGGCCACCAGGTTAAAGACTTCTCCTCCGATGTGATGGTACACCCGTAGGGACTTGACATAGATACATTAAGGTTGGTCTGGATGAGGTACGAATGGCAATGTACAAGTGTGAAATTATCAAGAAACAAAAAGAATGGGCAAAGGAATGTGATGTGCAGCTTCTGAAGGCACCTGGGCCTGGAAAACCAAAGGTCTGCCTCCTGGATGGATCACAGACCTAATGTGGGAGGCAGTTGTTCTCCAACCCCAACTCCTAGATCTATACTGGAGGTAGCTTGTCTCTAGCCACGTCTCCTGGGTGCACATTGGACCTATGCTGTAGCGTTATCTTCAGCCCCATCTCCTGGGTAAACCTTGGATCTATGTTGCAGCCCTATTTCAAGCCTTGTGTCTGGTCCCATCTCCTGCTACTCCTGGATGGCCCCTGAACCCGATTTATTAACTTTGCCTTGTTTGGGATTGTTGATAGGCCCTGTTATCTGTATCCAGGTCTACGTGCGATGTTTAGGGACTGTGCCCAGTCAGCGAAGGCACCGCCTGTGCTGGGTCACCCTTGGCTCCTGGCTTCCACCACAGAGTCCTGTCCAGGCTATGTGGCCACACACATCTCCGTCCTCATACACGTGAAAGAAGGAGTGAGAACAGCCTGTGAGAGAAAGTATGTGTGATATCAGTTTAAAATAAAACCAACTTCCCCTTCTATGTGGTTTTACATTGAACTTTGCTACATTAGCCAAACTAAATTAGTCTTCTCTGGAGATATTCAAAACCCACCTGGACACGATCCTATGCTACCTGCTAGGTGATCCTGCTTTAGCAGGGGGGTTGGACTAGATGATCTCCAGAGGTCCCTTCCAACCCCTACCAGTCTGTGATTCTGTGTGATTCTGGGATAAGCAAAGGAAACACTCAAGATAAACACTCTGATCTGACAGAGAGGTGCAAGGGGTGGGGAGTTTGCGTCCTTGATTCATCTTGTTCCCTGATAACATGCAAAACAGAGAGGATTTGTTAATCTTGGAGGGTGGGGGTACTTGATAATCTGTGCATGAGTTTCTTCAAGGCAGGGAGAGGATGAGATTAAGAGGTGTGACAGATAGAGGAGCAGAGTTTCAAGAAACAGTTCATTTTAGGTTGCTTTCATTTAGAAGCTTATTATATTTTTTTCATAGGTAATACAGCAGAGATCAGTAAAAACAGCTGGTAGCCTAACTTTCAGAAATGCCATAGCCCCAAAAACAAGTAGATCTTCAAATCAGGCTCTCAGCACTGTTTGGAAAATAAATCCAAATATTTCTCTAAGTGTTTGAAAAGAAGATGCTTTGGCTCCAGAGCAATATGAGAAAACGTACAATCCATTTGATCTGCTTCAGATGCCACAACCATCTGCAACTGCATGTGGCAAACACGCATTTCTCAGCTTCGCAGGCACGTATGACTGCAAAGAGCTTCGACTACTTTTAGTAAAATAGATAAACCTTTGGTATGCTCTTTTTGTTGTCCACTTATCAGTCAGCAGCTTTCTGTGGAAAGATCTCCTCCTGGAAGTCTCTGCTGAGCCTTTCGGCGCAGAAGACACTGTGCACAGAAGCGCCCGAGAAGCCGCCAACGTGGCCAGCAGCGGCTGGCACCCGGACGGGGTCACAGAGGCTCCTCGGAACAGGCTGTTGTGCGGTGCCTCCACCCAGCGCAGCCGCCAGCCGCTCTGTACTAAAGCCACGATCGCCATCTGCCGTCATAGAGCCGACCTGAACGAAGGACTAAGGAGCAGAAGTCCCGTTGGGAGCCCCTGTCCCCCACCCGCCCACCAGTGACTCGCAGGGGCTAGCACCTTCATTTCTCCGCCTCAACTTCGTCAT
This sequence comes from Aramus guarauna, assembly GCA_013400195.1. Lineage (NCBI taxonomy): Eukaryota > Metazoa > Chordata > Aves > Gruiformes > Aramidae > Aramus > Aramus guarauna. The sequence continues at coordinate 1,206,452 of VXBL01001841.1, forward strand.
CGCGAGCGTTGCTCTCAATTCTTACTGCTTATTTATTTCTTCGCTCTCAGGTGGAAAGAACAAACTCCGGGTACCGGTCAGAGGAGGTGGCGTACGATGAGCAGCCGGCAGTGACGCTGCACTACGTCCTTCGGGGGATGAGGCTGGAGAGGGACTCCTGCGCAAAGTAACTCTGCAGCCGGCACATACACATGCGTCTTTGGCTGTACATGTGTGCGCTCACGGCTGTTCACTAGTGCTAACTAGTGCTTTCTACGCACCTGAAATACCATTTTCTCAGAGTTTATATTCCATGTGAATAGTTAGTCTCTTAGTCGGGAGCGCGGGTGAAATGCAGACAGGGGGGTTGGTTCAGAGTAGTTTCTGGGGCAGAGAGCTCGCCAGCACTGAACGATGGATCTGCTGGAAAGGGCTCGCCGAATTGGGGCAGGTGTCTCTCAGTCCGGGTTTTCTTATCTGGGTTGCTCTCCCCAGAGGCTCCTGTTTCTCCAGCAATCCAAATCACTCTAATCCCGTGACAGAGGAAAGCCCCTACTGCTTTGCAGTCTGTTTTACGTGTGTCGTCTAATTTCTGTCGTATCTGGGCACTACGGCTGCTGTTCAATGTTTAAATACTGGTTTTTCACATTTACTGTGATGGTGGGTTTTTTCATTGCCTTGTTTTCAGCAACTTTTGAAAGGATTCTTATCAAATTCTTATAAAACAATCCTTTCTTTACATCTTATTTTCATAATTCTTATTAATATATTTCTTGCTTAAATTGTTCGACCTACTGTCTATATATCCTTATACTACGTATTATAGAGATAATTTTTTTGTCTATTTCCCATATACTTATCTTTTTGGCACTTTCATGATACTTTAGCTAACTAAACTATTGAATAAGCTAAACATCTAAATTAAATATAAGTTTGGTTTGGTTTTTTTTCCATTCTTAATCTTTTTTCTTCTCTGATTAAGAGAACGCTTTGCAAATACAGCTATTCCACCAGCTGGTGTTATGCAGTATCATTATCCTCACTTCCCAGCAGACCTACTTTTCATTCATGTTGGGCATTTTTTTTTCATGATGTTTGGATTTTCATCACCTGATAAGGTGAGCCACAGGGCCCAGTTCTTCACCCTTGTAATACAGTTGCTTGGTGGGCTGCAAATGTGTTTGTTGGCACTTATCTCTGCACCAGAAAGTTTCATAGCTTTAGTTTAAGGCATTAAGCTGAAAATTGTCCTGAAAAAATCCAAGGCAGTTACTTGAAATCACTTTTAAGGACTAGGGAAGTTTATTTCTTGGAATCTTAAGTTTGTTTCTGTCCCCAGCGTACAGCAATGTAAAAGTGGTATTTTGTCATTGCTCTGGATTTGAAATATATGCATTTTAGATGACTGATAATTTTAGATCACCTACAGAGGAATTCATATGCTCTGAATTTAGTTTGTCTAGTTTGCGGTCCTGTGTTAGAAAGCTGTACCCCTTCCGTAACCAGCTGAACCATTAAACAATTTGCTGCTCAAGTTAAACCTCTCTCTCTGTTGACACATTTAAGTACCTGGAAAAGAAACTAGTATCAGTGAGATTACTTTGTGTAGAATAAATCATGCCAAACAAGCTCATTTCCAGCTCCGATTAGGTAACTGCTCCTGTGTATAGCAGAAAAGCCACAGATGTCAAGTATCTTGGTTTTAGAAAGACTTCTAACAGTCTCACACAACCATCTGTCTCACAAGCAAGTCACAGAAAACCACAAATGGACACATACACAACTGGGTGTAAACTAGACCCAGAGAATATTTAGCAAGAGTATGTTGTTAACTTGGCTGGATACATCAAGCAGAATTCTGCAGGAGTATCTCCATAGCACCAATTTGATATTTTCTTTAAATAATTTGGATGGCAGAACAGGCATCTTGCTTACCAAAGCCACTGGCTGGGAGGGGCAGGAAGTGTCGGAGGCTAGGGCTAGGATCTCCATGAACCCGGCAAATTACAGTCGAGGGAAAGAAAGTGATTTAAAGGACATGCTTTCACTCTGCAGAATTACCAACATCACAAAAGCAGGTTGTGGATTTACTGGTCTGATAGCATCACTGTATAAACAGACTCAGTGGTTAGCACGGGTCACCAACCAAACAGGAGTCAGCCACGCCACTACAAAAAGGCAAATAGCACTGGGAGCTCTATAAAAAGGAATATTGTTTGTCAGGCAAAGGAAGCTATTCTGTTATGCTTGGGGCTAGTAAACCTTCAGCTGGAGTATTGTATTCTGCTTTGACTACAACAGAGGACTAGAGGTTTTATGAGGAAGCATTGGAGGAACGGGGAGTGGTTTGTCCTAGAGAAAGGGGAGACCCTGTAGGGGGGTCCTAAATATCTGCACTGTGTTTCGGCAGGGGGGGCGGAGCGGGACGGCACAGTAAATGCATCTCTCCTGCTGAAAAGGCTCAGTGAGCAACAGAGATCCGGGTTAGATGTTAAAAATAGCTTTCTGATGGTGCAGATAAAAACCCTACAGATTACTATCGGGTATGACAGCCTTGGGGTTTGGGTTTTCAGGGACAGATTGGACAAGTATCTATCAGAAATTGCCTAAATATAATTGATCCTGCATTTTGAGTGGGAGGAAGGAGACAATCCCCATCCCTGTTTTTCTGATATTCCTGTTTGGAGCCAAGTGTCATAGGTTAGATGTCTAAATTATACATTGTCAATACCAGCTAATTATCATCCCAAGATTCTTGCTTTTCATTTCTGTTTAATATATCATTAGGAAAAAAATCTTAGTGGTTAATAATTCAAATCAGAAGCAGATATAAAGTAGGCTGACACCACACTACGCAAACTTATTTCTTCGAACCTGTGTTTTCCAAGTCCTGCACTTCTTTTGAGCACATACTGCCAGCTCTGCTAATGTCTAAACAGCTTATGATCTAGATCCCTGTTTGTTGGACATTTGGATGATCCAGTTCATTTAATAAAGGCCATACTGGAACACCCATTTAACTTACTGCAGAAAGGATGCTGGATGAAAATGGGAAAGGAAAACTCACACAAATATTACTCATTCAGAAAATGCTAAAACTCAGGCTCTGAACAGCCTTTGATATTTGACCTCTGCAGATGGCCTGTAATTAAGACTCTAATCCTTTAAACACTCAAACACACTTAATTTAAAGTTAATAGGATTAGTCACATGCCCGAAGTGTGCGTGGCTGGAGCAACAGACTGCTGTTGAGTACAGCTGATTAAAAACTTGCAATAAAGTAACTTTCTGGTGGAATATTTTCTTCTATTTTCTAAGTCTTTTCTAAACAGTTCTAGTCCCAAGTAATTTCCTAATGTGAAGATAATTAAAATAAAGCAAGTTCTTGCTTAAAAAGGTGTATCCAAAAAGAATAAGTTGATCTTAACTTTTTCAGAGGCAGAAATTACAGGTTCTTGGGAGATTTGAGAGGAGTTATTTTGGTTTTCTGGAAGATGTAGGTTTAAATTCACTGCCTTTTACAATTCTTTCAAAGCAAGTTTAAGATTAAACATGCACAGTATCAGACAGATCAATGTGTTACAAAAAGAGAAAGAAACATTTTTTATCTTGGTTTTTATTTCACAGAGGTATCAGTTTGGCTTCAAGGCACAAAAGGTGTTTCTTCTCTTGTCGCTGACCGACTGACTGTACTTGGGATTCTTGGCAAGCTTAGTCTGTATCAGTTCACCACATTGTCAACGTATGAAAAGATTATGAAGAGTGAACACAAATTGGGAAGTGATTCAAGATACAGGGAGGACAGAGCTGTAGGCACACACGTCACGGAGGTTCCCATTTGTTGTTGCACATCTGCCAGAAAAAGACTGGCCCACACCAAGGCATTGTGCTGACGTGTCACATCTGGGTCTAAGTGCCACGGGTGCAATCTGGGAATCCTGACACAGCTCAGTGTCGTTTGCTATTGCCCTACAAAATGCCTGCAGCACGCATTTACACAGTGCTATTATTTCTCCCATTGGCTCTAACACAGACGTAAATCCCCTCTGCTGAAGGACGTGTAATACCACAGTATTGTCATACACAGGAAAAGGTAATGTTCTAAAAAGTGGCATGCAACAAACCACTGCAATGCCATCATCCCTTGCCCTGGTCGTCACTCCTCTTCTAGATGCAGGGAGAGATTTTCATCTTCAGGATTGCAGTCAGCAGAATAAAGACTGCATTTAGCCAAATATTCCTGCCAACTCTTAACACGGACCAAGGTAAGCAAACATAAAAGCCAAAGAGCGACAATCATCGCTCTGTCAATACTGTGGTTGCTATACGGGAATCTGAGTCATACTAAAAGGCGTCTCAAGAAAACGAGCAGTGGAGATACAAGAAATTCAAGATGGAGCAGGGAAATTCTGATTAAAGAACCACCACAGCAGCAATGGGGTGACACGTAAGACTACCAGAAAAGGGCATCATATCCTTCTTAACAGTACCACAGGGGGTAACAGAATGCCAAAAATGAGAGAAAAATTGATGAACCACCTGCTGTATGTGAAGAGAGACTGACTAGGAAGTCTTAAAATTAAAAAATACTTAAACTGCTAATTTAAAGAAAGTAGTAACATAAAGAGGGCAGAAACCAGCAGAGGTGATCTAGGTCTGAGTCAGAAGGAAAAAGTCAGTGCATTGTCTTACAGAGATGAAAATTAATAGGGGAAGAGAAAGACTAAGTTCTTACAGGACAAGGTGTTAAATCAGGACTGTGGCCCAAGACAAAGCAGCGGGAGATCAAGAGGAGTGTCTGCCCTGTGAGTTAACCAGTGCAGTGCCTCAAATTGTCCTGTTCCTCCTCTCAATTAGGGCCACACTGGGCATCTTGACACCAGGCTGCAATGTGGCTTATAGCTACACCCAGAAAGGAATTTCAGATAGGGAAAAAATAAAGAAAGGTCAGCGGAGAGGCAAAGGGAGACTGGAAAAGGCAGGAACCTGGAAGAACTGAAAGTGAAGACTGGTCAAGTAATACCAATGTTAAAGAGGATTTTATGTTAAAGAAGGGTAAAATGAAGAAGGGCGGGGGGGGAAGCTTTCTTTCCGTGCCCAGGTTTCTACAAGCAGCAGTGTGGAGCAGAGGAATTTTTGTCAGATGGATCTCTGATAACAGTAATAGGAAAAGAGCTGGCAACCAAAGCAAAGGAAGAGTCTTCAGTCAGCTGGTGTTCTTGCACAATTTTCCGGGTTGTCAGAGACTTGGAAAAATATTTGAACACACACACACACACACACAAAGACTGTTTTGTTTGGCCACTCTGAAGGTCAGTATTGCTCCTGGGAGCCCCGTTTCATCAGGTGGTATTCACGCGGCCAGGAGCGCACTGCTGCTCCAACTGTGACATTCCTAGAAGCCAAGCACCGTATTTCAAGCCTTGAGAAGCCAAGCAAGATCGCTGCAGAAACACATATTCCTCCTTCGCTGCAGGATTTCTGCTTGGCTGCCGTCCCCTCAGCAGCTGAGCTGGCGGTTGGGATCGACCTCGCAGCGCTCGCCGGGAACGCGAGGGCCAAGGGCAGGTGTCAGGGAGCGCCTCGAGCAACCCCAAATGGCTTTTCCCCTTACAACCCCACAGATCTCACCGTCACCTGAACACCAAGAGCTGCTATTAAACAAAAACCAAACCAAACAAAAAAAAAAAGATAAAAAAGAAAAGAAGTAGCAATCTGCTGACGCATCTCTACGTCAAGGCCGGGAGGCCGATAAGGTGTTTCTCCGGGTGAAACCCAGGTGTCCAACGGCGCAGCCGGGAGAACCCGAGGGGACAAAACCAAGCGCCAGGCCCGGAGCGGCGCCAGCTGCTTGCGGAGGCTGCGGGCAGGGCGGGGGCAGCCCCGGCGGCCCTTATTAGGCCGCTCCCGCCGCAGCCCCGGGCCCCGCGCTCCCCCGGGGCTCACGGAGAGGGGCCGCCGCCACGGCCGAGGCACGCTCCGTTCCCCCTCCCCCTGCCTTCCCCAACGGACGCGTTTCCTGGGGAGAAGCGCTCGTCACAAGGGAAGTGACGCGCGGGCAGTGTGACGCCGGCGCGAGGCGAGGTGATATAAAAGGTAGGCGGCAGCGGCCGGAAGCGAGCGGAGCGGAGCTGAGCGGGGCGAGCGGCGGTTGGGGGCAGGCGGCCGGCCGGCGTCGCCTCTGCTGGGCGCGGAGGGGAGCGGGAAGCATCAGGGCGGCTGCCTCACCCCCCTCCTCCCCGAGTCAGCCATGGATTTCCACAATATTCTCATGATGGCCTCGGAGCAGCAAGGGTTGAACGCGGTGCCGGTGAGCTCGGGGTGGCTGGGACTGCTGAGGGGCGGGGAGGAGGGGGGACAGAAGCGTGAGGTCGGGGCACCGTGACTGTTACAGCTGTCGGGGCGGCGGCGCCCCCGGGGGGGCGGTTCCCGGCGGCTCGGGGCTGGGCCGGGTCGTGTGGGGGGCCCCCCGCTCCCCTCACGGGGCGCGGAGGGTCGTGCTTGGGCCTCTGCCCCTCGCCTCGGTCCCTGCCTGGGAACCCGCCCGAGGAGGCCGGGCTACGGGCCTGGCTGGNAAATACCGAGATCCTGAGAGCAAAAACGGTGGTACGGGGGAAGGCAGTGGTTGTGGTTAAAAGTCGGATAAGTCCTTTTGTTTGCTCTCAAAACAGAAGTCTGCCACGTTCCCAAATGCGGGTTGGAGACAAAGAATGATAAGTTTTGGATGAATGTGCTGCGTTGTCCAATACTTTTGTATCCATTGCGAAGTTGCCTGCGACAACTACATGGGGATGGTTGGTGAAAGGCGTTTGGTTTATTATGGATCTTATTCTGAAGTCTGTATTTCAGCAGATTGTATTTTAACTCAAGCTGTCAGCTTCATGTTGATTCAGTATGAAATAACCCTCTTGGCTGAGTGAAGTCTGGCTGTAGGAAGGGCCTATGGCCTTTGGGTGCATCAGTATACTGGGTTTCATTACTTTGGCAGGACCCAAATTATAAGTCATGTATGCTTATTTGGATAAAAAATAATTTCTCTTTGGGAGCCACCAACTAGGGAAACACTTTTCCTGTCTGCTCTTTAACCGAGTGCCAGAGTTCTATGATTAGCTTGCTTAAATCAGTGTAAATGAGAGAGGTAGCTGGTTTTAGTATAAGCTGTAGGAAAACCAGAAAAAGCCTGGTCTTTAGTCCTGTCACTGCTGAAATGGAGACACTCAAGAATTTAGAGTATCTCAGGCTCTCTCTATCACTAGTAAAACTTCAATAATGTTCATTAATATTGTGACCAGTTGATAATATAGACCAACCATATGGTGGATACATGTAATTGATCAGATTCCATCTTGTTTTAAAAATCTTTTTAAATGTACTCTTTCATATTTAGCATGATTTAGTTTGTCTCTGACTCTACATAGAAATATGGTTTCTCACATAAATATGAAAATATCAAATCTATAAATACTTCAAGATATTTAAATGTCTGTTTAATGACTCTTAAAACAAGCTGTTCCACTAAATTGTCATTGTGTTGTTGTAGTTCTTACTTCAGATGCTTAAAACATCTTTTCTTTTTACCTTTTCAGTTTTCTCATGCAGCTTTAATGTACTGTACCACTACTTTTTCTCACAAATAGTTGTAAGTCATGATGATGAATTGATGAAATATCTGCCATGTTATCTGTTGCAGATGCGATGGTGGAGGGAGGCAATCCTACTCATTGTGCAATGGATGAGGGTTTTCTTACTCTTTTTAGAAAAGACAGGATTAGGATTTGCTTACCTGATTAACTCCGAGAGAGTGCAATGCAATCCATAGCTGAAGCAGTTTGGTTTTCTGCCATTCTAGCATGTTAGTGGTGTAGCTTTTAACTGAAGTTGGCCTTAGTCTCTGAGCAAAAGTGGAGCTGCACTTGGCACTGCTTGAGGTAATCTGCAGCTGTTATGCTTCAAAAGAGGGCCTATGCAGGTTTTGTGATCAGTGGACATCAAAGGATCTCCACTAGATTAAAGCTAGTACATTAATTATATTCTTCTTATATGAAGATATTTTATCTTAAATATTTTTATGAAAAATACCATATGGACTAATTACAAAACTTACTGATATGGAAAGTTAACAGGTTTCCAGAAATGTTAGTTCCTGCATTAATCTGCATATCTCCTGAATTTCCCTTTGAGAAGTTTATTTTAAACTTTACAGTGCACTAAGCTAAATGTTCCATGCCTATTGTAATGAAAAATAGAGCAACATGCACAAGTAGTACACACATCTCAAAAGCAGAAACTATAGAAAAACTCTAATTGAGAAATAATATGGTCTTGTATCATGAAAGAGGGACCTGTGTTAAACAGGTATTGCATCATGTCCCTGTAAAAACAGATCTGCTCATTCATCTCCCTGTGGAAATCCAGATTCAAAAGGAACATTGCTGAAATCAGCCTTTCAGTGCCCTATTAGTTGTATCAGGTTTTGTTTCTAAATAAACCAGTACATATATGAACTACTGTATAAGCTATTAACCATGTGCTGATAATATTATAGCAGTTGTTGAAAAGAGCCCCAGTTCTTCTCACATAATGTTCCACAGGGGCTTTAGTGTGGTGTGTATATATCTTGTTACATGTGTTCATGTTAGCAGTTCATTAGGCTTATAATGTGATCTTGCTTTGATTAGCCATGATACCAGTTATAAGATTTAATGTTGATTACCATGAGTTTTAAATACTTTATGTCCCACTTTTTGCTGAAATTGGTATACTCTGTTATGCTGCAAGTTTTGTGACTTAATGGATGTGGTGAAGCACTTGGCGATGTTTGTATGGAAGATATTCTTAAAAGTATGAAATTGTATTGCATGTTTTCTCAAAAAAACCTGAGCGTAGTTGGAACCAAGTAATTCTTTTATTTCACCTTGTTTCTATTATCATTAATAATTTGTTAGAAATGATCTCATATAGCTCCCTACTCTTTTTAACTGAGAATTAATCTTTGGTGTACAGAACTTACAAAAAATCTGATTCAGAATAGCATTTAACCACAAGGAGGTGACCAAAAACTGAAAGCTTGTCATCCACGTCAGCACTTGCTAAAGTCTCATTTTAAGTCACTTATACATGGAGAGTATAAATTGTTACAAAATAGCCTCCAATAAAGTTGACATACAAGTAGCCACCAAAAATTAAGTATTTGTGAAGTAAAACAGTAGCAAAATCCCAGTTTGTTCAGAGGAGCCTGTGTGTTACAGAGCCTGCCCCTGAAATTGTAAGCCCCAAACTATTGAACGTTTGCCCATAGGCAAGAGAAGCCCTGCCAGAGAAAGAGGGAGAATGGCTGTGAAGTACTGCTGTCCTAGAATCAGACTCTTATTTGATTGGTGTGCATGCATTTATTATGCAGTAAAAACTTGTCTCAAAACAGGGCCTAGGAATGGTCTGTATCATATCAGCATCCACACGAGGAGAACTGCAAGACATGCAATGAAAAAAGTTGGCAAAGGGTGAGGAGGGCGCTTAGTCTCAACATGACTGGACTTAATAGTTATGTTCCAGGTGCTTGCAAACACTGGGTAAAGTGTGTAAAAACTTTTCATATTCCTGGTCTCTCTCTTTGCATAAGCAGATGAAGATAGGGATCACAATACCACTACATGAAGGAAAGCATAAAGTATACTTTTTAATATTTTTTTTTTACTGTGTGAAGCAACATTTAACAGAAGAAACTTCTGCTTTTTTTTTTTTTCTTTTTTTTTCCAGCTAAAGTGAGCAGCTTGGGTGTTGTGACAGCAGTTGCAAAATCTTAAGAAAATTATTTTTGCTTTTTTAAGAGTAAAATATGACCCTGTTAAATTGGTTTGGGGAGATGAGAACAGTATGAGTAAAATACTCTTATCAGTAAAGCCATTCTCTTGGTGGGGCCTGTTAGAACCTGAAGAGAATCAAACAAACTTAAGCATGCTTGGGTAACTACCATTTACTTTGTCATAACTAGATATTGATAACAGCAGTTGAGAAAGCATTACATGCATGTATTCTAAGAAAGTCTAACTGCAGAGTGAGCCGCTGGTAACCCCAGCATGGTGCCTGCAGAGTAGGTAGTGCCAAGACTGTAGCGGAGGCTTTGGAAGTACAAGCAGAGCTCCCTGGGCAGTTAACACAAATGACCACATAGCAGTTTGGAAAGCTGCCTTTTGAGGAACCAGTATTAAGGTGAGTGACACAAACAAGGATGTATCTGTGGCTTAACTCAGTGAATGAACTATTAGTGATGTTATCAGAAAGTTATACCCTGAAGAATGTTTGAGGGAAACAAGGACTTGCCATTGAAGAAGGCTATGTGTCTTGATGAATGGTAGAGAACAACAGGAAAAGTGTTGTAACATTGTACAGGGGTCACAATTTACTAGTGAAAAACAAGTAAACAAACAAAAACTCCCATCCTGTGAGAACCTTGCTAAGTTGCCCATACCAGATAGCACAAGTGGAATTGTCTTTACATTGTATGTGCAAGCCCATAGCAAAAATTAGCTGCGCAGGTGCTCTACTTGAGAATCAGGTTTGGCAGAATTGATCACTCATATCTTGCCTTGCTACCAGTGTAGATATTGGTCATCCTTAAAGGCAACACTACTTCTGTTGCTTGTGTCTGGGTCTAGTATTTGGTCTAGACCTTTTGGGGCTTCATTTGGATGCCACAAAGCTTACAATAAGTTTATGAAATCTGTTTTACAGTCCCAAGATTTGGCATATCAAAACAGCTGCAACTGTATCAAGATCGTGTGCCATGTTTTAAAGTTAGTGATTCAGGAGCAAAACCTTGGTTGCAGATGACACAGTTAAACTTGTGACCTGAAGCTTGCCTGCTGGCCAAGGCTGGCTACTAGTCACTGGCACTCTGCATTTAAAGGATGGATGTATTATTTTTATATATATCTCACAAGTCATTATGCATGTGTGTGAATGTATAGGCGCATGCAGCCTGGTGAGGTTTTTTATTTGACATATCAATACCAATCCTTTGTAATTCATCTTTTTGTTTTGAGGTATACTTTTCAGAGAAAAGTCTGCTTCTTTGTCAGTCATATAACTTTGTATGCTAGATAACCCACTGAAACAGTTTATTCTGGCTGTGAGTGGAAAACAAATATAATTTTGCATTGTAATGGACTTTCCACCATGCTCTTAAAGTACTGTTGGTCAGATTCAGGGAGAGCCAGTTATTGGGTAGGTAGTTATGGCAAAGTTTGCAGAAATGAAGGTAAAAAATGAGAAACCTCAGGAGAAATACTGCTCACTGGTAGGAAGACTTGTTATCTCTTGAGGGTACACAGTTGAAAGATGCTTCCACAGCCTTTACTTTTTCCTTTGGGTAAAGCAGTGCCCACTTTGTGTATTTCAGCAGCCTTCAGTTAGAGCTGACACTAGGCTCTACCCAGAGAGGAAATCAGTGTTTACAACTTTAGTAGAGTGTTCTGCAAACAGCTTGACCTGCTCTCTCCTAAAAGCTAAACATTTCTGTTTCTCTGTTTGATTTAACCAACTTGGCAGTAACTATAAAAAGCCAGAATAGCACAGCTGCTGCTTGGATGATAAAGTAGTGACATACCCTGGCTTATTTTGTCTGGCTTACCTGGAGTCTGATGTGCGTTCATTTGCACTGTAAAATACAGTCAGTGTTTGTGGAACATGTGCATGGTTCAGTGCTTTTAAAAAGACTAAACTTAAGCTGGTTATTTTACGCTATTTCTAAATGAAGGTAAATAAAACTTTTATCAACACTAGTAGTGATTCACAGTAGAGAAAATGAGTATTCATTTATAAATTGTTTAGCTGTGTTTTCAGTTGTTAGTCAGTATACTGATAGGGAGATTTTTAAGCTGCTTTACCAACCTGCTCCTGGGTAGGACTGTTAGTTGTAGTGCAGCAAAACAAAGCCTGAAAACTGCTTCCCCATCACTTTAATTCTTTATAAGGCTTCCTAACAGGATAGATCAATCTACATTTGTCCCTGCTGTTTAGCAGTTTTGAAAGGTGCTTCTTAAGCCTAAAACTCTTTCAGGATCATAGAATCATTTAGGTTGGAAAATACCCTTAAGATGGTGTCCAACTATATCCTCTGTTTTGAAAATGCTCTGGTCTGTCTGTTTTTAAAAATTTGTGTAGAAATTGAATAATTAAACCAAGTTTTGCCAAATTTGATTACCAATGGCAAAACATGACATGTTTAACTTTGGGACTAAGATATTTTACAGACATTATACTAATATAAGTATACTATGGAGTACCTCAAATTGTTCCTTAAGGTACTAATTTGCTTCAACCTTTTTCTGAAAGCATTTTCACTGGTAATGTGTGGATTGCTTTGCTTCTCTATCCCTTCTGATTTAGGTGGAGCATGCCAGATTACTTTGGGCCGCTGAGTCATGGGCTACATTTGAGCAAGATCTGAGAGGCAGTACTGCATCATGGTTCAGGTTTCCTGAAATATTAGGTCTTGGAATACTTTTGGTGTGAGCAACACAAAAGTTGGGGAGGAAAGGACCTCAGCTTCCCAGAAAAGAGGTCCAGCTCCATCTGTCTTCTTATCCTTTAAATAGTCTTAGCTATGATGATCAATTCCAATGATTTCAGTTGCGAGTACTAAAAATTGTTCCGAGCTGGAGAATCTCCAGGTGATAAGGATTTACAAAATCAGTTCTCAGGTTGTGGTAAACTCTCTTGTGCAGAGGTGAATCTTGGTAAATGAGCTTGACTGTAGTAGATCTTTAATGTGATGAGGCGACATATCAGGTTTTACTACAGCAGTGTACGTGGATGGTCATCTTTGTAATTTTGTTTCAGTGAATTCAGAAATTACTAAAGGCAGCCTCAAATAGCTGTTATTGTAGGTGCCCTTCTTGGAGCAACTTTTGGCTGCATTTTAGGTATTAGTCTCTGAACCTTGCTTCTTAATGCATGGGTATATACAATATAATGCAATGAGGATCTATTCATGTGCTGCTGTTTCAATGCATTAGAACAAAGGCATCTATTTGAGTGATATTGAAATCTATAGGGAGCTATGCCACTAGCTTGCCTGATTATTGCTTCTAAACCATTTGGATGTAGGTATCTTTACCAAACATTTTAAATTTTTTAGTTGTTTCATAAGGCTGTATGAGGCTAGGAAGATATTTATGGGAATATTGACTTGTGTTGCTTTTTTATTAGTGATATTGTTTGTATTTGTGACCATATTTCAGAGCTCTCTCATTTGAGGATCCTAACTTTTCATGTAGAAAATCTTGGTTTAGGTTATAGTCTATTGGTGTACTACTGAAATGCCACCAAAAAACCCTAAACCTCTGAAACATCAAATACAGATTTTGTTTTTTTTTCTAAATGTAGTATTCTGCTTTCCATCTGCTTCTGGGTTTAACTGGTTTCTATTGTATTTATCTTTGCAAGTGTCTCTGTCCTTCTCGTTGCTTTATCTTCTTTAGTCTGTTTTTGGGAAGAAGACAATAGTCTTTGTTTCTTTCCATTTTATCATTCTAAAGCCCAGTCTGATAATTGGCACATTTATGAAAGGTAATGTCTGAACAGGTGTAGCACACTAGTGCAAGTGTTCATTATAGATCTCAGTAAGAAAGACACTCGCACTCTTAACATACCGATTAAAATAACATTTATTTGAGCTACTAGGAGAAGGAAAAATGGGGATGGCATAGATAACTTTACATCTGTTCAGCTGTTAGAACCCTGAGTTGTACAGCACGGACAGACATTTAGGCATTGCAAGCTGTGCAAAACCTCTCTGTGGTGAGGATCACCAGCATTGTAGTCTTCAAAGTTTTTATAGGATGTTCCTAGAAGTAAAAGGCTCTATTTATCACTTCTACTGCCAAGCAAAAGGGATGTTACATGAAAATGTGTTGCTTTGCTTCAAGATGAGTGCAAGTGGTGTAACTGCCAGGTGCCAAGTGGGGGCTGCAGATTCTGTGACAATTAGTCTGCTGAGTTCATCCAGTGATCTCAAGTGATAATTATAGTAGAGTGCAGGCCTGCCCCTATTCAGGTCAACTGGTATGTGCATCACTAACTCATTGATGTACAATAGTCTTCTGTTTAAGATTGTTGCAGCGGGAACTAAAATCAGTATTGCTGATTTTAGATCAACATACTAATTATGCTTCTGAAGCCACTTCCAACTTTCGGAGTAATTCCATTGTTTTAGTTGATTTATTTATTTTCATTAAATAAAATAACCTGAAACTGAAACGAGTGCCCACAAAAAGGCTGAAAGTCCTAATGAACCTTTAAACCTGCATTCTGGAATTGAACAGACTGTAGCAGCTTGGGCTGTAGTATGCTTTTGTTTCCTACTTGATCAAAGACTAAGGATAAATTGAAATATTTTTATTCCATTACTGATGCAGCTGTTGCATTCCTTCTCAGTCTAGTGCATTTTACTCATTTCTCTTGGTTTCCCTACCTGTCTTAGCTTTCCAAAGGAAACCAGGGGTATAGTCTTGTTGCAGATGAGTGGAATGCACCTTGCTCAAGAGAGGAGCAGCAACATATATTTTATTGAGATAAAATAATCATTTGACAGAGTTCAATAAGTTGATGGAACTTAACATTAACAAAGTTTTAACCATAGTTTGGCAAGGGTCACCTTGTTTAATCACTGCATGAAGGAAACTTGAGTTAGAATGATGCACACAGAGACCAGAGTTGCAAAGAGTAAGGAGGACACTCCTGTTGAGTCAAAAGGTTCAGAGTGGACCCCCTTGCTTTCTGAACTCCTTTTGGAGTCTAGGTGTGGCTGGATCCAATCTTAGTCTTGGTCAAAGGTTTATGTCTAATGGATTTATCCATGCAATATTTATAATAATACTGAGTAGCTATGTGGATTAGTAATGTTTCATGATATTAATTCAGCATGCTATCAGTCACTTAGCAAGGATCTGTTGCGGGTAAGGGATCTCTCTGCCTTGGGTAAGGAAGTCTCAGGTAAGGAATCTCTAACCTTGCGAGGTGTCCCTGCTCAAGGGGAGAGTCACGCAGTCCAGCTGCAATTCAGGCCCAAACTGGGGCCATCCTGATGGTACTATTTGTAGGGTGAAGTAGTTGGCTGCTACAAGTATAGACAAGATAAATGTCTTCATTTTAGCTCTGGCATCTTGTTTGGCACTCTGGTTATCTGGCACTTCTGGGTTTCAAAAACACCTTTCAAAATATTTTTCAAGACACTTTCACTCCCTTGTATGTGAGCCAGAGGCTTTCTAGTTCTCAAGTTCACCCCAAGGATGTGAGGCCTGTTGCTCCTTAGTCTGAACCAAAGTACAGCTAGGAGTCAGGTGTGTATCGATGACAACTCTCAGCCTCAGTGGCAATTCATTGTTTATTTTGTACCATCTCTACCCTTAAAGTACATTACTGTTATGCAACTCTTCAGTTTTAAAAACTGTAAGATTTTTACATTTCCTAACTCTTCTGACATATTTCTCTGTTCTTTGCAGAAAAGGTACAGTTTGGCTGTTGGTCCTCCCAAAAAGGTTCCAAAAGTCAAGGGTGTAGAGTCTGCAGCAGTGCAAGCATTTCTCAGACGGCAAGAAGAAGAAAAAAGAAAAAAAGGTAACAGCCCAAAATATTTTCTATGGGAGACTTCCATTGACTCTTTGAGACTTTGTCACCTTATTCAAAGCTTTGCAAATACAGCTACACATCTGTTTCTGGAATTTATGCACATAACTGATGCTGAGGGAAAGCCAGGACTAGGAATGTTTGCATGCTTTCCTAAGGAGTTAAATATTAATCAGCTACACGAGCATTTACTGTTGGAGATTGAGAAGTAGTTACAGTGAACAGATATTGCCAGAAACCATCTGGACTTTTGGTAACCTAACTTTTTGAAAAGCTTATCTGGCTGAAAAAATGGTAAGAGTGCCTGTTGTTTTGTCTTAATCTAGTTTATTGATACAGTCTGAATTTTATGGTATGACAGAGGCTTTGCTTGAGCCACAGTTTTTCCACTGTATTATATTCCCATTAATCTATAGAATAAACTAATACTGCATTGCTTCTGATGTTAATGTTTTGTTTAAGGTAACCAAATCTGATGGACTGGATGGCCCAGGGTATTCCTCCTGTCCTGGACCAGTCATGAGCCTGCCTCTTATCCCTGCTGCCAGGTCCAACCAGAAGCAAGACTGAGCATGAATTCCACATAGGCATGCATGCACTCACACTCTGTACAGTCACAGCCCTTGACAGTAGAATAAGAGGCAGGGGATGGTACCTTTACAGGTACCCACAGCATGAATAGTCCAATACATTTTCTAGGACTTGTTGCTTTTCCTGAGTCTTTCTGGTATTTGGTCCCCACTCCCTTGGTCTCTCCAGTACCTGTTCAGTATCTAGCATTCAGACCTCTCATCCTATGCACCAGCTAGTTCAGCCTGAGTTTTGTCAATAGATCGCACAGACTTAAGGCAGAGAGCATACTTAAGCAGAAAATTGCTAAAAACAGTTCAGTAAGAATACAGGACAAACTGGAGATAAGGCACAGGGCTCTACCAGCCAAATGAAATGACCAGCAGCTTGCTTATCTGTGGCTGGCTGCTTCTGTCTCTCCCCTACGCCCTTCTACACATGCACTCAGCCTGTTTTCCAGTTCTCATCCCCCCCAATACTCTTTCCTTCCCTTTCCTCATCTTCCCTTAAACATCTGATAGTAAATTCTGTACAGTCTCAAAATTCTCTTGATCAGGCTCAGAACTCCTTCCACTACCCAGAGATCCCACAAGTCCTGTACCTCCTCACACAGTAATTCTCCGTAGTTTGCATAGCGTTCTGGAGAGCTGCTTTGGTTGAACCACCTTAGCGTGTTTCGCAATAGCAGCATTTGACTTAATTGTTCACCTTTCTTTGTGGAGTTGCTGATTCAGGTGGGTTAGCTTGCCCTGTTGGCAGACCACTGATCACTGTCTGGTCTATATTGAATACCTGTTAGCCAGATATCCTTAAACTGTTGTCCTAAATGGTTTATCAGGTTGTAAGAAATTGAAATAAAAAGTAGTGCTTTTGCATAACTTCCTCCTGTTTTTTTTTTACAGCACTGGAAGAAAGAAGAAAGAAAGAACAACTCTTGGCTAGACGTATTGAACTGAAACATGACAGAAAGGCAAGAGCTATGGCCTCACGAACAAAGGATAATTTTTATGGCTATAACGGCATTCCCATTGAAGAGAAGCCTAAAAAGAAGAGGGCTTGTGAGAATGTCGCTCAGGCCCCAGAGGCTGAGTATGCAACAGAAGATGAAACTGAGCAACTCGAATACAGTCAGACTGAATCTGAGCATGAGCAAGAGGAATATGAAGAGAAACCATCCAAAGTTGGAGTGAAACCAAAGGCACCTCCCAAAAGTGCACCAGCACCTCTGAACTTTGCAGAGCTCTTAAGGCTTGCTGAAAAAAAACAGTATGAACCAGTGGAAATAAAACCAGTGAAAAAGGTAGAAGAGAGACCCAGAACAGCAGAAGAATTGAGAGAGAGGGAGTATTTGGTACGCAAAAACAAGAGAATAGAAATGCATAAGAAGAGTGAGAAGGAGATTAAGAATACAGGGATATCCAGTTCTTCCAAAAAAGTGACTTCTCAGAAAGAATCTTTACATGCGAAACCTAAAAGCTCAGTAGATAAACATTCCACACCAAAAGGCAGTCTGTCGTCTTCTGTGAGTGGTACTGATAAGAAATCCAAAGCACCAGCATTGACTGAAAAACCCTCACGGTCATCATCTTCCTCCAGATTTGGTCAAATGGAAAAAAACTCACAAAATGGCTCCTTAAAAACCTCTACTGGTAGCAGTCATAGTAAATTACCTGTCAATAGTATTGGAAAGTCTGGCTCAAGCTCTCATGTGCCACCCTCAAAACCAGCGTCCAATGGAGCTCAGAGGCTACCATCTGCTAAAGAATCCAGCCTGAAAAAATCTGCCCCCCCAAAGTCAGGAAATGCTGCAGCCCTTCAGCGTGGAATCAACTCCAATGCAAAACGGTCAGGCAGCAGCTTAGGAAAAGGAGGACCTGGGCATCCAGGTGGTGGTTCAAGTGCAGGACCTGGGCGATTGAGTAGTAATTCTGGCATGGGACCTGGAAGGCCAGGAAGTGGTTTAAGCCCAGGACCTGGAAGGCCAGGCAGCAGCTCAGCTGCAGGACCTGGAAGGCCAGGCAGCAGCTCAAGCCTGGGACCTGGGCAACTGGGTGGTGGCTCAGGCATGGGACCTGGAAGGCCAGCAGGCAGCTCCAGCATGGGACTTGGGCGACCAGGCAGCAGCTCCAGCATGGGACTTGGGCGACCAGGCAGCAGCTTGGGCGCTGGACCAGGAAGGCCAGGCATCAGCACAAACACAGGACCTGGGCGACCAGGAAGTAGCACAGGCACAGGACCAGGAAGGCCAGGAATCAGCCCGAGCACAGGACCCGGGCGACCAGGCAGCAGCTTGGGAACAGGGCCAGGAAGGCCAGGAATCAGTCCAAGCACAGGAGCCAAGCGACCAGGCAGCAGCTTGGGAGCAGGACCAGGAAGGCCAGGCATCAGCCCAAGCACAGGACCTGGGCGACCAGGCAGTGGCTTGGGTACAACTGTAAAACCGAAGTGTACTGTTGTGTCGGAAACTATTTCTTCTAAAAACCTAGTCACGAGACCTAGCAACGGACAGATAAATGGAATGAGATCTTTTCAAGGGCATAGACCTGTATTTCATCCACAAGGTATAAATAATTTTTTCACTTGGTTATTTTTTTGTAATTTTTGTATATGTCTGAGTTGAGGTCACTGAGGGTCTTTGACAATTATAGATGCAATTAGAGAGACTTGGACAAAATACTGTATTTGCCTTTTAAAAAATGCACTTAAGTAAATGCTTTTTTCTGCTTTACATCTTTTTCTTTACTTTCACCTTTGCTCATATTCCTTGAAATACAGACCTGGGTTGCAAAGTATTGCATGAAAGAAAACTTAGCAGCCTGTGATGGATGTTGGTATATGAATGCTATTAAAAGGAAAAGAACTGAAGGATTTCCTTTAAGCATAATTAAGCAATGCAGAGTCTTCAAAATTTCCTAGTGTCTTAAATAACAGATGCTTAAAGTGGTACATGAAAATTAAAACCACGCAGCAAACCTGTGACTGATATTTAAGTGTTTTGGCAAATTCACCTTATCAGTAAGCAAGCAGTTCTAAAAATTTATTACTGAACAGAAACAAACAGCATGGACTCTAGCAAATAAGTACTTAGAAAACCCTGAACAAGAACAGAGACTTCTGTCAGGTAGTTTCCTCAGAGTGCAGTCAACAATACTGATATGTAATCTTCTACAGCACAACTTAGAGGAAGTATTTCCTTTCACTGAGTTTGAGAATTGCTAGTTAACCTGTAGCAGAAGTTTTTCACCTTGAAGCCCAGAGCTGTAAAATCGCTGTGCTCAAGGTACCGCAAGGAGAAGTACTGTTAAATTAATGTTATATTAATGTTATTAACTAATGATTTTTTTCTGCTCCCCTGTTGTTTAGGTCTTGGAAGACCACCTGTTAGTTACAAGAGACAAATAGAAGATGATGATGATGATGAATATGACTCTGAAATGGAAGACTTCATTGAAGATGAAGGGGAACCCCAAGAAGAAATATCAAAACACATTCGGGAAATATTTGGCTATGACCGGAAAAGGTAAGAAAAATGTCAATTTTAAGATATTGCAGAGCAAACAACAGAAACGAATATAGTTCAACAAAAAATGGCTTAGAGATAGGGGAAGTGCTGGTATCCAGAAATGGCTTTGCATTGCAGAAATTCAGCAAGCATTAGAGCTCCTTCTGTGTGGAAGGGACTTTGAATTTTCATACTGCCTGCTGTGCTCTTCTGGGGAGCAATAAAATTTGATGCAATGGGACATAGTTGGAAAACACCACAGCTTCTTCAGTGTCTCACTTGCATAATTCATGGCAACTCTTTCCTGCTATTGAATGTTACAATGCTTTCTATAGCAGTCTGCAGTATTTCAGAATTCATAAATGTAACTGCCTGAATATGAACAGCTAAATGCAATAATGTTAGTTGCCCTGCAAGGGGATCTAACTTGGTATGACTAGGAGCTGCTGGAAAATGAAGGCTCTTATTTTACTTATTTAAATACTTCCATCTTGTCTGACAATAAAGCATACGAAAGCAAGCACTTTAAAGGCTTGTAACTTAGATTCTTTCAAAGCATTAAAATCTGTGTATGGCAAGGTAATTACTCTTTCTAAGAAGGGATGGGAATTCATAACTCAACTGTACATTATGGTTTTTAGTGTGCTGAAAACTAATATTTAATTTCCAGATACAAAGATGAAAGTGATTATGCCTTACGTTATATGGAGAGCAGCTGGAGGGAGCAACAGAAAGAAGAAGCTAGGAGGTATGCACAGATTTACACTCAGATAAAGTGTGAAGTTTGTCTATTGCCCTAGTCGTGGGGCTAAGTTAGAATGGATATTTACTGCTTTTTATAGCAGAAGTAAGTAAGAGTTACCTTTTTTTTATAAGAAAGCTCATTAAAAGATGAAACTCAGCCAGCCAGTGGTGGGTACAGTAAATAAATATTTTGTTCATTCTCATGCATCACAAACTTTGTTAAAAAAAAAAAAAAACCCAACCAAAACCAATTTATGCCCAAAAATCTTTTAAAAAATAATATAATATTTTTAAATTTCAGTTGAAATGCTAAACCCTTCATTTTGTTCCAAACATTACAATATTCTGCTAATTTGAGGACTGGAAGGAGTTTTATTTGTCTTTATATACACATGTTTGTATATATTTTTATGTATATACTCTAACAAACTTTTGTAGTCAGTGATTTCAGATATGAAGATTATATTTTCATATTGGATTTGACCATTCATTTTGGCCTCTAGACCTGCACAATTCTTATGGTGCTCTTATGAAACCTGGTGTTCATAAACTGATTTTCTTGGTTTTAATGGCTGGTAGAACAAGCTTTGTGAAAGTTATAAGAAGTTTTTATAGATAAAATATTGGAATATACCAAGATACTGAAATTTTTATATTGTATTCAGAAGATGCTTTCAGCATTGGAAACTTGCATCTTTTTGAAGTTACAGTCAGTGTCCTTATTACTCCTTGTTGCTGGGGAATAGCTGCAGCTCCTGCAAATGTCTGTTAAATGGAGTTAGAGGAAACAACTGGAATTTTACAATGATACTGCTATTGACCAAATTCTCTGAGGAAGACCTAGAATGAGGTTTTTGCAGAGCTGAATACCTGGCTAACTTCTAACTGCACGTGCTATCACATAGATCGTGTGTTTGTTTCTAGTCTTAATTTGGATGACTGCAGTTTCTGACTGCAGAATTCAAGATGACTTTGCTGTGCTTGTTCAGGCATAAAATCCATTTTAGAGCCTGTACTGGAGCAGTTTAGCCCAGAACAGTTGAATCTTCATTGCCATGTGCTTGAACCTTTTGCATTGAGGTGCATGCTACGCTGCCTTATGTTGCTTCATAATGAGCTATGGATGCACAAATGCACTTGGTAGGGCTGCCAAAGAGGCAGTAGTTGATCACAAAACGGTAACTTTGCCACACCTGTTCCTAGTCCCAAACCACCGAGACTACCTAGCCCTTATTTATTGAAGAGGAGATCAGTGATTGCAGATACTATTTTAAGTATCACTTTCAACATACTGACTTTTAGGAAGCTGAAGAAATTATGCAGGGATGTAGGTAGAACCTGCTGTATTAGCAGAGCCTCTTCCATGGGCCTGCTCACCAGAGTCATAGCAGCTAGTTGGACTGAGGGTGGAGCAGTGTTGTGCTTGTAGCTACCTGAATGGTGCCTCAAGCCAGGAAGTTGCAGCAACTTCTTTTGTTTCTCTGCCACTTGACACCTCCATTCTCTCCCCTGCCAATGCCAAAGGTTTAGGTGGCTCTCAGAAGTTGATGAGAGTCAATCCTTCTATGACTCTATGTAAGAGTTACATTGGCAAGAACGGATGGATGTGTTTCGGCAGCTTCTTTTCAGGGAAAAAAAATGACCTTTTGTATTAAAATCAGGGTTTTTTTCTACAGTCTTGATTTTATTTTTTTTTTTTTAACAAAAGTTTCAAAAGATTTTATTCTAATCTAATGATTGTATCTTGATTTCTTAAAGCTGTATTCTTGCTATAATTAAAGAAAATTTATGATTGTTGAACTGATCTAAAATTTTTGCTCAAATCACCTGTAATAATTCTATGGTTGCTTTTCTTGAAGGAGAGGTAGAAGTTAAGTTTAATGTTTCTTGAGTAGCAGCATATAAAGGATTTAATCTTATTTGGCAGCTTGAGACTTGGTGTTCAGGAGGACTTAGAAGAATTGAGACGGGAAGAAGAAGAATTGAAGCGCAAGAGACAGTCTAAGAAGCTGAGGACACGTTAACTGACTTATGGTGTTGACTTTGTTCATTTTTCTGCTACCCTCTGCCTCCATACATCTCTTATTCTACTTCAGTTTCCATTTGCTTGTTAGAAGGCAAAAGAATATTTAAAGGGATTAAAGTACTGAAAAGCAAGGCTTTAGTTTGACCTAAATAAGATATTTATTTTTAATACTTGCCAGGGTTGGTTTTTTATGAAGTAATTAATGCACTAATGCATATTAAGTGGAATAAAATTAATAGATGTTTCCATTGATTAAACCAGTTCAAGATGCCAGCAGAAATATTGACTAGCTATGCACTGACTCGGAACTGTGTGGGCCCATGTACCAGTAAACCAATTTTGCATTCACTTGAAAGGAATAGCGTTCTTGTTCCCTGATACTTCTTGAGATTTAGAGAAAATGCTTTATCTCCTACTCTGTCTCCCAACTTGAGCCTCAAAGTATTGAGATTGTCATCTTCTGTACAGAAGCAGCTTGGGTGTAAATTCAGCTATTGCCACAGATGTTCAAAGCAATAAAGTGCTGCGTATTTTCTGATTTGAGGACCCATAAAAATAATTAGAACCTCTTTATTTCTACACAGAAAAGTGCATGTCATTTGCAAATTGTGCAGTGATAGATATGAACAAAAGATAATGTTGGCTTTTGCTGTGTCTGGAATTCCAATGCCAATCTAACTCAGTATGATAAATACACACCCTGAAAACAGGAATTTCTAGTGTTTGTATGTAACTTGTGCTTTTGGGCTCAAGCAGATGCTTGGGAATTCTTCTACTGCCCTGTAAATCTTCACATTTGTTTAACAGCTTCTGCTGCTTTTACAAATTGTGTATGGTGCACATGTTTTTTCTTGCATTAAACATCTGATGTGTTAAATGATTTAAAATGTGAAGCAGTCATTTATCTAATCAGGTTTACTATTTAGAAAGCACATCAGAATTAAGTTTTGTTAGAATGTATTTGCAGCTCTTCAATATTAACAACTTCATGTTAACTAGTTAATACTTGTGATTAAATTCATCAAACCAAAAATCTAAAATGCATAGCAGGAGAGTTAGTTCAGTTACTTACCTTAATGCCCATATTTGCACATTATTTCTAACTATGCACTTAAAGACTGTTTCAGTAACTGAATTTGTTTACAATTAGCACAGGGCTCATGTAAGTCTACAAATGTTGTACTGAGAGTCTGAATCTCAAATCTGGCATTATATCTGCTTTGATTTCCCCAGGTTGCCCTTCAAAGCTCACCAGTATCACTACTTGGCTTTGCCTCAAGCTCCAGGACTCCATTGATAGTATTTCTGGCATCAGCTGCTGAGGCTGTTATGTTTTAATGCTAGAAGTACTTGAAAAAGTATAAAAAGGGGCTTTGGGTGCTTGTTGGGGGTGGAAAAAAAGTAAAGGAATAAAAAGGAAAAATTACCTTGTAATAAAATGACAAAGGAACCTTTCCTATAAGGTTCTTAACAGTGCTGCTCCTGGAAGCAGTTCCGATAGCAACCTGTAAGGAACAATCTTGGAAGCTGCTGAAGTTTAAACATCTGAATCTTAATGTAAGAAAAAACAGATTTGCCTCTTTAAGATGTTTTCTGTCAATGGTGTACCATTTCACTGCCTCAGTAAAATACTGACATGAGTAAGCTATTGGGATAGATTCTATAAACTAATTCAGTATTAGCTGACAGGGAGCCCAGATGAAGATGCCATCCTTGCTCTTGTGTATTTTTAACTTTCTGTATTAACTAACAAACTGTTTCTCAGTTTATGCACTTGAGACCATGCAAGATAGTGTAACCTCACTGCTTCTCTAGAAGTGTCTCGTATCCACTCTGCTTCATTGGGACCATTTGAAACTTTCTGTTGTAGTTCCTAGAATTATCCATTCAAGATAACGAACACTGGGACCATGATGAAGTTACTGGCTTTTTTACTTTTTAATTCTTTTTTTAGCTGGAGAAAGGCTCTAGGTCTGTCAATCCAGACAGCTACATCAGCTATGAGCAACTTCCTGCCTGGTTGGGGAAAAAAAGTCTCTTATGAAGCAAAAGAAATATATTAATTCAGAATTGGTCCAGTTGGGAATTAAATCTGCATTTCAGATAAATATAGGTTAAATAAAACTTGATTATGTCACCCCTTTCTGATTATTTAACCATGCAAGATCAGTTAAACTTCTTAATCTGTAAAGCACTTTGTAATTTCTCTTTTAGATGGTGACTGGAATGTACTCTGCTAGCCTCCCTAAGACTATAACTGTTTCTTCACACACTGATCGTTGCTTAAATTTTGTCTATTTAATATGAAACAATTATTCAAAGACACATTTGTAATTTTTACAGTCCAGAAGTACTTTCTCAAAATTGGCATCCCATGCCAATGGTTTTCAAATTTTGTACAAATGTTTGGGTTTTAATGTGTTTGCATTTGCTGCATATTTGTAAATTGACTAAGAAGGAGCTAAATTATTGTTCTTAATTCCTCACCTTATATCCAAAAACATGTTTACTATTTGCCAGATAAATCTAATGAGTACTTTAGTACTTGTCCAAAGTGCATCTGAATTTGAGGTTAAGAAAAACTTTAAGAATGCTTATATTGGTTTAGGAGGATCTGATGTTAAGCTAATGATTTAATTGTATTTAATGAAATTCTGGTTTGGTTTTTAGATTTTTAATTCACTGTTTGACAATGTGCCTTTTTTGCTAAATTGTGTCAAAAAAAGTCATGAATGTAGGAGTATAAAAAGGTTGGTTGGTTTCTTCTATCTCAGATTCTATATCCTTAAACTTCATGGTGTGAAGTGACATACTTTTCATAAAACCCTTCCAGGTCTGGCTTTGATTGCACAATTACAGTAGCTACTTCTTTACTGCTAATGCTAAATCAAATGAAGGGCACTTTCTATTGATGACTACTTTTTGAAAATGTCTTGTATTTACACTTGAGCTGTATTTCACTTTACAGCGATGTCTTTTGGAGGCCAGGGTTTTGCATATCACAGGAAGCCTTAGTGTGCAACTCTGTGCTGTGCTTTAAAATAAAAATCTTTCAAGAAGTATATGAGATCTCTATGGAAATCTGGATTTATTTTTGTGTAAAGCCCAAAATATTGTCCAGGAAAACTAATTTTCTATTTTTTTTGCATTTTGTAACATAATCTAGTAGCTGATGCATATTTCTAGATATAGCATATTTCTGGAGACCAAAACATGTCAGAAAATAAATATATGGAGAGACTGGTGTTAAAATTGTGATGAATGTACTTCTATTTATTTTGGTGAGTGGGTGTGATGCAATATTAAAGTATTAGTGTGTAAATAAGGGTGCTTGTAGTTTTAGCCAATGTTTGGGTTTTTTTTTTCTTTGGGGATATCATTTGTGCACAATGTCTTTTTACACAGTGTGACAAATCAGGTTAAAGACTCGTACATAGCATAAATGTTTTCTGGTGCTGTCAAGAAAGTGTATACTTTTGCACACACCAAATGCATATAAGTTTTGCAGAGTATATATACAATAAATTACAGGCATTAAACATTTTACTGCTATTTCTCATTGGTTTACTTTATGGAAGATTTTCCAGAGTTCTTTTATGCTGGTTTCTTCTGAGCTGTCACGTACAACAGATGAATGTTCTCCCAAGAATTGTTCTTTGTTCTCATGCAGCTAGTGAGAATATATGAAAAATTAATGGAGTCACTTAAGCATTCAGAAAAGATCTGAAAATCGTTGGCATCTCCTGCAGCTTAGGCTTGTGACATAATATATATTTGGATGTATGTGTATGTTAGAATTCCATACACAAGTGTACTGGTTCCTTTAATATCTTCCATTTGGAGTGTGGTGTTTCATCCTGCAGTTTCATGAGCAGCATCTTTCTCGGATTCTGTTTTTCCCATGTAAAGAATCTGAACCCCCTTGATTGCTCTCTCCTATGGAACGGGTGACTGCTTCGCACATAGAGGTAAATACCAGTGACTGTTCTGACCAGCTACTGCTGCGACCCACTTCCGAACAGATAAATGAGCACATGTCAAAGTGAGCCCTTCTGCCTTTCCTTTGAAACAGCAATGCTTGCACACTCTTGAGCTTAAAATTATTTTTTAATCATATTGCAAAGTAGTGTTTAATCAGTGTTGTATGAGTACCTTGTTTTGAAGCATGAAATCTTACCTTGTTTGGAATTCCCTTGAGATTATTAATGTATCTTAACAGCTGTAATCAGTCATTAGTTCAAAGCAAATATATTCTGTTCAGGTGGAGGGTCATTCTACATTGAGTTATCTCAACCCAGCCAGTAAAGCTGTACTTCTCTGGAAGCAATAAAATTGTTTTACTCAAGTTTGGAAAAAAAAATAGAGGTATCCATCGTTTGAGGGCAGGTTTCAGTTGTAATTTATTTGAAATAGCATTTTAGTTCCACAAGACAGAGCTGCAGTTCAGTCATCCCATAGGTAACCTTTTCTTACCACTTGAAATGCACATGGAAACATTATTTTCCCATGAGCCTAAGGATCCAAAAAGCCTTTGACACATCATGCTTAACATACCTTGTGGTATGAAATTAATGACAGGAGAGGTTCCTGAAGTAATGAAACATGTCATCAGTTTAGTCCAAACTTCTCTGTCCACAGCTGATGAATGGTGGTGTTTTACCAAACCATCTGGTGTTAATTTGCTTTGAGGTTTTTTCTGTTCAGTTCTTCATGGGAGTATTGGGTTTTACCTATATTCTTTTCCCTGCACTGGCAAATCATACTTTTTTTTTGTATGCTGGATGCAATTTCTGCCCAGTTTCTCAACTTTCCTCAGTTGAGGAAAGGCAAGTATCTGATCCCATCTCCTTTCATGCTATGTGTGTGAAAATTGATAGCAGATGACAATTTAAAGAGAATGAAGAGCTTCACTGGGTGTTTTTTCATGTTAGAGGAATAGGCTTGTTTCTGACTTGAAAAACAGTTCAGTGTAGCATTCCAGGTTTTATAGTGCACTCGG
This sequence comes from Aramus guarauna, assembly GCA_013400195.1. Lineage (NCBI taxonomy): Eukaryota > Metazoa > Chordata > Aves > Gruiformes > Aramidae > Aramus > Aramus guarauna. The sequence continues at coordinate 1,233,899 of VXBL01001841.1, forward strand.
AATAACTATGAGAGCCTACTTATGTGTGTAAAAGGATGCTTTTGAATACCTTACATGTACTTCTCAATGTATTTAACTCCTTTCATGGACTTCATGAGAGGTAGCTAGCTTCCTTGCATGACACAACTAAGGATATACAATGTTTGTTATGGGTCTGTCCTCAACTTCCTATCACAGTAACTCTCCTCCCTGCCAGGTTCTTCCAGCTCTCACATTGCATGAATACTTTGTGGTCCTTCCACACATCCGGTGTGTCATGATATATATCCAGACAAAGAAGTGATATATTTGTTAGAGTACTACACCTGTTGATTGACCTGCTGCTCTGCAATTGATAAAGGACTCTACTTATCATTGGTTTTGTACAGGAGGGGCACTAATGTGAGTCAATCCACTTTATCTCGTTCTTGTCTGGTTTTGAGACCACTACAGCCAAATGTGACTGTAAATGATGCGTAGACAGGCAGCCTGGTCACAAGGTGAATCTTCAGAGTTCACCTGGAGTGATGTGCTGTTGTTAAGAACCCTCTTCCCCCAGCCCAAACAAGGGAACAAGTAACCCAGTTTGTTTGCTAGCTGTGTGTACAAAGGCAACGTGGTGATGGCAGTGTGTAGTGTGTGACGTGACCCAGGGCTATGGGGAGCCCTGTTTGAGCAGTGTGAGAGATGCTGAAACTTGCAGGAAAAATTAACTGGTTTGTGGAAGACTATTTGCTGCCGTATGCAGTTGGCAATCTGGTCTTCATACCTCAAAACTGCTGGTTTAAATTCAGCCTTGGTTGAATGGTGTTTTTAAACTGATAGTTATGACATGTTAAATGGTGACATTGTAGTTCACACACACAGGTGTCTTACTGGGTGTTCAAAAGATGAACACTGAGATAAATAATGCTCTTGCTCATGATATTTCCAGAGCTGAAGCCAGTTTGGGTTTTGTGAGGAAATGCATTCCTGCTACTTGTGTTGCAATTGGGCTTCATTTATTCCCCAAACGTCAGTATCTGGGACAATCACTCGAGCATATTTCAGTGGTGCAAATTTTGCCCATGGCATTTAATATTTATAAGTTCAACTTCTAATTTCCATACTGTTACTCTTAATTTGGACAACTCATAGTATTGCATGATTTTCTCCACTGGAGAAAATTCTTTGAAATGCTTCCTGAATTGTAGTTTCCTGTTATTGAGAACCCTTTCTTCTTGGCTTTGCTCCATGCTGGCATACCTAGAGACACAGGATGCCAGTGGGTAAGCAGAAGAATAAGACTAGTATTTAGAGTATGAAAGCTTAAGACAACAACAATGATGTCATTCTCCTCTGGTGTGGAGCTGAATAAAATTCAAAAGCCACGTGCTGTAGAACTACCTTTATGTTCCACGAGACTGTCACTTTATTTTGCCCTCTCCCTTATCTAAGAAACTGCAGCCTATTTTCTCTATAATTAACGATCTTAACTTTTCTACCATGTCTTGAAGAAAACACTTCAGTCAGTAAGAGGACTCGTACTGCTGGCGAAATGAATACATAGGGTGAGCTTTTATGGAGAAAGGAGTAATAAAATAAGATTTGGATGTATTGCTCGATAAATGCCAGTCTGGGGAATTTTCTGTAGCTTGTTTAGTAAGAATATATGCAAAATGCTATGGCCTCATTTGGAAGAACACAGCATTACCAGTTGCACAGGCTTTACCGGATTATTTGTGTTGAAAGGTGATAGGATTTTCATTTGAAAGCTTTTCTAGAGCAGAGACAGTGTTTGATAATATGACTTGATCCTAAAGCTAAGTTTCATATTTTTATATCTAGAAATCACATAAACTTAGAATTGGTTTGGTCCTACCCTTCCTAAAAATCAGAGATTTTTAATCAAACTCTGGCCAATAGTCAAATAGAATAAAAGAATGACCCTTTCTGTAGCAGATTAGTATGTCCAGTAAAGGACATCTGATTATGGTCTTGCAACCACCCATGGATGGTGTAAGGCAAGATGTGTTTATCTTCAAGACTGCATTTAACAGAACACTCTCGTTGCTCATGGAGCTGTTGGTATTTCTCCATCTGGCCATGTTTAACTTCAGCACTGGTCTACCTCATACTATGGCCAATTGAAGCATCTGTGTAAACATAAACAGAGAAAGTAAATAACCAGCAGAAAATATCTTCAGAAATGACAATTGTATGGCTGGCTTCCTCCTTGCTTAATGCTTGGGAGGTGCTGGTGATTCAGATTGCTTAAAAAAAAAAACGCTGTCAAAGGTATTAGCAAAAGTGGTTTTAATACGATGTTGTAAAAGTGCGACTTAGCGAACCTTGTCATCAAGCTTTGTTCTGTTACTGTACAGCACAATCATTTGAACAATGATTCAAAGTTCCGAAGGCACAAATCAAAGTTACCATACTACAAGGTTATGCATGATATCAGTCACTTGCCAAAGATCTGCCACTGGTAAAATGTCTCTCTGCCTCGAGGAGCAACCTTGAGAGGTGTCCCAGCTCAAGGGCAGATCACCACCATGCAGCCACGCTGCCTAGCAGGGAGAGCTCAAAGGCAGCTCACTGAGGCCGTCACATTTATGGGATGAAGTGGTTGGCTCGCAGTCAGATGACATGCAATGGGAAAGGTATGCACAAGACTCCTTGTACGCACAACCTCCTTTGTTCCTTGATAAATGAGTCTTGGAAAAGCTACTTGCTATTCATGTGGTAATTGCACGATTGGTGTTCCAAGCTCGTATGCATCAATGCTCACCGTGTCACTCTGCTCCTTTGTGGGTTTTTGGAGAACAGATTGGAACTAGGGGAGTTCTTGGCCAGGCTATGGCTCAGGCCTTCACCTGCTTGGAGGCTGTACCAAACTACTGCTAGTTCGGTTAAGTGCATCCGTCACAGGTGCTGGGCTAGGGAACTCGAGCTACCCTCAGAAACCAAAATACAGAAGGGAACTTTAGTAACAGAAGGTAGAGACCCAGTGATGGGGAGGAGAGGAACTACTAGAGGATGGATATAGGGTGGTACATGGGGTAACAAGGCTGTGTTCTGTGTGGCAGAACATGAGCCTGTTGCAAGAGATTTCATTACCTAGAGATCAGTTGGCATTAGGATCCATTAATTTAATGTGGAGTTATTAATTGCAAATGATGTTTAGAGCAGATTTTGAGTCAGAGGGCACAGGCACAGCTCTGAATTGAAAGGAGAGTTTGACTGGTGAGCACTAAGAAACTTGAATCTGTAGTTTGGGTGCAGGTTTAGTCAAGGGTCACCTCTAAGCCTTGCACAGAAACAGTATTACCACTCTCATTCTTGAGACCATACTGGTGTGTCATTACCAAGGGCGTGTTGTCACTGGTCTGGTTTCTATGATTATTTTGGTTATGTATGCAAATAGAGACTTTTAAAAGTGTCTCCAAACATCTAACCTACTAATAACCATAAATATCTATCAGACTTTCCTTGATGGTTTTAATATGAAATAGGGAGAAATTAAAAATTTACATGCTTGAGATGAAAAATTTAAAAGGAATGCTGTGTTCTCAAACATTAGTCTGTGCTAGGACCTTTGTGAAACAAAATCATTTTCAAATTGTCTCTTAAAAGGGTTTAGATAAATGTGCATGCATAATGATGTCATAGGGTTTGCTATGTTTCCACCCTCCAAAAAAGCATGTAGCCGTGCAGTCGGTAGGAGGCTGGAGTGAAGGCAGCTGCCATGCCTATGTCCTAGACCAGTGCTCTTGGGGTCCCAGTAAAGCTTTAACTTCCTGTTCTTCCTACGACAAACCCCAGGTTGCCCAGAATACTTCCCCGTTTCCAGAGAGTCTCTACCACAGCACCCACCACCTCAGATAATGCAGTGTGCAAGGTTATACTGGTGATGGTCCTGGAGACAAACTTCCTCCTTCCTTGTCAGGGCATGGTCGTCTCTGGGCTGGTGGGGAGAGAGCACCTGGGATGCTGCCGGCCTCACATGTACACTGCAGAGTAGGTCCAGGGGCTTGGAGGTGATGTGCTGGGTTGCTGCTGCAGTCTCATGGATCCTGCCCTGCAAATGCTCACCTGGAGGTCAGCAGCTTCTGCACAAATATGGGCCTTGAGGAAGGGTAGGACCAAGCGAGACCACCAGGAAGGAGGAAAGGTGGTCATCACCGTATCTCCTCTTCACAGGGAGCCAGTCCTGGTGAGTTTGGCATCCTACCCTAAGTCTCACCCATTCAAGAAGTCCCATAACCCTTTCCCCCTAGCCCTGGGGTTCACAAACCCCCCAGCAGTCACTCACTAGGGGCTGAGTGCCAGCCAGGCTATTTCCACCACTCCCACCGCTCCTGCAGCCGTGGGACACTGTCCTAAATGCCAAGCTATGGTTTCTGCTTCTGGATGGGCTTTCACAACCCTGGATGCAAGATGCTGCTGTGAATCCACCTAGCTGGGATTCTCAAGTGCAATAAAGACCAATATATAACGGTCCTACGATCCTATTGCAAGGAAAGATAAGGTCAGTCTCTCTTCCTTAAGCTGAGTCATCTGTTAATATCTCTTTTCTGAAACTTACTTGCATTGAATGCAGACAGCTGCAAACTAAAGTATATGCTCTACATTATACATCAGCCTCTGATATGGAGAGCATCATATCTTAATAAGCAATATTTTAAAATAATCAGATGCTGATTCATTGAGAAAACTCAAAGGGCCAGAAAGCAGATCCTCAGTGTGCATAACTTGCTGTAGTTCAGCAGACTTACAATGTCTTCTGGCAGAGGGCCTGTGCTGCTGCTTAAAAAAAGGATGTTTCAGGCTCTGCCTTGTTAGTGAAGTGTGCAGGAACCACTTAAAAGCTAAAAGCATTCTTCTAGGCATTCTACTACTGATATTATAACCTCATTTTGCATAAAACATCTAACACCTTTGCAGGGATGCAGATTTATTTTGAACTTGCCTCACAGTACCACTTCAGTATTATTTACAAAACAAACAACATCCAAAAGGTAATGACCATCGTACAATTGTTCGCAGAACTTCATTACTGAAGAGGTAGTGTGTTTGCTGGGTAAACGATGCGTAGCATATGCTGGAATCTGCAATGCAAATTCTTGATGGACTGGTCTTGAGCAGTCCAGTTTTGTGGCTTTCCTTTGAGGCTGTGGTACTCTCCAAACTCAACTCTGAAACTGTAAGGTCATTCATTAAGTCACAGACAACAATTTCAGCAACAGAAACAGAATGGTATCCGTAACCAATACATCTGATGGAAAAACTTGATAAAGGTTGTTTTAAACCTAATTACTTTCTGCTATGGCTGTACCAACAACAACCTGTGCTCCTGGTTACTGTCTGCCTCAGGCCTCTCATCAGGGAGGAAGGAAAAAATTGTGTGAGCTTTCTTAAGGAGATCTTACTCCTTGTAGAAATGTGCTATTATCAAGTTTGCTCTGTTCTGTTGTGATCTGGCAGTTTTCCAGTAATTATGGGGATAGGACTGGCATTTGTCTTCATTTACCTAGCTGGACCCACTGTGTTTTCCACTGAATTGGCCATCAGACTTCGGAGGCTCACTTTCCAAAAGGTGGTTTTCTGATATCTTTACTGTGTGGTAGGGAGGCTTAAAAAATAAGAGGTAGATTAATGTAGGGAAATAAGTTAATTCTGGATTTTTATTTACATACTTGTAACTCCATAAAGTTGCAAATCAGTTGTGATACTGTCAACACAGAGGGAAGGAATCCCCAAATGCCTATAATACGCATGGTTTTATACCTGAGATTACTTCTCTGTTATTGCACACAGCCAGATCACATTCAAAATTCATGTTAGCTTAGCGAAAGAAATAGAAAGGAAAGGAGGACAGCAGCTGAGAACTGTCTGGCACTGTCATGCCTTAGAATCAATCTGCTGGAGGAGCATTTGTTCAGCTCCCGTGTGGGCTCTGTAATGTTTTTCTGCAGATTTCATTTTCCCAGCGCAGGAAGTGGCAGGCGTACTCCAGGGTATGCACCTGCCAAGTGGGTGCCCCAGGAGCAGCGTGTGGGGAACCCACACGACCTCTGTTCTCCAGCCACGAGTGCCATGAGTGGCGTACCCCTTCACTGTCCTTGTGAAGAATGTGTCTCAGTGGGCTCCCGTATAGCTGCTCGGTGGTTTGGGTTTTTTTTTTCCCCCACAGATTTCAGCCTTTTACTAAAGGCTGCAGCCTGGCTGGCAGGTTGGTGTAGGCCATGATGCTTGGAGGTGGCACCCAGCTGAGAGCTCTCCGCATTCACCTGTCGCAGTAACATACTGAAGCGTTTATTTGACCTCCCGCTCGCAGATCCATTAGAAGGAATTTTTTTTTTTTAAAAGGGCGCTTCTTTAATTATTATTTTTACAGTTCCCCTGGAGAAGGCCGGGTCCCAGCCGCGACGCCCAGGCCGCCGCCCTCAGGGCCGGCAGCGCCCCGCGCAAGGGCTGTTGGGAGGCGGCGCGGCCCGGCCCGGCTCCGCCGCCATGGCGTTCTCGGAGGAGGCGCTGAGGAAGCAGCTGGGCAAGGTGGGAGCGCGCGAGGAGGCTGAGGCGCTGGCGGGGCGGAGGAGGAGGAGGAGGAGGAGGAGGAAGGGTTGTGGAAAATGCCGAGTTTTTCGGCGGGGGGGAGAGACCGGAGTGGCTCACCTGAAGCAGTGAGTAAAGATGCAGTGCCCGGCGGCCCCCGGTCGGCGAAAGTTCCCGCGAGTCTAAAAGTGAGGTGCTGGGAGGGGAGGGGCAGCGCTGAGGGGGTCGTGCAGTTCGGCCGCGCTGCCGTCTGTCATTTCGTCATCGTCGCTCGTAAAAGGCTTCTGTCGATTTGGGGTGCAGGATTTACATTGCCTTACCGCAACTGAGTTTAAAGTTGCGCCACGCGTAGTTTTATCGCTGTGGTTCGGGACATAGTAACACGTGTGACGTGATGCATGCAGGTGCAGCCTTACTCTGTGTGAAGAGTTACTAATTTCGGGGGGGATTTTTTTTTTGTGACAATCCCTGCAGTAGTATCTCCACGCTTTAGAAACACAGATTATTTTTTATTTTTTTATAGCATCCCTCTGAGGTAAAAATGTTGTGATTTCCCTATGAGAAACTGAGGTATCCGTGTTTAAATTTTGGGCATTCCAAATAATTTTAGGGGCAACATGAGAAAGGTCTGTATCTGACTCACCTCATAAATCTTCTGATCTTTAGAAAAGAACCAAGTATTTCATAGGAATGCCTCATTTTGCAGTACAAATGAGGAAGAGGTCAGCTGAGGAAAGATGGCTTTGATTTCACAACCAGACGTATCAGCACTTCTGAAAATGTGTTAAGTTGTGTAGGCGTTCTTAATTTGGGCACCTTTGATTTATTTTTTTGTTTTTTACTGCTCGACTGTGCAATATCCTGCAAGACTGAATAGGGAGAAGCTGACTAAAAGGTGTGTCTTTTCAGCAGCCTTGTGTTTTCTTGTACAAAGCTGAAAATAATCGTGCCATCCACGTAGCTGTAGTACTGCTGCTGTTTCTGGTGAGGTGCCTTACTAAAGACGTTGTAGATTGTAGCTACTACTTCATGACAAGTATTCCAGTGCACTGAATGGCTCTTTGAGGCGCTGTCAGGCTGCAGTTGCGTTTGCTTAGGCGAGGGTTCCAGGACAATTCTGGACTTCCTAAAATGAGAAGCAGATGCTCTGATCTAGGAAATGGAAAATATTCTTCTTAACTTTCAGATGCGGGAGGATGCAAATCTTTTGGAAGTTCAGGTGTCAGACTGGCTGGGGACAGTCTAAATGAAGTAGCAGTGATTCATTCTTGCTGATAATTACTGTCAGGTCACATTTCAAGCATCAGTACTTCTGTTGATCTGTGGGCGGGTTTTCTGCAGGCAGGGAAGAGCATTATTTTGTTTGAATTTTCTCGGCTCTCAAGGACAGTTTAAACATGGAAAAAAATTCCCAGAGGCTAATTATTTAGGCATTTCATATGTTTGGGGAAATCAACATCTTACAAAACTCTTCTAAAATGTGTGCAGGTAGATCTGAGTTTTTAGTAGTAACTGTGTCAGTTAATAAGGTGACTTCTTTTTTCTAAGGTTTATATTTTTATATTGTTTTTAATTATTGTGTGCAGAGGAGACTAAATTTTATTAAACCTCATATAGCTGTAAAGGGGAAGGAATGGTATATAAGGAGTGATGGTCAGAATTTGAGTTCTCATGTAGCAACAGCAGACCTGCAGTACCTTTTTAAAGCTTTTTTTTATCAAATATTTTGAGAATTTATTTCACACCAAAACTATTTATAATACTACAAGTAATTATTACCTTCACCTTATTGTGTTTTTACCTTGTCTTGGTGCCTTTTCCCTATCTCTGATAATGAATGAAGAAACCTTTGAAGTGAAACTTTTTTCTGATTTTTTTTTCTCCCCTCTTCCCAGTATAAGTTCAGAGACCTGACCATAGAAGAACTAAAGAATGTCAACAGGACCTACCCAAACTTCACGTTCTCCATGAACACATACAGTAAGAAGTGCTACAGTTACTTTGAACTAATTGTGGGGATTCTTACTTGCCATAAATTCAGACTGTGTATAATAGAATCTAAATAGTGTGAGTATCTTTCAGTTGTGTTCCTATCTTTATTTTGACTTGCAGTAAAATTTCTCATGCCATGTGAATATTTTTGAAAGCTCTTCCAAACCTGACTCATTCACTAAATTTCATTTATTTTAACTTGTCAGTAGTTATAGAAGATTGATGGTTTTTTAAATTCTTTATATGTAACAGCATTTTTCCCGTATCCCATGATTGTACTGAAAGCATTTTGATGTCTTTAGCTTATCAAGCCTAACACCCAGAATCCCTCAGCCTGACTGAAAGTTCCTACACCACCAGAATTACCCACGACAAGGGATTTTCAGACTAGTGATACGCTTAGTTGTACCAATACAGTTTTCATTAAGGTTCCATTGAGGAATTATCTCAGAGGGGGAGGAGGGACCTTAGTAACATTCTAACCTTGGTTCTTTCAGGAGCAGTGTATTTGATTTCTAAAGAAAAATTAGCAGTGTATATAGGTAACTGTGGGTTGGATTTCCATGCCAGATTTGAAAGGATTTATTGTTGTTATTTTTTAAAATCATGTTTTTAATTTCAGCCTTCAAGGATGGATCCCAGAAGGACCTCCTGAATTTTAGTGGTACTGTTCCAGTGAAATATGGTATGATAAATCAAATATTATTTCCTCACCAGTTATGAATCTAATACTGTGCAGCTTCTTTAAAGGTGGCTATAAAGGATTTTGCATGGATTGTCCAAAGCCACTTCTACTGCATAAATGAGTGCCTTCATGCGCACACAGATGCTGAAATAAAGTGGAATTAATTAGATAAGTCAATTAACTATTAAAAAAGTCATGTCGTTTGAGACTGTGTAGGCAAACTCTTTGGTTCTAGTGGAGGCTGCATGAACTCTACAAGCCCTGTGCTTGTATAGGCAGTGTCCAAAAATAACTACTAAGTAATTTTTTATTTTTAACTTCAAGCCTTTGAAGTCTGAGGTAAACCTCTTAATAGATGCCTCTCTGCATCAGTTGTTGAGTCCTAAAATAAATATGAAATGGGTAGCTGTAAGAGATTTCTTTGCCCAGAAAAGGGGACACGTTGGCCGATGGAATACCCTGGGAAACAAAACAACAACAAAGCTTTGTATCAAGAAAGACACAATTGGTAGCACCTCAAGTCAATCCAGACAAGTCTGTTTTTATTAACTAGCCTGAGTAACATAAATACTTTCCAGTATGAATCTAGAAAGTGATCTGTCAGGCTTTTTTTCTTTGTTATTACAAAGTGTGAATCCTGTTTTTTAGTACCTCTTCTCAATGGAGAAGCTAGTAATGGCTTTTATTTTGTGTTGAACAGGTAGTTCCTATAATATACCTATTCGTCTGTGGATTCTGGATTCTCATCCCTTTGCTCCCCCCATTTGCTTCTTGAAGCCGACTGTGAACATGGGCATTTCAGTGGGAAAGCATGTTGATGCTCATGGCAGGATTTATTTGCCCTACCTGCAAAACTGGAGCCATGTAAGAGGTGGAGTGGCTGACAGGGGAGGGAGGGATTTGGGAATAGTGCATAGTATCATACGGAGATCAATGGAAAGGAGCGGGTAGGGTTTGGGGCTTTTAGTTTTTTGCATTTTTTGTTAATCTTAAATATTCAATGATTATGCAAAGAGAAGCAGAATGCTGTGTCTCTTGAAATTACAGCTCAGTCTGAAGCAATTGTAAAGGAAGTTATAAGTGATTGTAAGGAAAACTATTTTAAGCTGAAGAAAAAAGGGACTGACTTTGTTACAAAGCAATATAAGCCTCATGATGCTCTTCCCTTTGTTGCTGTGAATAGTGAATAACACTAGACCAACTGAGTATCCCTCAAGAAAGTTCAGTGGGAGTTTCTACCTTTTGGGTATGTCTCTTTCAGCAGAAATCTGAAACATCAGCATAGGGATTCAAAAGCCAATAATGTTGCTAAATGATTTTATGCACTGTATTAGATAAGTTACTTAAATATGACTGCTAGGCTAGTAAAAACGATTTATTGAATGCTAGTTTTCTGAAATGGATGGGATATATTTTGCATGATCAATAGAGAAATTCCCATGGGAACCTCTACTGACTTCGCTGTGTGTTTTGCCCAAAGGAGGACTGAATTGCCAAAACTCTGGACAGTTAAGCTCATCTGAGAAGACTGAACTGTCTTTCCTTTATCTATGATTTGTCCCATTTGTAATATTAGATGTGGCTATATCAAAGGATTCCATATGTTCATGGATGCCTTCAAAACGTAGTTGCACTGATAATTTCAATTTTATAGTTGCTTTTTGTTAAATTCCTTTTAACCCATGCTCCTGTTTGGAAAGTGTCTTCTTAAAAAGTGAGGCTTGTCTTTCCCTTAAGTGTTTATGCAAGTGTTAAGGGTGTCAGTATTTGTAATTTGATTAAATTTTGTATAGCTATAGTTCTTCATGAACTTCTGCAGCTTACAGCTGATACCACTATATGAAATAGCTAGTCAAGTCCTTTGTCTTCTGTATTGCTATATTTCAGCCTAAATCAACGGTTATTGGATTAATCAAGGAAATGATTACAAAATTTGAGGAAGAGCTCCCTTTGTATTCACTGTCATCTTCTGATGCAGCCAGGCAATCAGAACTTCTCTCCTACATTGCAAAGATTACTGAAGGTGTGGATGTTTTCATATATTTGTTTGTAATGTTCTTATCCAATATATGTTTTATTTGTTGTTAATAACTTGATATCACAAAGATGCCTCCACAGGTTTAATATCCGAATTTTTGGTATTTGCATATCCACAGTGTTTGGTATTTTCTCTGTATAATGAAAAGTGCCTCTTTTCAAGCAGAGAGCTCAGATTCTCTTTATTTGAGTAAGCATCTCATTTTGGATGTTTGCATTTAAGCCTACTGAAAAATGTTGTAGATTTGGTACTACTCATTTGTTGGAAATTACTGCAGCAAAACTCAATTTGAGATCCTGTGGAAGGGAAATTGACGATTGAATGATTTTTATTATAAACTATTTGATTTTACCCAATCACAGTCACTCATTCTGTCAGATCTCATTCACTCACGCTCTCACATCCACAGTCACAAGCCCTGAGGCCCGTCTGACCACAGTCACTGGTGTGCAACGCTGAGGACAAAGAATGCTGGCTGTTGAGTCCATATCATGTCTCTTGGGTTCTTGATCAGTGATGACAAGCTGATTTTGGACTTGTCTTTTATACCATTTGGGAGTGGATGTTATTTGGCATTTTTGCCTCATTATTTTCTCTCACCCACTGTAAGTCTTGGGCAAAATTTCTGAATTTCACTGTTGTCACATTTTCGTTACCTGGGTATTTTATGGCTCCAGTCCTGGTGTTCTTCATCCTGGCACATTTTCTTCAGGTCAGTCTTTTCTTCTTCCTTCTTTTAGTGAAATCACGGATGGTGATCTGTGGCAACTAGTGCAAAACTTTCCCTTTAGCCTTTTTCTGCTGTTTCTTCTGGTAATTGTATACACATACATGCTTGTGAGCACACACGTGTATGTGCACACAATACACATTTCTAGGCAATCTTAATATTTCTGTTATAAATCTCTCTGCATTATACTCAGAATGAGAATCATTGTGTTGACCAGTAGCATTAGCTAAACAACCTCAGATTGTTGTATTTTGATCAAATTCCATTTTGCATGTCTTCTCAAAATACAAAATCTTTTACAAAATTTATGACTATGGTATATATTCACACCTGTAACAGTAGCAAAGGGAGTATTGTTTGTATGGTTTTAGCGTCTAGCTTCTTGCTATTGTTATGCTCATATTTTCTACTTAGTGAAAAAAACATTCCTATCCAGAGAGGAATATTTGTGTTTTATACCTTACAAGTTTTGATGAATTTTGTGGTCAGGCTTGAACTGCTATTTTGAAGAAGTTTATGTAATTTGGTTTAACTCTGGCACAACCATGATCCTTTATGAAGCAGCAATGCTAAGTTTGTGGTTTTCTTTTAATTGTAGGAGAGACTGACATGAAATCAAAGAGTAAAATTGATGGAGGGAAAACAAAAGGACGTTTTAACAAAATTACTGTTGTTGGAGCTGGAGATCTTGGCATTGCATGTGTGCTAGCAGTTGCAGCAAAGGTACATAATCATTATAAATAGCAACAGACCCGATTAACAGAGACGCTTCCAATCTAGTTCTTAGTGTCTGACATGTAGAAATAACTCAGCAGTTTTAATAGCCATGTCACTGCTTATGTCGTTTGCCTCTTTGGTTAACTTAGGGACACACAGAAGTGTTAGTTTCTGCCCTGTTTTCTCAGTCAGCTTTTTAAATATAAAGGGCTGAATATTGAATTCACTGACCTGGTTTTGGCTGGGATAGATTTAACTTTCTTCCAAGCAGCTGGTATACTGCTGTGGTTTGGATTTAGGATGTGAATAATGGTGCTAACACACTAATGTTTTAGTTGTTGCTAAGCAGTCAGGGACTTCTCAGCTTCTCATAGTGGCCTGCCAATGAGAAGGCGAGGGCGCCCAAGAAGCTGGGAGGGGACACAGCCAGGGCAGCTGACCCAAACTGACCAAAGGGATATTCCATACCATAATGACATCATGCTCAGTATATAACTGGGGGGGTTGGCCAGGAGGTGGCATGGCTCAGGAACTAGCTGAGCATTGGCTTCGAGTGGTGAGCAATTGTGGTGTGCATCACTTGGTTTGTTGTTGAAGATGATGATGATTATTTTCCTTTTCTGTCCTATTCAACTGTGTCTTTATCTCAACCCACAAGTTTCACTTTTTTTCTCTTTTCAATTCTCTCCCCCATCCCACAGGAGGAAGGGGGGAGTGAGCAAACAGCTGTGTGGTTGTTTTAGCTGCCTGTTGGATTAAGGGGCAACATTGATTTATATTGAAAATCCTTAGTTAAAAGATTCTTGCCTAAGTGGTAGCCTCTTACAGTTGGGATCTCCTAGTCCTCTGGAAAAGGATACTCTGTAGATGGTCTGTACTTCATTACGGCTATATGCTTAGACAACAGTAACATCAATAGTTACAACTTCCCAGAGATGTTTCGGGGAGGTTTTTGTTTGTTTGTTTTGTAACGTGTTATTTTCCAATTAAACTCACTAAAGTAAATTATTTTTCTTGTGATTTGACACTAATTTTGGTCAGTAATTTTGTTTGGTTTATACATAGTATGTACAACAAACACTGGAATTGGAGGAATATTGTTTTTCATTCCTCACCCCTACAAGCACAAGTTTTGGTTTGTTTTATTGTTGATCTGCATTATTTTTATTTATACAGGGTGCTGCAGACAAGGTGGTTCTTTTGGATCTTTCTGAAGGTGCAGCAAAAGGAGGGACCATGGACTTGGAAATCTTTGCTCTGCCAAATGTGGAGATCAGCAAAGGTATTAGATGTCGTCTCTAGAATGAGAACGAGTATGTACTGTGTGTGCTTGTGTTCGTTTTAGTGAGAGCAGGATGCTTGGGGAGGTAAAGAGGCTCTGGTGTATAGGCCATCTTTTTAAAAAGATGCTGTCTTTTCATAGCTTCTTGCTTTTCTTCATCTTTTTGGGATAAAATTGGGAAGGGAAGGTTCAGCAAGGCTAGCATCACTTTAATTCTGTTTGTAGAGGTAGAGTTATGTGAGTCTGTACTTCCAGGGTAAGAGGCTAATGCTGAAATTGGAATTGCGCAGAAATGTAGAGAAGCCGAGCTAGTACTTCGGTGTCGTAGGTGGAGAGAGGGAAGGAAGGGGGGAAAAATATATGTATATTAAGGATTAGAGATCCTTAACAGTGTTAAAAAGGCTGATAAATAAAGGTAAGTTTCAAAAAGCTACTTTCCTAGATTGATGTTCATTAAACATGCACATGGCCAGTAGTTCTTCAACATTATCACTGCATATTCAAACAATTAGTTCTTAACAATCTTGTTCTCAGTTAGCTGTGAGTGTACAGTTCAACAGAGTTGATGCCGTGTGTCCATAATTAGTGATGATGGCTACAGTTTTTGGTCTTAGTCGCAGAGATTGAGGTGATGTGGCTTAAAAGCTCTTACACAGAAGAAGCTGGAACCAAATTGAGCAACTACCCTGTTCTTCCTTGCTTGTCTGTTGTGGTTTTATGTTTCCTGCGCCCTCTGAAAGATGAAACGAAGGGCTTTCTTGTTCTTCTGATGTAATTTATCTTAGTTTGGGGACAGGGACTTGTTCCGGTTCCACCAGGCATCTTATCTGCTTATTCTGCACCTGACATTGCCTGCTCTTCATACTTCGATCTTATCTTGCAGGTTTTACTGCTAGCATATTTTTTTCCTGCACCCTGGTTGTGCAAACATACCACAAATCTCTGTCTGTGCTTTTGTGGTTAGCTATTATGTATTTACATTTAGCTGTGGTACAAAAAGCTTGTATGTTGTTGCTGTCTATGCTATTAGTAGCATTACAATATTATAAATGCTTGTACGCTGTCACCTGTTATTTTAGTATGCTTATATCTAGGCTTGGGGCAAGCTGGTATTAAGTATAACCTCCTTAGTATGCTTCCAATTTTTCAGCGTACAAGGCCTCTGCTTTGGCTTCAGCTTGTTCCAGAAGTGGTGTGACAGTCAAATTACTTTGTTTCTGTGTCCAGGCTGATCACCTGTGTGGTACTCAGATATTCAGAGTTACCTGCTCAAGGCAGCTTTGATTTAGCAATTTCTACAGCAAATGTAGTTGTGTATTTTCTTTGGCTAATAAATATATCTTTTATTTGAGTTACTAAATAGACTTCTGGAACACTTTATATGGTTGTCTACACATATTTGATTGCGCTGTGAGATCAAAAATTATAGAAGTCTCAGATAAAGGAGTAAGTCTTTCCCTTTCTTTAAAAATCAGAATAACCATGAAGGAATTTTTTCATGGATTTTTTTTTTTCCTCTCTTGCCAAGAAAATTTGGAAAAACTTATCTGTCAACCACATGTAGATGTTTTCTGGTCTCTGCTCTTCAATCTTGCACAAATTGCAGTCCACTGTCTGTGTTTGCCAACTGTGAAACAGGAAAAGTAGTTCTGTGGGAGAGCTGTGTTTTACAGATACTGTGGAAGTGCCTCAAATTCCACATTAGGGGATATGGGGGGGAGACAGGAAGGGAAGAATCCCTAAGTTGGATGCTGCAGTTCAACCTTTAGGAGAGTTCTTTATTTTGCATCCAAAACTTGATAGAATCACATAAATTTTAAAAACGTATTTTCTTTATATTTTCAGATATTTCTGCTTCAGCTGATTCAAAAGTTGTGGTACTTACAGTTAATTCTCTGGGTAATGCTCAGACATATCTTGATGTCATACAAAGCAACGTGGATTTGTTCAGAGGAATTATCCCAGCCATATCACACTACAGTCAGAACACCATTCTCCTTGTTGCCTCTCATCCAGGTATGTTGGTAGTTTGCCTAATGTTCTGTCCCTCAACTGGCTTTCTCTTTGGCCTGTTTTAAAAATACGTTACTGCCAAATACACCCACTTAGTAAAAAATTTTTGCTACTCTGAAAGATGTTTTCCTTTTCAGCTTTGAGCAGAACACTGTCTTTGAGGGTTTTTTCTTTACTGTTACCAAGATAAAAGAAAATAGTATACTTTGTTTTGTATACAAGGTATGTATTTCTGTATGTTACTGTATGTAGTTTCCACCTGACTGTATCTACAAGATTAGCATCCATTGGCTGTTGTCTTGTCAGTTGTGAGTTTTACGTATGTTTCTCCTGTGCAGTAAGCATAGATGCATGTGTGTTATGTGCCATATGATCGGACTCACAGGCTACTAATAACATAATGTAGTGTTGATAGTAAATATTGCGGCTATGTTTTAGTGGCAAGTTTAAATCTGTTGGGTCAGTGATACTGTGAACTAAGTAAAAAGACTACTTAAAAGGGAAAGAAGTACGTGTGAGGCTCGCTGCCCTGTAAACACAGTGAAGACAGCCCTTTTCGATTTCTCAGGTGCTTCTTACCCTTCCTATCATTTAGAGCTGTGGAGATGGAGAAAAGAGTGCTTGCCAAATGAAAAGAAATTAAATACTGGCTGAATTAATTTTAGAAGCATGTGAGATTTTTGGTAGAGGGAAGCATGGTGACTCATTCTGAAGTTTCACTTGACTTCTCTTAAAACTTTACTTGGGCTGTGACTTTTCTCTACCTCCTCCCCACCTGGCTTGGTGGTTTAGGTTGAAATAAACTACTGATACATTATTACGTGCTTATACCTGTTCTAAAGTAAACAACTTGGTCCTGAGTTTTTCATAATTGTGATTCGTAGTTTGCAGTTGTGTTGGATTTTGAGTAGTCCTTCATTGTTAATGTATTTTTCTTTCATATATAGTTGAAGTAATGACATATGTGTCATGGAAGCTGAGTGCATTTCCCAAAAGCAGAGTTATTGGAGTAGGTGCCAACCTAGATACTGAGAGATTTCAGTATATACTGACAAACCTTTTGAAAGCAGAGGTGCTGGCAAAAGATGCTTGGATTATTGGTGAACAAGGGGAAGACAAAGGTAAAGTGATACTTTATTATGACTGTGAGTGTATAATGTCCTGGAAGTGCTTAAGTAATTGAGTAATGAAAGAATAATTGAGAAAAGTCATGAAAGTAGTCATAAACAGGGTGGTAGATTTGCATAATAATAGTTCTAAATAATACAGTTTTGGTGTGTGCCCAAGACTATAGACCTGGAGTGATAGCAAAAGTGTTTGACATTTGTCACAGTAAAAAAAAAAACAGGCAAACCAAAAAACCACCTCAAATGCTTTTTATTTGGTATAACAATATAGGATAGTGGTATAGAAGGAGGAAGGAAATGTGGTATAATATACGATGGGTTACTGCTAATGTAAGAATTATTGCATATTACTGAATTTTTAAACAAGTGTCTCTGGCCAAGTGCTACTCTAGAATATATTTCAGCAGTCCAGGGAAACTTAGAAGGTCATCAACTACATTTGGGTTGTTGTGGAGGAAGGAAAGTTTGGAAAGCTTTAATTTATTTTTTTTTTTTCGTTCTTCTCCCCACCTTACTTGGTACCTATTTTAGTCACAATTTAGAAGTGCATTTAAATGTTGGTTGTTTCTATTTAGTACCATCATGGACCAGTTGTAATTTAGTTGCAAATCAAACGGAAGCAGTGGCTGCTTGTAACTCAAGGGAAAAAGTGGCTAACAGGTAATGCCATTCTAATCTTAATTACTTTTTCTTCATGTTTAGGCACTTGATGTTTGCAGTGGTTTTTCCTTCAGCTCTTTACGAAGAGGAATTTGCTCTAAAATGTTCACACACTGAGTTTATAGGAAATTGTAGCTCTGAGTGTCATTCACTTTCATATGTGTATATATGCCCACTATTTTTCTGAAGCTCTCAAAAATGTTGTGCCTGTGACGATCTAAGGACAAGACAAACTTTGTAGAATACACTAGAATTTTAGAGCTGTCAGTTCAATTGTGCTTGGGGGAAAAAAAAAAAGTAGACAAGCCTTCTGGCACACTTTTCTTGGAGTTTGTGTGGAAGCAGTTTTTTTTCAAAGCAAAGTACATGTTTGGATCAATTTACCTGATTTAATTAGCCACATATTAGTTACACCTCTTGACAGAAAAGAGAGTAATTGTTATTAGTGTGAGTAAAATATACATAAAGAAATTCTTTAAAGCAATTCTTAATTCCCTTCTGTTGTTTTCCAAAACAGAGAATCATGTTTTTATAGTACACTTTACCTGATATGGTACACTTACTCTGTCTTTTGGCTTTTACATATAAACCAAGATAGGAATAATTAAAATCTAAACATCAGGTTTTTCTCCTTTTCCTGGTTTTTTATAGAGCTATGGAAGTTCTAAAGGGAAAAGGTCAGAGATCTTGGTCTGTTGGGCTCTCGGTTGCTGATTTGACTGACAGTATACTGAAAGATAAAAGAAAGGTTCATTCGGTATCCACTCTGGCAAAGGTAAATGTGTTATTAATACCTTTTGGTTGGCACTGTAATTATTTATAATGGATATGACCATTAATTTTAGCAGCACAGACATCTCACAGTACCTCTTCTGAAGTTGCACTACTTCTTTTACTTTTTTCCAACAGCAGCTTTCAATTCTAGTCCAAAAATGAGTAAAAAACAATTGTTCTGTTAATCTGAAACTAATATTAAAAATTATTATCCCAAAAATCCAAGAGTCCAGAGGGAAAAAATATGCTCAAGGTTGCTGACCAGCTCCCCTGGAATAGCTGGATTTAGTAAACGAAGAGAAATGTGTGTGTCGCAGCTGCCACGTGCTCAGTATTGAATGTAGATTTTTCCAGGGGCCAAAAGAGTTCAGTATCTTTTATGAAAGTATAAAATGCATTTTCTGCCAGTATTTTATTTGACCAGCTTTGGAACAGCTGCTTTTTTACTCCTTGATATTTCATATTGAGGAGAAGATTATGTGAAGCTCTATTTAACTTAAAACTGTAGATTGAACCTTGTTTAAAGTTCATCCTAAGAGGCTTCATTGAAGCATTCAGTCATTTCATATGAGGAAAAAACCCATGTAGAAACATTGACTGGTCACTTGTATATACAGGCTCCAGAAGGGTGGTTTGTATGTCCCAGTGCAGGGAAGTTGAACAGGCTGCTTGTATCAAGTACAGACATACACTTAATTTCATCATTATGTTTTCAAGTAAAGTTTTTAATAGTTCATGAACTAAATGCGGATACAGAGGCATGACAAGTCTCTTAAGCTGCAGAGTAGCTACAGAATGTAAATTTTCCCATACAGATCCTAAAAATAAACAAAAGCTACAGTGTGAACTTGAATTATGGGGATATAAGTTTAATAAAGTCACAGAATGATTATAGGATCAATACTTGAAAAATATTCCCTGGATAGCTCTCTTTGGCTGCATTTTTAAATTTCTTTTGTTCAATCCTAAAAGACCTAATGATGCTGTACTATCAAGTGTCCCTGCTAGTTCTACCTAGGAAACTGGTTAAACAGAGCAGAAATAAGTAACTATGTGACAATCTTTGTGTGTTGTTTCAGGGATGTTGCAATATAAACAGTGAAGTATTCTTAAGTCTACCCTGTATTCTTGGAACCGATGGAGTGATTGAAATGGTCAAACTAGAAGAAGATCCACTAGTGCAAGAGAAACTGCAAAGCAGTGCAGGATCAATTCATGACCTGCAGCAGCAACTGAAACTGTAAGCAAGCACGAGGGAAGCCACAGTGTCTGCTCACAAAAGTCAGAGATGTGCTAGGCAGAAAGGGTTGCTCGGTATATACAGATTTCTGTATAAAACAAGAAGGTTTTTTTACTTTCAAAAAGTGCTTTCACAGTCTTTGTTTTAATTATTTAATACTGCACTGCACAGTAATTTCTTATTTGAAAAGAGTGCTTTTGGTAGCCAAAATGAGGAGGGTAATCTGCAAGAATGTTTTATCTAAATGCAGGTGACTTTTCCCTGTGGTTTTTTGTTGCTAATTATAGCCTGATTTTTGCGTTACTCTTAGCTCTTTGCACCTCATAAGGACACAATGTAGGAGAGCAGCTTACCCAGCTCTGCGGAAACTCCAGTGTGCAGAGCCTACTAGAACTCTTCCTCCTGGTTTTTAAATGCTGCATTAGGGGCTTGTCTAGAATGTGGTCACACTCCGGCTCTTCAGGGCACTGGGGGATGCAGTTCGATAGCTCGATCTTTCATGCCTATCACAGCTGCTCTTTTGTCAATGGACTCCTGCTTATTACTAAGGGGAAAAAGCTAAAAGCATGACGTTAGCAGTACCCTTCAAACCTGAGTATTAGATATCCATTTTTGTCGTACATTTAATGATGTCTGAGACTTTCTGGTCGTGAGTTGTTTGCTCTTATTTTGTAAGGACCTTCAGAGCACTAAAGCATCTGCAGTTCTCGGTGCGTACATGCAATGCTGTCACCCCGTGCAGCATTGGAACAGGTGCTCTTTCTGAAAGAGAAGGGCAGGGGGGTGGGCTTCAAATAAAGACTAAAATCTGACAGTGAAGTAATGCAGAAGTATCTGCGGGTTCAGGCCTTGATCCAAAGCCAGCTGATGTCAGTAAGCTTTACATCAGGCTGAGGAGCATACAGCTACTCGAGAAGGCAACAGAACCCATAACTCTCCTTGTGGGAGACCAAAGATGTGTGAAAAAGCAGGATGTGGATTTTTAGATAAATCAAAAAGCAGATTTTTTCAAGGTAAAGGTTTTTTGAGAGTTCTAAACTCTTAATTCACTTCAGTGATAAAAGGCTATATTCATCCTGATTATACCTCAGCATCATGATGCAGGCAGAGGAGACGTGGGCTCCGCTCCTGCTGTGTGCAGCGTAAGAATGTCATTCCACATTTATGTTTTGAGGTGTGACTGGTTAAATATTGATGAAGCTTTCTATGCAAAAGTAGGATATGCAATCAGAGCGCAAGATCTATTCCTTTTTGCCTTCTGGTTATATCTCAAAGAGCTAGACTTACAAGGAATTCTGAATTTATATTGATCTCAGAATTAAGGTAAAAATAGAAAGAGAAGAAAATCAGGAATTAAGATTATTTTTTTCCCATGGAATATTCAAGTTTCCTTCTTCATGGCCATCAGTGATAGGACAAAGTTAGTGATGGCTGCAGGTGACCACCAGTGCTGCTATATTAAAAAGAAGCAGCCATCACTATGGTTGGACTTTGGGGTTCAGTTTTTTCTTACTTTGGAAAAAACAGCATAGAACTATGGGTTCACATTGTTCTTCCAGGTGTTGTGTTTAATCTGTTGAGCACTTACCCTCATGTGAATCATCTAGGGGTTTTGTTTATTTAGGGTTTTTTTTATTAATAGTTTTAATAGTAAAAAGCTGCAGACTCTTCCAGGGATGTCTTTTAGATCGATGCTTATGTTATAAAATAACTAATCTTGGCTACTAGAATAAACACCACTCTTGTGTTTCCGTTATATTCCTTGAAAAATAACCAAAGGACAGCAGCTTGATCAGTGTGCTGGGAGATGGCACTTTACATCCTCGCGGGAAATTAATTCCTCAAAACACTTGTCAACAATAAACTGCACTACGAAGCATTTTTAGACTTTTTGTGAAGTATGTTTGATCCACCAAGTACTGCTGGAGCCTGACGTCTCCGAGGAACGTCTAAAGGCAGGTGGGAAGCAGCTGCCCGCCGGTGCCGAAGGGCCCGGGCCGGGCCGGGCCTGGCGGGGGCGCGGCTGGCCGCTCTCCGCACGCAACC
>VXBL01001841.1:1255773-1334724 GCA_013400195.1 Aramus guarauna
GGTCCCGCCGCTCTACGTGACGCAAGCCCTTCGCCTTGCCGCGGAAGTGTCGTCACGGCCGGGCGGAAGCGGGTGTCCCTATCGGAAGTGGGCTCGCGCGGCCGCTTCCTGTTTTTATGTAGGGGCGGCTGGGCCGGGCCGAGCCGGTGTGTGGCGGCGGCGGCACCGGGAGCGGCGGTTGGGCGGAGGAGGGGCCGGCCGCCATGGCGGTCTCCGAGAGCCAGCTCAAAAAGATGCTGGCGAAGGTAATGGCGCGGCCGGGGGCACCGAGAGCTCCTTCCCCTCCCCGCTTCCCGGCTAGGCGGCTGCGGGCCGCCCCTGCTCTCCGCCTGCCCCGACGCGTCGGGCGGGACGGCCTCTGGACCGAGGCGGCGGCAGCCTCCGCGAGGGGCGGGACGGAGGGGAGCGGGGTGCTGCCCACGGCTGGCGCGGGCCGCTCGGCGTCTGTCTGGTGCGGGCCGGGGGCGGAGCGGGGGCCCCGTGTCTCCTTCAGCCCCAGCGCCGGCCCCTGGGAGCGGTCGGCTGCTCTTTCCCATTTCCCTTCTCACGTCGCCAGCCGGCGGCTTTGTCCCGGGCCGGCAGCCTACGGGGAGCTCCGGGGGCGGCTGTGTCGACGGCCGGGCGAAGCCGTGGTAGGCGGCTTGTGTCCGGCCGCGTGAAGACTCTAAACTGAGTTAGTTTGTAAAGGGAAGTACGGCGCACCAAAACCTGGTCTCTCTCGTTATTTGTAGTCCTGCGAAACGTTAGATTTGGGTTAGGGTATTGCCGATAAAAGCGGAATGGAAACCGTTTGTCTTGCTGAGGTTGTTGTGCATCAGAGTGGATCAGAGCTGCATTGCGTTGTAGAGCGTCATTTGCGTGCGCTGCTTAAACGAAGGTGGAAGGCAAGTTCGACTTCATTGACTCTAGGGTAAGGGTGGGGGTTCTAACACCTTTGTTTAAGGAAACAAGAGAGTCTCTTGGAAGGTAAATCATTAATCACTGAATCATACAGAGCCATGTGTAGTTGTGCCACTCTTCAGGTGAAAACTGGGCTTTGTCCAGCAGCTTGGAATGGAAATCCCTAAGGATGAATACTTGGGAGGGGGTATGGTTTTCTTGGGGGGGATTTTTTTAACACCATTTAATCATCACATTTGCACCGTTTTCACATGCAATACAATAGGCGAGGACGTGATCAAAACGGGAGAAACCTTATTAAAGGGTCTTCCATCTGCATGGAATCAGGAGCAAATTTTTTTATCAGCTTGAAAATGAGTGCCAAATACTAACTCAGTGTCAGCAAGTGAGAGCATGCATGTATTTGTATACACCTGTCTTCCCTAAATGAATTACCGCTATGCCACGCAAGAAACAGATTTTAAAGTCGTCTTATGTCCTTTTTCCCCCACACTGGCCCATTTAATATCCCCAATGCCATCTCACTTTCTGTAGGAGAGTTCAAAGTGCAATGTACTTAGTAACTTCATTTTCCATCAGCTATTATTTTGGTACTTTATTTTTCAAAAAGAGTTACACTTTCTGTTCTGTAGAGGGAAGCTTAGTGATATTTCCCATATTGAATGGTTCAGTGTGTGAGATAAGAAAAGACTTAAACCCTAATTTAGGTGAACATAAGCACTTAATTTAACTTCAGGTATTTACCTGCTGTCTGATCTTAAATCTTCATCTCTCTGTGATCTGTTTCCTGATATGTAAAACGAGGAGGATGCATTTGCCATCTGAGAATGGAGGAGGGAAAAAAAAAAAGTTTAGAAATTAAGAATTTAAATTAACCAATTTTTGTTATCTTTGTAGAAATCCCTAGGATCTTACATTTTCCAAAGAGGTTTTGATATTTCTTAGAAATGCTCAACTACTTACTATATGAACACAGGAAAAGGTTGTCTTGTAATATTCTAGTACTCCTTAGAATGGAAAAGAGAAATAAGCACAGAAGAATATACTTCGTGATTTAAATAATAAATAAAAAAAAATCAGAAAAGCCGTCATTCTCATTAGGGAAAATGTCTTCCTCTGTCATTTTAATATACAGAACTTCAATCTTCTGTAGTTATTTGGATCCAAGTACTGAAAATAATAGCTCATATAGCACTGAATTTTGCTTGTGGCAGTAGCTGGAATCTTACAAGCTTATATCTACTAAGTAATTATTCATCAGTCAGTGTAAAAACTATTTACAGCAATACTCTTTTTTTTTTTAGTTTTAAGAGACCTATGAACATATTTTTTTAATTTTCAGGTGTTGCACCTAATTTTTAAAAGCACCAAATCTAAGTTTTATCAACTCTTATCAGCCACCATGTACTAGACTCCCAGTATGTCTGCTGAGCAGGCAGGAGCTGTTTTATGTATTCCTTGACTAAATTGACTTGAGACTGTTATGCCAAAAGTGGAATTAAATCCTGACTCTGAATCCTTGTGCTTCTTAGGAGCTTCTGTTAGTGGAAGCCAATTCTTTTTTTAATCGTGATTATGCCAATCTTCTTGAGTCTATATCCTGTACCATAACATGTGTTCCTATAAAAAGACCCCCCTCTTACTTTTTAAAGTAGCTGGTGACATGCTCTCCTTCGTGCTGTAGTAACACATACGTACTGCTGATCTCTGGCTGGCCTAGCCAAAATTTCACAGACCTCTGTCTCCGTGTCCTAGCAGTGCCTGTTATCTATTTCTTGCTTCTGCTAGGTTTTGGGGAAGGAGGGAGGAATGTACTCAAATGCTAGCAAAGTTGTCTCTCTTTTGTCAAGCCCCTGTTGCATGCTCCCAATCCCGCACCCGCTGTCCAGTGGAGGCTGTGATGCTTTGCTGCAGCCCTGCCATCAAAACAGCATCTGGAGGCTGCCCTGACCCTCTGGCTGATTGACCTCTGTGCTGGTGCCTCCCTGCACACGCAGGCATCCCTGCTGGAGGGGCTGCTTTTCTTTCCCACAGACCAGTGTTTTGCAGACTGACCGTGTGGCTGTTTTGCCCTTGGTCATTGCAGGAAGAGAAGCATCCCCCAAAGTGCAGGTGCTTTTTGTAGACTGAGGTGGCATTATGGGAGGTGGCATGGTGTGTTTATCTCTGCTCATTAAATAGGAGTTATGCCCAGGAGTAGCATCCTTGTCAATCTCTGTAGATAATAGGAAGAAGAATTAATTTCTGAGCTTCACAACACATGAGCGTTTGTTGGAGCAAAGGTGACCTTTAGCTGTGGCACCACACTTTGCTCTTGGATAATGTCTGAATTAATTTGTTCAGATGTTGTTAACATTTGTGTTCTTTGGGTATCAGACATTGCATTGTGCTGGACCCTTTGTCTTCCTACCATGGTTGAATGAAAGGATGTTCCTTAAGACATCTGAAGATTTTAATTTATTTTTTTTTTAATTTTATTACAATTAAAACATTGTCAAGAGATGATGTTAGCTTTCGTTTTAATGGTAGTTATCAGAAGGAATGGCTAGAAGGTTAAAGAACTGTGCCCCATGGTGAAACAGCTCTCTGTTGCCCAGGAGCATCTCCTTTGTTGTCTGTGGATTATGGTTCTGAGACTGTTAAATTCTGTAGTAGTGTATCTGTGTCTTACCGATCTTCCATGCTGCAAGTTACTCCCTGCTCCTGATAAAAGGAAGAGGGTGAAACCAGTATTATTACTAATAATATTGTGCCTTAAAATGTCTGCTTTCTAGTTGATAAAATACATGAAAATACTGATCAATGATTGATAAATGCTGTGATGCTTTGAAAAGTGGTATGAAAGATATCTGTGAGGGTCAGATCCTAGATAGCTGTGTATCAGGAATGTTCAAAACATCACTATATTTGTTCGGAGATGCATTTTTAAGATCCACATATATCTCTCAGATAGTGTTGGTTGTGGTAGAATGTGAATGAAAATGCAACAGCTTTCCCCAAATCACTTGATGTATGGAACCTTATTTAAGACTAAAAGTATCTTGACACCTTGTTAAAGTTTGGTAAGCTATATAGGCAGTGTTCAGTTAAATAATATGGAGAAATAAATTCTTACTCCAAAATAAGAGTGGTGAAGAATTTCCATATATCAATGTAAACTCTCATAAATTCAGTCTGTTGGGTAAAATAAAACCAAATGAAATTACACTGAAAATTTAGTCTCTGAAGTTATTCTTTCTCTTTTGTTTTGCAGTATAAGTATAGAGACCTAACTGTACAGGAGACAACCAGTGTTATTACTCGGTACAAGGACCTCAAACCTGTCATGGATTCATATGGTTAGTCTGTGCGTGAGAAAATTTTTGTTACTGAATTGTTGATGGTTTAGATCTATTTTGTAGTTTTTATGGGGAAAAAGGAGATTAAAACTAGAAAACATAATTTGAGTTTCTCGTCTTGATCTTTGACATCAGTACTTCCTTAGAAACTTCCTTAGTTATTTTCAAAATAAACTTTCTATATTACTGAGTCTATCTGACATGCCAAGAAGTGTTGCATTTTTCGGAGCTTAACTTTTAGTTAATCGCTCAATGATGCCATATCAGTTGGTGGCACCTGAGATTGCTGGTATCTTACCAATTCAGCTTTGCTGTCATATAAAGATAATTTTAGTCTTCTATTTAGAAAGAACTGTAAATCAATTAACAAATACTTCATTAAAAGTAATTGTGGCAGTCCTTAAGAGTATGAAGAAAACAGTTGAGTATATAGAAAATTGGAATGAGGGGGTTTGTGATGTAAATTAATGACGACAATCAATGTTTGTTAGCTATTTTAAAGGCTCTGACCAAATTTGAGTGTGTTAAATGACAGTGATATCTAGGGTCATCTCCAGAGACTGAGGGTATGGTTTCACAGGATACAGTGAGCCATCATAGCTGCTGAGGTCATCTTTGTTCTGATCACCTCTTTTTTAACTGTCACCTGTAGGATTCCCTTGTGCGCTAATTTATATCACTAATAAATCATCAGAGACTTTATAGTCTTCTGCTTTCTAAATTCTAAATCTGGATTGAGAATTGTTAAGAAGGGACATGGACAGGTAAAAGATAAATTAATTTTAACTTGAATAGCTGCAAGCCAGCAGCTGTCACAGAAATAAAAATTCATGCAGCAACTGGAGTGTCAAAAACGATAGTGAAAGGACTGTGGTTGGAATAGTAAGTTTGCCTGACGACCGTGATCAGAATTCCAGATAGCTTTGAGCTGTAGCAAAGAGCCCATTTATGTTACCTAACTCTTTCTAACCTGCCTCCGAAACACAGAACCACTTCCAGATAATTGATACTATTTGGAGCAAAGAAATGAGCAATGAGATGGTTACATTGCTGTTGAGATAATTTTCAAGTTTATATTAATAATGAAATATATACCCCCATTTAAGTCCCAACATGTTCTACCTGCCTTTGCAGAACATTAGCACCAAAAGAATTGTACGTGATAAGCTACATTTGAAACTTTCAGGTGAAATTAGGAAAATAAAAGCTTTATTACCAGAAGTTGATTTATTCAGCCAAGAATAATCTGTTGCAGTGGAAGGATGGGAAAACTAAATACAGTGACTCAATAAATTGTGGTCAGTGTTCCTATGCAGTTTGTGAACTAAGACTAAGATGTGGCAGTGAGTCAAATGCTATGCATTTCTTCCCCTTCAGTATATTATTGTTTGGTTAAATTACCTTTACTGACTATGTAATAAATGCCTACGGCTCAGTAATTTTCAATATTCTTGCTGACCTGTTTGGAGAAAGCTCAAGGAGTTGTTTGTAATCCTAAAATGATAGTTGATTTTTAAATTCAGTTTGAGTTCAGATTATCTTTGCAGCAATTTGTGTGATTTACAGTTTGTATGATTCCAACATGTTTTACTTGGTCTCTGAATGAGGAAACAGTTTTATTTGCAGTGAAGGTAGTTTGACAATAATTAGTTATTCTTTTCTCAGAACTATGTTATTCATAAGAAGTTACCTGACTGTAGACGATCATTTGCTAGTCCATATATGTGCAAGAGCAGAACCTTTTAAGTTGAGTTTATATGTGTGTAACATCTGAAAACCTCATAGAATGGTTTGGGTTGGAAGGGACCTTAAAGATAATCTAGTTCCAACCCCCCTGCCATGGGCAGGGACACCTTCCACTAGACCCAAAGCCCCATCCAACCTGGCCTTGACCACTTCCAGGGATGGGGCATCCACAGCTTCTCTGGCAACCTGCTCCAGTGCCTCAGCACCCTCACAGTGAAGAATTTCTTCCTAATATCTAATCTAAATCTACTTTCTTTCAGTTTAAAGCCATTACCCCTCATCTTATCACTGCATGCTCTTGTAAACAGTCCCTCTCCAGGGGATACTAATGCTAACAAATAGATGGGGTGTAATCTGAACAGAGATTAATGGAGCAAATATGTTTGTTTTAAAAATACTGTTTTTTCCCTTTCAGTTTTTAACGATGGCTCATCTAGGGAGTTGATGAGCCTCAGTGGAACCATTCCTGTGCCTTACAGAGGTATGCAGTTATCACCACCATTATTTTCCCAAATTACATGAAGAACTATTTAGATTTGTCCTGATCCAACTTCACTACTTCGGTGATCACAATTTTCTTGAAATCCTTTACGTGTCCAAAGTATAATGTTTTAAAGAAATTATTCCCTATTTTTGCTGTGGAATAAAATTTTTATGTTGAGCATTGCCACTTCAGTTTTGTACAGGTCTGTGACATCTCTTTTCTTTCAGTACTGCACATTTTTCAAGCTTCTTGAATGAGGATTGCAAATAATTTACTGCTGCAGCTAATGATAATTAATATTAGTTGGGGTTGGAAGGAATCTCTGGAGACTATCTAATCCAACCCCCCTGCTAAAGCAGGATCACTTAGACCAGGTTGCATAGGATTATGTCCAGGCAGGTTTTGAATATCTCCCAAGAAGGAGACTCCACAACCTCTCTGGGCAGCCTGTTCCAGTGCTCGGTCACCCTCAAAGTGAAGAAGTTTTTCCTCATATTGAGATGGAACTTCCTGTGTTCCAGTTTGTGCCCGTTGCTTCTTGTGCTGTTGCTGGGCTCCACTGAAAAGAGTCTGGTCCCATCCTCTTGACACCTGCCCTTTAGATAATTTTAAGCATTGACAAGATCCCCTCTCAGTCTTCTCTTCTTCAGGCTAAACAGACCCAGCTCTCTCAGCCTTTCCTCATACAAGAGATGTTCCAATCCCTTAATAATCCTTGCAACCCTCCACTGGGCTCTCTCCAGTAGTTCCTTGTTTTTCTTGAACTGGGGACCCCAGAACTGGACACAGTATTCCAGATGTGGCCTCACCAGGGCAGAACAGAGGGGGGAGGCTAACCTCCCTTGACCTGCTGGCCACTGTCATCTTAACGCTCCGCAGGATATATACCATTGGCCTTCTTGGCCACAAGGGCGCATTGCTGGCTTGTGCTTAACTTGTCCACCAGGACTCCCAGGTCTTTCTCTGCAGTGCTGCTTCCCAGCAGGTCAGCCCCTAACCTGTACTGGTGCATGGTGTTGTTCCTCCCTAGGTGGAGGAATGTTGCCTTATTTTAGATAATGTATTAGTGATAAACGATAATTGTAAATCAAATTTAAATTGTTCTGAAAAATGTTGAGTTCATAGCCATGTTGCGAGCTCTTTATTGAATGTTATTAGTAGGCTTCGGCTTCTGACTCTGTGCATTTGAATTTACTGGTTTTAGAAGTTTTTTATAAATCTGGATAGAAGACTACATTTAGAGAGTTTGAGTAACTGTTAAAATCTTTCCAAATATCTTTTCTAGGTAACACATACAATATCCCAATTTGCTTGTGGCTGCTGGACACCTACCCTTTCAACCCCCCAATTTGTTTTGTTAAACCCACTAGCTCTATGACAATAAAAACTGGGAAGCATGTTGATGCAAATGGAAAGATATACCTTCCTTATCTGCATGAGTGGAAATATGTAAGTATTGGAAATTTGAAATCCTCAAATTGCTCTGTTCTGAATTCCTTTAGATAGTTGTATCATTTTAAACAAACATAATCCTCTTTGAGATACTAAATGCCTTTTTTGTTTTGTTTTGTTTTTTTTTTCATATATACAGCTGCTTATTATTTATAAGGTCTTCAAGTTCAGGATGTTGCATTCTGTTGCCTGGTTAATTGCATCTTTAGTTACAGGTTGTCTGATTAAGTAGTGCAGCATAGGCTTCCTTTCCTGGCAGGATATTGATGTGAAGATCAAAATAACAGAGATAAGAATATTTATGGAAAGGCAATTATAATTTTTTTGAAACATCTCTGGGCTGGAATTAATCTCTGTGACTAAAATGGACTCGTATGAGCACTTGGACTTGTTTATGTAGACATTGCTGGAGCTTTGAGTATGTGAATGTACTTGCTTTACCAATAAATAAAGGCATTGAGCAGTGCAGGCCTCATAGAAGTTTTGACCAAAGCGTGGACTTGTAAAGAAGTTAAACTGTGCTGACAAGGTCAGAAGAATGGTCCAAGACGCGTAGTTCTGTAAGAAGTGATTAACAGGAATAAATTTATTAAGCATGGATGGTAGTTTAGTGCTTGTATGGTAGTAGTGGAAAATGACTGCCCAGATCAGGATGTGGGTCTTGCACAAACAGGAGGATCATCTGAGATACAGGTGATACAGAATTCATTCCATTTGAAAGATTGGTAAAAATAAGCAAGTGAATTACAGAGCTAAGAAAATTTGTAAGTAGGATATTGAATCTGGTTCTGCATTCATGATGCTTGTCCTTATTTTGGCAAAATTAAATCGTGCCAATATTAAATGTAGTTATAAACTGAGAAGCCTCCTTTAGCTATATTTAAAGGAGGTTTGTGCCACTCCTTAGTGGGTTGGAATATTTTTTCCTCTTGAGCAATTCTGAACCTGAGTGAAAGCTATACACTGTATGAAATTGAAATGTCTGAAAACTTAGTGATTTGTACTTTTTTCATGTTGGAGAGTGGATTAAAGTTTTTTCAAATTATTATAACCACACACAATCATCTTCGGTCATTTATTGGCCTGCAGTTGATACGGAATGATGTATTCCCCAGTTTATTCTGAGTGTAAGCGCTACTGCAGCTATATTTTGCTATACTGTTTTGAATACCAGCTGGCTGGGTTTGGTGTCTATAAAGAATCCAGAAAGGAAGTTAAATATGCATGTATATATACATACACATATATATATAAAAAAAAAATTAAAACCCCAGAAATAAAAGAGTGGCTTTTGAGAACTGATGGAATGGTATAGATTTGTTGTTATAGTCAGTTAAACTCTCAGTTAGTGAAGTCAACAACTTGTGGTTTGCTTACCCTGACAGCCCCAGTCAGACTTGCTGGAACTAATTCAGGTCATGATTGTTGTGTTTGGTGAGGAACCTCCAGTCTTTTCTCGGCCAACTGCTTCATCGAGCTACCCACCATACCAGGCAACAGGCCCACCAACTAGTAAGTGGTCATGGCTACTGATTTCTACAAATAATTCATATTAATATTCCAAAGTGATTGTTGCTCCGCATAGTTTGTCAACAAATGATGTATTCTACCTTAGAATGACTTTCTATATTGCTGGCTAATGAATTCACTTGTGCTTTACTTAACGTTTTTGAACTATATTGGAAGAATATCTGTATGTTTTTGGCTTTTGGAAGGCATGGAAAAATCAAGTTTGCATTTAAAAAAAAAAAAAGCAAAAAAATCCCTAAACACACACAAACACCTCCTCAATCCTCTCAAAACCACCACTAACCTTTCAACATTCAGAGATACCCTTAAAAATAGATTATTCAGATAACTGTATCTTAATTTTTTTTTTATACAGATGATACGAGTTCATCTGTTAAGTTTCCTACAACTATTGATTTCATAAGCAAAAGCATACTGCTGGTGTTTCCTCTGCCCACACTCTTGGTTTTTTTTTTCTTCTAATAATTGCTGGCAGAATATTAAAAAAAAAAAACAACCAACCTGTCTTGTGATTTTTCATTCTTCTCTGTTGATTCGGTACTCTGACTTAGTAGTCATTTGTATTTTCTTGCAAAAATTTTCAAGACTTCAGGTGGGTGGGTGAAAAATGGGAAGTGGAAAACAGAATATCCTAGAAATTCTTCAAGAGGAGACTCTGCATTGGGTGGAAAAAAACCCAAAACCAAACACCAGAAGAGACCTACTCAAGCCAAAGACTCAAGCAGGAGGGGAGGGGGAGCACATTAGCTGCAGATTGTATAATGATATTATAACAGTTCTACATTAATTTAATGGTAGAGTAGCTGTATTTGGGGTTACATATTTTTGCTGTATTTTTAAGGCTTGTGTCTGTTTTCTGTTGAAATACAGCTTTTAACAGATCATAGTGTTACATCTGAAAAGCCAAAGTACTATTCATTACCATTTCCAGCGGAAACCATTTTTATCAAGGTCTTAGGTTCTTAACACGTGAGAAAAGGGGTAGCAAACATAAATGGGACCATTAAGGATAGCTGGCTAAAGGTAAGTGGTTAGGACTTTTTAGCTTGTCCAGTGCTGGCCTACCTGTAAAAGCGCTAGATAATTCTACTGTTCTGGTTTTCCAAGAACAGCGGGTGTCAGTACAAGTACAGTTTTAGTGGAGACTGTGATCTGTGTTGTGCTTTAAGGAAGGACCATGAATTGAAACACATTTGGTTACTCTTGTAGTCCCTCAGTGCTAGCAGAGCTGAAGAAATTTTAGTGGAAATGTTTCAGGATTTTTGTATTCTTAATAGCTACTTAGTTTTACTAGTGTAATCATTTTTTCCTTAGACAGACCTTTAGTTTTGTTTTTTCTGCATTCTAGATACACTGTTTAAGAAGAAATTAAGCCCTTTTTAAAAATGGAATCATATGAAGGCATTCAAGGATGAAAAATAGCTCTACTCTTTTTCAAAAAAAAACAGCTATTTGATGTAATCTTCCTAAAATGACTAGAAATGTGGAATAAATATATTCAAAACATAATTTTTATAATAGAGTTGTCAGATTTCCCAGAAGAAACTTAAAATTGCTGAGATTGTTAAAGCCTTAGACATTTATATGTGCTCATATTTTTATTTTTTTTTACGTATAACTTCTAAATAGCAGAAATTACTGGATAAGAACATGGTTGGATTGTTAAACAGCTAATCAACTGTTGTAAAGTCTAGCTACTCTGAAGGTACTGAAATTATACACTCATTTAGTGAGTAGAAAACAATGACTGCATTGGAAAGGTTTGGGGTTTTTTTGTTTTTTTTCAGCTATTATATAAAAAAATGGAGACAGGTCTTCAGGTGTGTCATCTTTAATAACATGCCCTTTTTTTTTTTTTTGCGTTCCCTAGCTGCCGATACTTTTTCTTATGCATCCGCATTTTACTTAATACAACTACTCATTATGCATTTTTAAATCAATATCCATTTTTATCCATGCAGTGGTTAGTTTAATGATTAACAAAGAAATAACTATTCAGTGAAAAGTGTTCTAGCTTGTTGTTCTAAGGAATGTGTAATTGACTTCAGTTACAGTTCTTGTACTCTCCCTCCAAACAAAATACTCTGAAAATAGTTTAACCGCAGTTAATAGGTAGAGGTAGAATCTTCAGAGATGCAAAATATTTCTGCTTTTGTGAAAATGTGCTGGGATACAGAAAGGAAATTCTAACTGGTCAGTACATGGAGGGAAGGTCCACTGCAGTTTAGCCTTTTATGTGTTTTGAGGGAAAGCAGCTGCCTTGGTCAGTTGGCACAGAGATAGCTCACAACAAACATCTGCACGTATCCTTCTTGCCAAGCTGCACAAGAGCAGTGTGGGGAACATCTGGGAGTGCTGTGAGGTGTGACGGTGTGAGAGGATGCAGGGTGCGCGTTTTTGAGGGGGTTTGGCCATAAAATGACTTCTCTTATTCTTGTTGTTTGTGTTATACTGTATTTATTGTTCAATAATATTTTGAAAATTGTCTTACTGCAGCTTAATATATATTAAACTTCTGAAAAGTAAAAATATACAAAATCTTTATTTTACTTAGCTTCCTATGTGCCAGGCATCCCAGGTGGAATACCTACCTATCCAGCAGGAAGCACTCCAAACCCAAGGTAAGAACCCCTTTAAGCCACCATTATTTACATATTAGACAGTTTCACTGAATAGTATCTAGTCTTAGTTGTATTTTCTTATGATATATTTGTTGTATAATTATCATATTAGCAGTTTTCTTTAAAAGTGAGGACCAAATTTTTGTCAATAGGCAAAAGAAAGTTTGAGAAAGGTTTAGCTTGCTTAGTTTTGCTTGCTTTAAATACAATATACTTGGGTGATAAACATGCTTTGAAAGTTATTACCTAGCTCCCAGATTAGCTTGCTTCGCTCATATATTGGATTACTTTTTATAAGGTTGATATGTTTACATGATATTAGAAAGAAATGTACCCCTACAAGCTGGGCTTTTTCTATTAGCGTTGTTATTATCGTTTAGGGTAATTAGCAACTCAAAACACTGAACAAAACAATTGCTGGATTGATACAAAACTTGACTGCAGCATAAACATGGACTTAATTCAGAGTGCTCTAAGAGAATTTGAAGGACAAAAAGCAATTTAAAAAGCTTTTTATTGTTATAAAACAAGACTTTAAGTATATTATAAAATAGTTTGGCATAAAACTTTTCCAGAAGACTTGCAGTTCTGTCTTAGCAAATAGTAAGATGCTGACTGCTGCCTCCTAGTGTGTACCTACATTTTTCACATCATAATTAATTCTTTTTATTATTAATATCCTTATGTCCTGACTTTGTGTTAGGAGCATATGAAGAGTTGTTGTAGTATAGAACATTCTGATTTAAAAAAAAAAAGTAAACCCCTTAAGCTTTAGGAAGGTGGAGTGTTATGTTTTAAGAAGTGAAAAATGGGGATTTTGCTAAATTCTTATGGGAAGTTTTTTCTTCCTAAATGCGTTTATTTAAAGTGCTCTTAATGTATGTATAAAAATGAATAATAGAGGATAATTTATGAATTAACAGAAAGGTTTTAAGAACTATTGAATTTGCAATTACCTGGAGAAGCACAGAATATGCTTATTTTATATTTTACATGTTTTCATGGGCCATTTTGTTTATGTATAGCCATGGTTAATACTCTGCTGCATGCACAGTGTTGTGTTTGTCGGTCTACTACTGACTAATGTGAGTCCTTGTTCCACTTCATAGTAAACGTATTTTAGAAAGTTATTGAAGACTGTCGTGTTATATGTCATCTCACAATTGTTTCAGTGAAAAATGAATACTTCTCATTTCCTTCATCCTTCAGAGCACAGCTGAGGATTTCTGAAGGAGTTTCATCTTGCAGCCATATATTGCACAACATCTTTAGGTTTACGTAAAGCAGTTTAGCAGTCATCTTGTTAACTATTCTCGTATTAAACATTATTAAATTGAAATTGCTGTTTGTGAGTTTGTAGCTGGAATAATTTCTTTTGGATACATTTGAGTTTTTGTATGGCACGTTAGAAATTGCATGGCAAGATGATGAGATTGAAGAGAATTTGGGATGATCCAAATGTTAGGCAATAACTAGATAGGGTTTCAGATAAAATGGTATCTTCTTAAGTCATACCAGAAATATAAATTGTGACAGGTGTTAATATGAACAGGAAAAGAGAAAAAAAGTATAACTTGGCCTGCAATTTAAGCATTTTGTTATGTAAACAAATGTGCCATAAAGATAATATACACGGATGATATTTTACAAATAGTTACATAACATTAGTATATCTTTCTTTGTCAAACAGCTACCCAAACTTTCCTTATCCGGGTGGTGTTACATTTCCAGCAACCACTAGTGTTCAATACTACCCTTCTCAGCCTCCTGTGACTACTGTTGGTGAGTAGCTTTGAAAGGATTTCTCTGAAGTGAAGCTTCCCTCTACAACTGATATGCAAAGAAAGAAAATGGAAAAAGGAATGTATTGTTCTTAATCTGACCTTCCAAAGTATTGATCTTCAATTTAAAAAGTTATTCAAAGAAAGAATAAAATACACTTTTTGTCCTTTGCCTTAATTTTTTTTCAGTCAGGAACTTGATAAATTCCTGGGTTTGTGCAATGCATTGTGTGTGCTCTATGAATATTTTGAAGAACACTGCATGTAACTACCTTAAGTTTTTTTCCCCACCCTTTAACTGTAGGTGACTTTGATTGTCTGCATTGCTGCGTTCATGGTCATAGTTTATAAAAATGCTTTTGTCCTCATTTAATCATCTCCTGGACTCACTTTGTTTACTCTTCATTTATACTTTCTTTACTTCAGAAGTCGTAGCTATCTATAGCAGAGGTTTCCAATGCGTTCAAAATGAGCTTCATTTTTACTGAGTTTCTTCTCCAGCCTCTTCACTGTTGCTTCTTGATGGTCGCTACTTGTTACTTACTTTCTTCCCTTCAGCAGCAAGATCTAGGGTATCTTTTCCCAGTCTGCTGCTCCGTGGGCCTTTTCTGGCAAAATGCACTAGCTTGGTTTCCACTCTGCACCTCGCTTTTAGCGTGTGTGTAACAGATTGGGAACCAGTGCTAAAGGTCGTCTAGTTAAGTAGGAAATTGATGCAGTAGCTTTCCCTTTGGATGATAGTCCTTTTGGAGCAGTTACACAGTAAGGACATAGACTCTTTTGTGACCTTATTCAGAGTATCAATCATTTGTAGTCTCTTGTGCCGTAATTTAAAAGTGCATCCATCGATTCTTCATATAATGTGTGAACTTCCGGTTATTTATGCACACCCTTCCTTCCAGAACTGTGTGTATTTTGAAATTTTCATTCACACATATGAGGACAAAGCAAGTTCACAGCTTGGCAAGGGAAGATGGATGCTTCTACTTTACTCTTAAAATATTTGAGGAGTTGTTCTGTTGTTACAGAACTTGGAAACAATGTAAATTGTATTCTTGTGCCTGATCTCATCCTTTGTGTCCAAGTTCTTTCAGCCATCTGAATTAGAAAAGTCTTCTCTGAAAGTTGTTGGCCATTTCAGTGGTCATCTCCAGTCTGAGGTGACATGTGTCTACCATGCACACTGCAAGAAAGCTGCTGTCCCACTTAAGTAGCTCAAACAGTTCTCAGTGTTTGGGGGACTATAGCTGGGTCCTGGAGAATTAATGGTCTCCACTGGTTCTCGTGTAGGGAGGTGATAAGAACCTTTGCAGGGAACATCAGCTTTCTGTGGTGTCTTTCTCAAACAGATCTAGTTTTGCTTTTATGTAGTAGAGAGTTAATTTAAAATGTACATATCTCCTATTTAATTTATTTCCCTCATTTTCATCCCCAGTGAACAGAGGTGGAATATCTGCCAAATATCATAGAAGGCTTTTCGAGTCCTGAGTTAGATCATCTGATCTGATGTTGTAATGCCAGATTTTGTAGTGGCAATTTAACGTTAGACTGATTCATTTGATGCAGCTAGGTAAAAGTCGTACACCTGCTATATGTGGTTCATCTCTTGTGCCAAATGAAATGCAAACATGTCTCTTTAATCATCCACTGTATTTACAGTACTGGGGTTTTTTTACAGCATGGTATTTTTTTTTTTTTTCTTTCCACTGAAAATGCTTATTTCCTATACAGATTGTTTGGCTATGGTTTATTGTGATAGTTTATTTAGGACCATATCAGGTGCTACAACTTTAGAGTTTTGTGTGGGTGGGGTGTTTTCTATAGAATCATAGAATCATCTCAGTTGGAAAAGACCTTTAAGATCATCAAGTCCAACCACTAACCTAACCTTGCCATCCCACCACTAAACCATGTCCTCAAGTACCTCATCTATCCTTCTTTTAAATACCTCCAGGGATGGGGACTCAACCACCTCCCTGGGCAGCCCATTCGAGTGCCTGACAACCCTTTCTGTGAAGAAATTTTTCCTAATGTCTAACCTAAACCTGCCCTGGCGCAACTTTAGACCTTAGTTTGAATTGTATGAAAATACTCATTCAGAGTAGCTTAAGTTTTTAATAATAGCTATTTTTTCAAATAGTCCTTCAGGTTTTTTCTTTCTGCTCAATCATCCACCATTTACCTTTTTGATGCAGTTACTAGTTTGATGATTCTGTAAGGTCACTTCTGAAACCAGACTCTGCCTGCTAAAGGTTAAGGGTTTCAGTGCTCTGTGGATTTAATGGCTACGTGCCATAAAATCTTCCCCAAGCTGGGCTAATTATGGAAGTGACGGAAAATGCTACGGGTTCATGCTCTTTAAGAAGATACATAAAATCTAATTGAGCTGTATAAAAATGATCCTTTATATATGTTCAAAGACCTCTTTCCTATCTGTTCACCTCTATATGAACTTTAATTGTGTTAGATGTATTGTGATTTTATTTTTTTTTCCTCTGTCCTCCTTTGCTGTTAAAGCGAGCCTTGTATAAAATGTCCCAGAGTGAGAGATATCAAGGGGGGAAAAAAAGTAGAATTGATAGCTGTTTCTGACTTTGTATTAGAGAATAATTCATTAGGTAAATTAAACAGTAACTGAAATCATGCTAATGCTATTCTTGAAGTGAAATCGGACCTTTTTGTTTTGATTAGGAACACGTATATTTACATTGGCTGCCTTAAACAGGAAGTCCTAAACAGTGAATAAGCTCTTTGTCCCAGATAGTTTGACTGACTGGGTTGAAGTTTTACTTCTCATTGTAGAAAGTACTACTCTTTTCTCCTTTCTGTAAAAAGCAGTAATGATGAATTCCTGGGTTTGAGCGTATGGTGCCATTTGACAGCTTCTGTTGCCAATTCTAATAGAACGTTAACCAAATATTGAAAATAATCTTGTTGAATGGCAACAGGGCAAATTGCTTAAGCCAGAACTGTAAATCAGATTGAGTGTTGGGACGTTTATATTTTCATAAGACTGTCTTTGCACCAGTTGATTAATAAGTCACTCTCTTATTTCCAATACTAATTAGCTTATTTTTAAAAAAATCCACTGGTGCAATTGGTAAATAAAGTGCTCACATTAGTAATTATCAAAATCCGATGTTTTCTTAATTTTAGAAGAATTTTGGTGGATTAGTAAGCATGATGTGCATCTTCCCATAGTTCCTCTCATGTCATCTGCATAGCTTTATTTTTCCACATACCTGTCTTAGTGTAGGTTTTGTGGACAGGAACAGAGTAAAAGGCATAGGAAAGAGAAATAAATTTATGCAGTCTTGTTCTGTTAGCAGCAGAAGTCCAAAAAAGCTTCTGAATGGTTTAAGGATTCTGAGGTGTGTGGTCCTGTCAACAACATTCTGCATTTGTTAGTGTAACAATGCTAACAGACACCCCAAATAGAATTTTTTATTTATTTTAAAAATCACGATGATAAATTAGCAGAAATCTGTTAATTTTTCCATTCAGCTGCTTGTTTCTAAAGGCAGAGGTTAGAATTTTAAACTGTGTTCTGGATTGTTGCTGATTATCAGGAAGACATCCTGCCTGTGCCAAAAATGTAATGCTGAAATTTCACTAAACAGCCCACCCTTTTTCTGAATAACTAGTAAAATTATTGTAATCTTATTTCTAGCTAATAGTAGTTTAGTTATTAAGTGCTATCAATAACGTATTAAAAAATATATTTATCACTGTTTATCTTAATGTAATTTACTCTAAAAATACCAATCTTTGAACTACAGTGTTGAAATGGCAAAATTAGTGTATGGCTTCAGTTGCGCGTTCACTTTTGCTGCTTCTGAGGGCCTGTGGTTATTAAGAAAGGTGAAGAGGTTGATTGGATTTCAGCTGATTTGAGACACTTTTCTGAACCTTTGGGAAGGAAAAACAAATGATATGCTAATGGTTTTGTCTTTAGCTATGTCAGATTCACAGGAGCCTTGTTGAATATTTTTTTCACTTTGTAATTTTTTGAGATCTAGAGTAGTAGGAAATGCGATGTACATAATGCTATAACAACTTCATGGTTTTAACAACTGTGTCTCTGGATAAAAAGTCAGCCCGGTAAATTTTCTTTTTGCAAATTTTCTTTCCAGTTACAGAACTTCAAATCTTTCTACATTTATCCATAAAAGTTGGAAAGTTTAGGCATAAAATCCGCTATTTAACCTATTAGTAGTTGTTACAATCCAGTTGAAATTTCACTGATCTAAAAGGTGTGAGGCACAAGCATGGGGAAACTGTGACACTCCAGTTTTTCCCATAGAAGAGTGATTGAAGTGGTTTGTGATAAATACGGATACAATTCTGCAACCAGTAGCCACTTTACACTCTCTAGAGCAATCCGAGTTTCTGGGTCTGCAGATGCACAGCTCTGCCCGTGACAGACATAAAGGATTTACCCTTCTATTTAAAAAGGTGTTAGTGGCAGACTCTTGAAATTAGGTAATCTCATTGAAAGGCTGATTTGCAAAAGTAATAGTAATATTCAGTCTTAAATGTGAAAGCCTCTAGTGCTTCAGAGGGAGAGGGACTAATGAAATATATTAGAGAATTTATTTTATTCTAGTATTGCTCCGTTGAAATGTGATTTAATAAACTGAAATTACAAGTTGTAGCTAACAAAACAATCAAAAAAGGTAGTAACCTCGGTTGTTGTAACTCAGTTACATAGCAGCCTCTGTTGCTGTTTAACATTGATCATTTATAGAAGCTAGTTACATAATACTAGAACAATATGGTTAATAGTTTGTTTCACTAGTACTCAAATCACTACCCTGTATTTCTGGGCACGATGGACCAAGTGAAACTGGCAATTTAGTATACCTGCAATCAAATTGTATGTCATCATCTTTGTCTTATGCTTACCTAAAATAGTAAGCTTGTTTTTGTTAGCATCAAATTGTATAACTAATTCCACTGAATCACTGTATGCTTGACTAATACTTTTTATTCAACTAACATTAAAATAGGACTTTATCCAGAGAGAATTTTTGCAGGGTGTTCATGGGTGCCATTACCTGATTTTACAAACCATGCTTCCCCCCACCCTGCTCCAATTACAGTACCACGCTGCAGAAGTTGAAAAAAAGAAATGATAGGCCTGGTCTAACACTGAACATGTACCTAAAAGACTGCCATCTAATTTTAGTCTGCTGGAACATATTTATAAGCCATATACTTATAAGATTGATCAGCATTTCTCTCTCTGCTTTATAATCTTTTAATAAATGTTGCTCATTAAAGTAAGATTACCTCAACAGCAAATGTTCTATATTCATGCTGATTGTTTTCCTGCCATCCCATATCTGCCCTAGGATGGCTAAAAGATAATAATACTTGTGAAAGTGATTGGAAAGACTAGATCATACTGTAGCTTTTTAATCACTTGAAGCTGTCCAGTAATTTGTCACTTAAACAGACCCTGCTATTAGATACCCAGAAGTATAAAAAAGTAGCAGTGAAGATCTTTTTAATTGAAATTCTTTTTGTTAGCTTAGTGTTCATCTATTTGTATTAATCTTAAAAAAAAAAAAAAAAGAACCACCTAGTAATTGGCAAGATGCAAGATAGAATGCCTATAGGCAAATTCACTGTCTCAAGCCAGCCATTACATTAATTGTGGTTGAATACATGTATCCATTAATTCCTGTAGAGTTTACCAGCGATTTATTCTTCTTTTAAAGACTCAGACTAACAACATTTGTAGACTTCAGGGGAGGAGGCCAGCCCCGCTTTAAATTAATAGAAGATTGTGGATATGGGAATAGTAAAGTGAATGAATGAATGCATGCTCTTAAATTTACTTGTGTACATCTTAATGTGTTTTATCTCACTGTGATCTCTTCGCTGCTTCTGGAAATTACTATGGAAAACAGTGTCTTTTACTGTCTCATATTGCTAAAGTGCATACAGCAAGTTAGCCACTTTTTTTTTTCAAACTGGCTTTATAATGAAGCCAGCGGAGAACAGAGTTAATTTTATGCTCGTGAATTTTTTTGCACAGGACCCAGCAGAGATGGAACTATCAGTGAAGATACCATTCGAGCTTCCCTTATTTCAGCAGTCAGTGATAAACTGAGATGGCGGATGAAAGAAGAAATGGATCGTGCACAGGCTGAACTCAACGCCTTGAAACGGACAGAAGAGGACCTGAAGAAAGGACACCAGAAACTGGAAGAGATG
The DNA here is from genome assembly GCA_013400195.1 of Aramus guarauna. Classification (NCBI taxonomy): domain Eukaryota; kingdom Metazoa; phylum Chordata; class Aves; order Gruiformes; family Aramidae; genus Aramus; species Aramus guarauna. Next base: position 1,275,848 of record VXBL01001841.1, read on the forward strand.
GTAACTCGCTTGGATCAAGAAGTGGTAAGCTGAGATGAAACATAGCTCTGTGTCTGAGTATTCCTAGTAGTGAGCAGAAGCACACATAATTAATTCATTATTAAGCATGATAGAAATATCAAAGCTTCCAGTGTATTGTTTTTTAAATATATATTCTCTTTCTCAGTTGAGGGGCATGTGTTCAGACTGAAACATGTCAGAAATAGCAGTGACTGTAACATGCATTGTCCTGCACGTATCTTACAAATGTCATTGTTCAGTAGAAGAGGAACGGTATTATTTTCCCCATCCTTCCTGTGAAAGATGTCAGTGGTGTGAGTTGATTTCATAACTGTGTCTCAGTTTCTGGATAGTAATGTGTAACAGCAACACTGGAGAACATTTCAGTGTCTTAGTGCAGAGACACTGATTTCAGTCACAGCCTCCTTGTATAACCTGCAGACTTTTCTTTTCCTTTCCCAGACAAGAGTCTCTCCTACTCAGTGTGCTCAGAAGTTCCTGCAGTTTTTTGTTAAGGCCTGACATCATCTGCTTAGTCCATCTGCTCCTTGCATAAGTGCTTAGGAGTAAGATTTTGGGATTGGTGAGCAGTTTCTGAAACCAGCTCTCTGCTCAGATATGGTTTAAACAAAAATTATAAATTATTAGTAAGGACTGGAGAACAGGGGATACCATTATTTACGTATACCATATGTATAAATTTATGATGTGCCCACTTTAAATGTAGTGTGTAATTCTAGTCTTTCCTATCTTGGAAAGAAAGGACATAATAGAACTGCAGATGTTTGGTGCAAAGGCAAGAAGGATGATCCAGCATATCAGACAGCTTCTATATAAAACATGACTAAGTAAGCTAGGACTTCAATCTGGAAAAAAGACAGTGGAGACAGAGAGAGTGAAATATGATGATAGTCTGTACAGCTTTGAGTGATGGGAAGAAAAACACAATGGTGCACAGTCTCTTCCAGTGTGTTAGCTATGGGACATCAAAAATACCAGGAGGCAAATTGAAAAGTAGCAAAAGGAGGTACATGTCATACAGACACAGTTAAATTGTAGATACCGGTAGTGGGTAAAGCCAGCATTTTTTGTTTCCTGTCAATACAGTTAAGTGTTCGTTTGATCCATGCTCAGCAAATTGTGTAGGAACTTAGTCCCAAAGACATATTTCCGAAGAAAATAATTATTTTGCCTTTGCTTTTATTATCTTTGGCTAGTTTATATGGTTATTTTTCCTTATGTGGCTCTTTCAAAATACTTAAAGACTGTTAGCATGCCTTCTCTACAGTTATAAATTGGCAGTGGATTGACATTATCTAAAACAGCCTTTACTTCTTAAAAATGAAAGAATCTGAAATGTAGATTGGTAGCTCTTTTTTTTTTTTTAAATCGTAACAGAGATGAGAAGTGAAGAATCAACTGGCATGTCTAAAAATCTTTCATCTTGATGGTTGTATCACAGGAAGACTTTCAGCTCTCAAGAACTAAGAAATAAACAAATATCTTAATTGTTTTTAGGCTGAAGTTGACAAGAACATTGAACTTCTCAAGAAGAAGGATGAGGAGCTCAGTTCTGCCTTAGAGAAAATGGAAAGTCAGTCAGAAAATAATGACATAGATGAAGTTATTATTCCTACGGCACCGCTTTACAAGCAGATCCTGAACTTATATGCAGAGGAAAATGCAATTGAAGACACCATCTTCTATCTTGGGGAAGCATTGAGACGTGGAGTGATAGATCTAGATGTCTTTTTAAAGGTAGGTTTCTGGGGATGTTTTTAAGTTGTGCATTTTAAATGTGTTAAAATACTTTGAACTCTTTTGTTCAGCTTGTCTGTGTTAATGATTTCTTCACTGAAGAGGATCCTGTAAGAACATTAGTACTTACATGTTGAAACATTAGTTTTAAAAGAGGAATTTCAGAATTAAGATAAAAGACCAATTTTAAAAGCATTATAGGTAGGAAGTAATTTGTCATTAGATGGGTGCAACAGTGTCAACGTAAGCTTTCCATTGGGCTTGCATCCTAATTCTGAAGAAACTAACTGTAAGGGTGATTGGAGTATTCAGACTGCTTTTCACTTGCACTCTATAGGTGCCTCTGCTGAGGCAGCCAGTGGAGTGAGCATTGTACAGGGGGAAAAAAAAAAAGCCAGCTAGTTTTGCATTTATGGCAGAGACTTTCTTAGCCAATTTGTTCCCTTGCTTTGCTGTTCTTAATGCTGAAAGTTTTCATAACGTCTGAGCTAATAACCTTCCTTTATTTTGAACTTATGTGCATGGTGATGGCACATGAAATAAAACCAGATCTGTTGTTATTGTGAAAAGATTAAAAACAATTTTTAAACGTGGAATAAAACTACACAAAATGTATATGTCAGAGTAATTAATGCTGCCTTTGGATCTGGAAAGATCGGTGTGCTGAAGTGTTAAAGTCTGTACTGGGGCTACTGGGTAACAAGACTTACCAGTCTTTCTGTTTTTTTAGCAGTTGGGGTTCACCCCCAGTTACCACTTAAGCCTTGCTTTTAACATCCAGTGTACAATGCACTATGTAGAGACACATTATTTCCTTCTTAGTAGCTTGCTAGTTCTGTTATCTACTGTTAAAAGAACTCGTTTTTGCCCCATGGGAAGTGCATTAGTCTGACTTCACCTTGAAGTACACATTACTACTTTTTTCTTTGGTAAGAATAAGTGCAGAGTTAGTAATTAAAAAACACAAAAAATACACTATACTGATGGCATTTGGTAGCCATCTGCAAGTCATTTTAAGCCAAGAAAATGTCATTTAGTTGACTAATGCATTTAGAGTTTCCAAAAAACCTAACATCCTGTTTGGGTCATGGAACGTGTGATGCTTTGAAAATTTGTATTGCAATATAATTAAGGTTATATCAAAACTTTCCTAATAGCCAGCTGTTCTTATTTTTTCCTTTCTGCAGCATGTACGTCTTCTGTCTCGCAAGCAGTTCCAGCTGAGGGCATTAATGCAAAAAGCACGGAAGACTGCTGGACTCAGTGATCTCTATTAAATTCTCAGACTTTAACTGGGAAGTTAGATTTCCTTATGAAGCAGCCATTCTCTTGATATTTCTCCTAATCAGTAGGTGCCCAGAATAAGTTATTACATTATTCAAGTGTAAGATATTTTGAATCAATAATATATTTTCTTTTTGGTAAAGACTAGCTTTTATTAATGCACTTTCTATCTCCTGTAATCTTTGTGCTGGTGGACTTACGCTGAATAAAACTTGTTGCATATTTTCTTCCTCTACAGAACTGTGTATGATGTGGTTTCTTTACAAACAGTCCTGGCTTACGCAGTGTCAGCTTAACCATAATTTCACTTTACTTCTGAGATTTGGAAGATGTTTCAGTGTCCTGAACTGGAAAAATTAATGTTTCAGTGTAACTAATCTTTGTTTTGACCAGTGAAAGCTGAAATCTCAAAAGTTCAAGGCCGTGCTGTATGACTTAGCTGTTGACATCCAAGGATTGTTTTCTTGAAGTGAGCTTAGTAATGGTTGCATTGCCTTGCCTTGCCTATTCTGCCATCAGATCATGGTCATAGTGGAGTATACCTCATGGTGCCTTAAAAAGCCTTGCTCTATATTACATTTTTCCACTAGAAAACTGTAGGCAAAAGAAAGGCTCCTACTACATTTGGTTTCGTGCTGCATGCCAGGCAGAAAATGCTATGCAGCAGAAAGTCCCAGGAAGCATGGGCTCTGGTTGTGTTAGCCAGGACAGAGCTCGTAGTGACAAGCCTGGTGGTTAAACACCCTCTTTTGCAGACAGTGCAGTATGTTGTACAGAGCATCTCCCACCTTGGTGTCCTGTAGGGATTCATGGTGCTGTATGGTGCCTCTCACAGCATGTTGCTGTCCTCTTCTGTTTGCTTTTGTAGGCTGCCTCAGCAAAGCTAGCTGGAAAACCAAAGTTTCTTGGTCTTGGCGCAGTAATCAGTGTGGCTCAAAACCAACTGTCATAAGGCTTTGTATGTTACCACTGGATCTGAAGAGGTTGGAGTTCATAGTAAAAAGCTGGGTAAGACTTCACATAGTGAAAATTGTAAATCCTGTGGATCTTCTGAAAGCTTTGAAAATGGCTTCATACCACCTTCCTGTCATCTGCATAAAATGTGACTATTCATAGTCACTATTGCATGTGCTCTCTTTCTAGGTGTGCTTTTGGTCACTTGGATGTAAGAGAAAGCATTACAGTAGCTACAGCTTTTCCTTTGCTACTGAATGTGCCTCATGAGCCCTTTCAGCTTATTCTAAAATACTTTGTTCTGCGAAGTATCACTGGCTATAGTCCACATTAAAAAAAATCTACCCTAGACTTGTCAGGTGGTTTCCATTCTTAAGCTATATACTGTGTCCTAATGTTAGAAAAAGCTCAGAATAAGGCTGTCTCTCCTCATTGTAATGAGGTATATTGTTTTAAAATATTAATGACAGAAGATAATTAATTCTTCCTTATCTAACTCCTCAAAGGCCATAGTAAGTTGGCAGCAAGTTGACTTTTTATGGATGTCAAGTACTTGATGGGGAAGAGATTTCTTCCCAAGTGTGTTTTTGTGCTTCCTTTGTTACATCACTTCTCCACTCCCCTACTGTAATGTCAGTAGAGCCTGTTTCTTTGCATTAAGATGGGAATCATGCTTAAGTTGAATATTTAAATAGTTCTGTTACTGGTTTTTCATTCCTACCTTGAAACTGTTAGAAAGTTTACTACATAAAGAGCTGGCACCTGCAAAACAGTAGCTGCACACATAGCATTATTACACAGGTGAGGTTTGAATTAGTGTGACTGAAGAAATAAAATTGTTTCATTTGGATGGGTGCAAGTGGAGCTGCATTTTGCAGACAAAGCCTTGTAAAGAGAAACAAGGAGACAAATAACAGTTTGTGGTTTATTTGGTGTTGGAGCCAGTACTACAGTTGGACAGTCACTGTCTTGTTGCATACAGAAACCTACACTTTTTTTTAAACATGCTCAGGAGACAAACTTACAACTAGGCTGATATAGTACACAAAAATAAGGTTCTCTAAAAAAATACACAAAAATTCCAAAGCAGTGTTAGGAAAATACATTTGGACCTACCAACAGTGAATTAGTTAAGCTATTTAGCTGGCAGAGAAGGTTGGTCAATTGGCTTGACAATCCTTTAACTGCAAGAAAATAGTCTTTGGTTTCACATTGTGTAATAATTAGTTACTTATTGTTCTGAACTAACATTAAACAAGATGAGGAAAAAGGCAAAGGGTTTTCTAGGCAGTGCTGCTTTGAATGCTGGATTTCTGTCACACCACTTCACTGTACAAGACTGAGTAGGTTATCTAGCTCTGGCTAAAAACATGGGTGTCTGAGACCAGGGAAAACCCTAGAATAGTTCCTAATGCTAATCTTCAGGAAACTCGTTTGTTCAGATTTGAGCTTTGTGTGTGTTCTAGTTGAGATACATACATTGAAAGATTTGACCTACTTGGAAAAGTGCAACGTAAGACAAACCACTAAACCCGTTAAACTGCAAAAAGTGAACTTCTTGGACAGATCTAAAACTGTAGTTCCTTCTGGATTCCCCAGAGGGTATCTGCACTCTTCTTTAATTTGTCCTCTTCCTCAGGTTTTAAGATCATCTTCACTACATCAGTGATGCCATTATTGCCCAGTACACAAGGAACACTTAGGAAGACGTCTTCTTTTATTCCATGCAAGCCCTGAAAAGTAGGTAAGGATAATTAGGCTAGAATTTATGTATGTATGTATTTTATAGAATATACTATCAGGAAAAAAAATCAACCTAGTATAGTTGAAACTAAACTAAAAAGTTATTACTGTTCTTCAGAATTCCCAAGGTTTATACTTTTCAGTAAGACAGAAGTTAGCAAGAAGGTGCTGCTCACCTTAACAATTGTAGAGATCGGGTGCACTCTTCTCAAATTCTTCATAATAGTTTCAGCTAGATCTGCCACAGAAAGGCCAATAGCCCATGATGTGTACCCCTTCAGTTTGATGACCTCATAGGCACTGCAGAGACAGAGTTACTCATTAAAAACCAAGTACCATCAACTGAAATACTTGCAAGTTTGTAAGAAGGGCTTTTGGAGATGCCTTATCAATTTGGAGACATCAGAAGCTTGACTGATTTGCTGACAGGACTGAAGTGAACTCAGCAGTGAAGACTTCTACTTGCATGAAAAATTAAGTCTGCCAAATTGACATTACTCCTTAAAATATTATTTCAAGTTCTATTATGTCTGCATCTTGACATTTGTTTTGGGCTACTATGGTATTTATGAAGCCAGATATGGCTACTGCAGTTACACCATTTGTTCTCATGCAAAAAAAAAAAAAAAAAACAACACAAAACCCACAAACAAGAACCCCAGTATTTACCTCTCCACCACCTGCTTATGGACCTCCTTCCAGTGTTCCTTGTCTGCATCAGTTCCCAAGTCTGGATGAAGAGCCTTCAGGGAGACGCCAGCAACATTCACTCCACTCCAGACAGGTACTAGGAGTTGTACATAGATTATTTATCTCACAAGAAAACTTAATTTTGTCCTCAAATTTAACACTTAGCATAAGATCTAGTTAGATTAATCTGCAACACATGTCACTGATTTAGATACGACTTTACATATCATGTGACCTATGAGGCCAATCTAAATTGCTGGCTGAGAACCTAGGAACACATAAAGATGTTTATACATGATGTCACAACATTTGACTATACCTTTATTAAAGCAAAACACCTAAGCAACATGAACTAAAGTGACAATAACTGTATTTTGCAGTGCAAAGGTTTCTCAAAGTAAGAATTGAGTCCAAGTGAGTCATCCTTAGTGTCAGGAAGCAGACAGTACTGCTCTTGTGCTGCCAAGAAAGTACAGGTTAAGTAAGGAGAAAGTTGCTCTTTCTCCTGTCCTCTAGACTTGCCTCTGCACTTCAATTCCTCTAAATATAGTTCTTGAAGTAATCAAGAGATGCCAGGAAAGACAACTGAGTAATGACTAGTAGGACTAGTGCAGATCTTTGGGAGTCCCATGCAGAGAACTTTACCCTCTTGCTTCTTCAGGGTTTGATTTTTTTTTNTTAGCCTCCTCAGGTTACAGTAATGACCTTTTCCAAGCAGAGTAACTCAGGTCAAATATAGATCATCTAGGGTTACTCTGTGCATAAGACTTAAAGCAGGACTTGGATTCTTAAGGTGCTGTAGTGCAAAGGTTTTTTAGCAATGTTTAGCTGTAACTTTGAGATGTTTTTTGCAAACAAATAATCAGAAAAAGTTCTGTGTAACATCAGCTAGATATCACCCTTACCACTGGAATCTCCGTGCTCTCCAACGATCCATCCATGGCAGCTCAGAGGATGGATGCCTAGTCTTTCTCCCATGAGGTGGCGGAAACGGGCAGAGTCCAGATTGCAGCCACTACCAATAACACGGTGTTTAGGAAAGCCACTGATCTTCCAGGCCACATAGGTCAAAATATCCACTGTAAGTAGAACAGGGAAGATAACAAGTGCCACTCATGAGCAGTTTGATTAACTAGGATGGTATCTTCTGTTCATCTGTTAAGGATTTTATCTGCACGCGTTTCATGGAATAGAGGGTAAAGTAACACCCATTGCCAGGTCCTGCAGTGGGCTAACATAATGACTGCTTTAAAGACAGAAATGAGAGGCTGTTCATGCTGTGCATGCACTTACCAGCACCCCTTACTGTGTCCTATGCTAAGGAACATTAAAAGGCACCTGAAGACTCAAGTTGGAGGCAACTTGGTTTATTCCTCAGAGGACCAGCTTGCTGAGTGTGGAGGGGGGAGATGACGCTTCTTGTTATGTGGCATAAGTTGGTCATATTAGTATACTAATGCCACCTTACTGAAGACAACACAATGCTCTAAGCCAAATCCTCTTGTTAAGGCAACACAAGACAAACCTGGGTTTGAGACAATAAGCAGCTTGCAGTCAGGACTGTATTTAACAACATTGGGAATGATGAATTTGAAGATATTCACATTGCGCTGGACCAAGTTAAGGCGGCTCTCTCCTTCTTGTTGACGGGCACCAGCAGTGACGATGACCAGCTTAGAGTGTGCAGTCACACTGTAATCTGCAGACAGAAGACTGTCAAACATGACCTCTTTCTACACATGGTTCAGAACAAGAACTCTCAGTTCCTTTTAGTACTGGTATCTAAAATTCTATATATTATTTAGTTCGAGGGTACTGGAATTCTCCTGGTAATTGTCACCCTAGACTTTGCTTCTATAGAAAGTAAGTTTTCTTTTAAGACTGTGGTTCGTTGCCACAAGTGATAACCTTAATGGCATGTCAAAATCTTAACATGTAGAATTGGGCAGTGGTATTACATATTTCTCAGGCAAAGATGGGTATGGGGTAGCTGTTGGGATGGCAGCCAGTGCAAGTGCTGCGTAGAAAAGGAAGAAGGCTCTGTCCTCTTAACCTGCTACCTGTGGACACTAGAGCTGCACATTAACTAAGGTATGAGATGGCTAGCATTTGCCCTCATCAGGTTACCACTAAACTTAAAGCCGTCAGACATTTATGGCCAAGAAGTAAGCAGTAACACATTCAGGGACTAACTGGCTAATTTTGGGTGAACTAAAACTCTCAAAGGTGCAGGAATATCTAAGAGTGATGAACTCTGGAACAGAGGATTCATAGTTGGGCCTTAACAAAGTATATGAAACAACATCAGCTGAGCAGAAATGAACTGAGCTTTCCTCCTAACAATTAGGATGACAGGCTAAGCGCTAGACTTGGATGACTAGTTTGAGATCTGAAATGGCTATCTCTGTTTCAAAATAACGAGCATGTTAGAGCCAACTACTTGCCTTTGCCAGAGACAATCTTTGGTGTTCTAAGGAAGAGGCTGCCATGCTGGAGATCTAGCATTTCTCCTCTGAGCTTGTCCTCCACAACATCAACAAGGGCAAGTTCATCAGCTAAGTCCTGCAAGAGACCAAGATTGAATAGTAAGTCTATTGTCTCTTTGAGCAAAGTACCCAATCTGTAAACTGTGAAGTTACAATTCTTTTAAAAGCAGTGATTTAAAAGCAATTTTGCTCATCTGTATCGTTTTCCTTGTTCCCCAGCAGAGTACTTACATTAGTCTCCTGGGATATCCACTTTATTGAGTTAGTTTTGTACTTGTCATATCCACATTCTGTGTGGAATAGTTGTTTAATTTAGCATGACAATGATGAAGAATAATTTAATAGCTGTTCATAAACCCCCTATGTTACAGCTTAGAAAAGCAAGCCCGATGCTAAACACAGCATTTTCAATATAATAATGCAATGCAGAGGACAAGTCTGAGTGTCTAGGACCACTTTTTCCAGTCCATACTGCAAAGAAGTATTCCATCACACTCTGCTTCAGACAAAATGATGCCTCAGTTGTTACAGGGGATTCTGGAAGTCATTCAAAGGTAAATGCAGTTCTTAAGTCAAAATAATACATAGAGCACATTCTGTCTGATACTGAGATAAACTTGGTTCACCAGAGCTACAGCTATTTGTTCTCTGTCAATAGCTTAAAGAGTGCTGCTTCATTTCAGGCCCAAAGAGTGGACAGCCAAAAGTTCATCTTGGGTGCTATCCCAGTTAGTCTAATACGGGAGATTACTTTTTGCCCCTCTTTTAGGCCTCAGGTAATTACAACTGTGCTGCTTCATCCCAAGCTTGACACTTACCTTCATCAGGATGCTGATAGCACAGGCCATTCCAACAGCACCCACACCAACCACACTGATCTTATTCTGGGCATGACTCTGCTCCTGTTTGTGGACATTGTGGATAAGCTGATCCTTGAGAGACATGGTGCAGTGCTGCGAAGAAAGCAACAGATTATTTCTCCAGGCTTTGGAGCTTTTACTGACACCAGAACATTTCTATCAAGCAAGACAGACTTTATTCCAGGAGAAGAAAAATCAATATAAGTCACATGCCTAAAACATCCAGCAGTACTGTCTGTATGCAGCAAAATGATTAAAAACCTGAATTATTGATGACAATGCACTGGTTAAGCTTGCTATAGATTTCCCTCAAATACAGCCTGAGAACCATAGATATATAGCTGGGTGGCACTCCAGCAGCATTAGTAGAGTGTTCTAAATGACCATCCATATTACATTTAGGTAAAGGAAGCCATTTTAGTACTTCTGAGTACAGCATGGTCTGGCAATCTCCATTCCACTGCCCTGAAAAACTGGTACGCTGTGCCCTGAAGCCTTTCCAGAGCTGAAGTTATACAACACTTAGGCAAGCCCTTCTTAAGCTCAGTGTGATCCTCAAAGTCAACTTTATGGATTTGTTTTAAAGTGGAACTGCATAGTTTTGAATTAAGATGTCTTCAGTCCAGTACTACCATCTCTCCCACCCTCAATTTTTTTTTAGCTACCAGCTGCATGGCAGTCCACTTATATGGGTTCCAGTCTGACAGCCACAGCTGTACCAAAATGCCACAATGCTGATGGAGTAATGTGCTTTCACCCCAGGGTCCCCGCAGAAGCTGACACCATGCTTTCCCAGGCAGTGCTGCACTGGGAGCAGCCCAGCTTCTGCCTTGCCTGAAGAGCCCGAGGCAGGGGCAGCATCACAGATGGATGCGAGTATAGACACAACATGATTCTCAAGTTAGTGCTCAACAGGCAGTAACTCGTTTAGAGCAGGAAAGGCCAGGCAGCACTAGCAGAGCAGGTAAGGACTGGGAGCTTGGGGAGAGAGGGGAGGAGGGACAGGAAACCAGCAGTGCCCATATTTAGGAAAAGTTAGCCAAGATATGTTGTTCTTCATTTGCAGAAGTCTCCTGAAGCAGAGCCCAGTATAGCACACACTCCCTCCATGTGCCAAGTTCTCCCTTTGCACTCTAAGAACCTTAATGTGCAGAGCTGGTGAGAAGCACCCACTCAAGCATTTCTCAGTTACACTTAATACTCCAGATTGTTCTCTTAGAGCATCATTCCCCTGAAAGAAGCAGGTTAGGGGACAGCCAGTAGCCGAGGTGGTGTATTAACGCTCTATCTCAAAGGCAGCCCATCCTCACAGCCCTTTGCAGGGTCACTCACCGGGGGCATTTTGCCGCTAATCAGGGGATGCAAATTAATTCACGAGGGCGGGGGGGGCAATGCAGCGCACAGCAATCTCAAGGACTGGGGGGAGGAGGGGGTGCAGGGAAGGTGTGTGGAAATCACGCCGGTTGCACAAGGCCGCCTAGCAGGGCGTGGTGCTCTCCACGCCGCACCCAACGTGGCGCCGGGCTCAGGCGGGCTCAAGTCCAGGGCTGTGCCCGGTAGTGCCTCGGCCGGGGCGGGGGGGGGGAGCAAGCTCGAAGGGGCGGGCGGCGCCGAGCGGACCAGAGTTCCCCCCGGGGGATGTTGGCCAGCGGCGCCCGTATCCCCGCACACCCCCCCAACCCACAAGGGCGATCGTACCTACCGGGCGTCCTCCACTAAGCGCAGCAACGGCCGTAGCGGTGGGGTGGGGAAGCGGCCGCTGCCTTAAGTAGGGGCCGGGCGGCTGACGTGAGGCGGGCGGGTCGCTACGGTGGAGACGTGCCCGTCGACACGTCGGGGTGGAGAGGAGGGGGAAGTTGTACCGGGCCGGCAAGGGTAGCAGGGAAGGGGAGGGGAGGGGTGGAGTGAGGCGAGTAGGACGGTCGCGTTCCGCCCGTTAACAGCCGTTCTGGAACGTTCGGCCCGTAACGGTCGGTACCGTGAGGAAAGGTGAGGCAGGCGAAGAGGAGCTCAGACCCGGCTGGGGCCCCGCAGCCCCTCAAGCCTGAGGTGGAGGGGGGCTGCCGGGCTAGTCTCGCTGCGGCTCCGCGTCGCGCCGCTGGCGAAGCGGCATCCTGGTATCGTCGGGGAAGATTTCCCTCGTTCTGTTCTCAACTGGGATGGGTGAAAGATTTAAAACCTTAGCTCCCAAGGACAAGGAAGATGCCCAGCGCGTGCACAGCCAGTACGCGGACCAGCAAACGGTACCGGCTCTGGAGAGTTAAGGGCAGTTAAAGGTGTTCCTGCCCTCACTTGCCGGCCGCACTGTCGCCATCTGGGCAGTGCCCCGTCCAGGAGCCGTGGCCAGCACTGCAGCCAGCCCCGGCCTCCTCATCGCCGGCACAAGCCGTTTGGGTTTATGGCCGTAGTTCCGGATGGAGTCTCGTGTCTGGTGGCTAGAAACCTGCTTCTAATTTCCATCTAAACTATAGACGTTTGGATTTTTTTGTTACAGACGTCCTTCCCTGGCACTTACTTCCCCTTTCCGTGTATTTACATATCTGATTCCCACTCACTTGTTGTTTCATTAAGTTACATAAGCTAAACCTTTTCAGTCTTGCGTGCTGCCAGCTGTGCTCTGGTCATTGGGACGTCCTTTCTGTGGGACTCTTTGAATGCTTTTCTCTTGAGAGCGGCTGTCACCTGGAGTGTTTTAGACAGTCGTCTCAGTGCTGCCTCAAACAGGAGCACTAATGTTTTCCTGTCATTACTGGAAATACCGTGACTGGACTCACCCTTGTCTTTTTCACAGTCACTCCACAGTCAGCTCCCTATCACCCTGTGGTTGGTTAGCAAAGCCAAGTCCTCCTCCTCTTCACTTATTTCTTGCTAGGATGCTACCAAAGAGCAAAAAATATTATTTCCTGCATGCCTGAAGTTTGAATTTTATACTATGCTACAGGGTTGTCCCACAAAACTGGCATTTAGTAAACCCATGCTTTTATTGTTTATTCATTGAATTTCATGTTTTTAGTTAAACTTTCCTTCCAAGTTTTCCTGAAGAACTGCACAGACATCAAAAGCACAGGCCCAAACCGCTTCCACCACGACTCACATCTTAAATACTAGTTGTTCTCTGGTCCTGTGGTAATGCCTCCAGGTCAGTAAATGTACTTAAAATATTTGCACCTGGATTTCTGGTTTACTGTGCATCGGGATCTGGGATTGAGAATATCTGGTTACTCCATTTGGAGCACAGTAGATTCTGTGAGTTTTGCTTGCCAACTGGCTGTGTTCATTTATTATCTTGTATCCATTTCTCCCTTCTACCCCTCCTCCTTGGCATCCTGTCTTTAGCCAATGGGTTAACAGGTTCATCCTTAATAAAAATCAGGGAAGCATTCATTGAATTTTGTGAGATTAGCTGAGTTACCTTTATTTTCCCATTCTTGTTTTATGGTGATTTTTTTTTTTCTTGTAGCTGCAGTACCTTTGTGATGTTTGTCTTAGTTTTCTTTTGAGATTCTAACTTTAGCTGATTTTTGGCAATATCTATTTGCAACTTCCTTTTTGAGATGCTTATCTTGCTATGGCAGAAGGCCTTCCTTATAACTTTTTCTTCCTGTACCCATACCAGCCTTTCTATCTCTGTTTTGTCTGGGATGTCTTTTATCTCTTCTAAAGTCACTTTATATAGTTTACCTCTTAGTCATTAGAGTTAGCCAGTTTACAAATGAGGTCGTCGTGGAGGTCCTGATCTCTCGTTCCACTCACAGTCCTCTCCATGACCTCATCCCACTCACAGTCAATGCAAGCATAAACCATGGCCCTCAGTCATGGTAGACCAGAGCAGACAGTGTGAAGGTGGGTATATGTCATCACACCTAAAGCTTGTACTCATCTACCAAACTCCGCTATACAACTGAAGGCGTTTTCTGCTGCTGTTCAAGGCACGCTATTGCCTTGTCACAGATCCTCCCAGTGACAATTCCCTTCTGCTGTGGTGATCCGACAGGAATGGTAGCCCAAAGCCTCGTTGTTTCTCTGAGAGTCCATTGGCAAAACAAAAGAAACAAACAAACAAAAAAACCCAAACAGGTGAGAAATCATCTAAAAATGCTTGACACATAGAATAAGGAGATTTGCATGAAACAAACCAGAAAAATACAAAATTTTGGTTCTTATGATAAAGACCAGCACTTCTACTGACGGAGGTTAAATATAATGTTGTAAAACCAGATGTGCTTTGTTCCTTGCTGCTGCTTGAGGAATGAGTGATCCTTGTGAGATGTCTCATTACGGAGGAGACTGGTAGTTAAGGAAGGGAAAGTGCAGGTAGATGTTGAGTAGGTCTAATGTCGCATGAATGCAGAATGAAAGAAAACCATATAATGTAGTTCTGTTGTTCTGCATTATGCTGGGTTCACTGAGCACCTTGTTCTATCAGAAGTCTGAAGGATGGATTAGGAAGTTTAGTTCTGCATCCCAGGAATCTGTAGAGTGGCTTTATATGAATGGGACTAAACATCTCATCCAGAGTTTGAGTTCCAGACACCTGGCAGGACAGAAAATGAACATTTGACAGGAATGAAGAAGAAATATTTTCTCCCTATAAATTTTTTTTACTTCTGAAGAGTTTAAATGTAAGATCACAGGCTTTGAAGATGAGACTGGCAGGACAGATTAATGAGCATTTTAAAAATATGTAAGTAACGTAGAGCAAGTGGTATTTAACTACTGTCACAGTGAGACCAAGGATCCTAAGAGAAGAATGTTATAAGATTGTTCTTATACTGTGGCTCAGGCAAAATAAAATTGGACATTGTTTTCAGGGTATAAGTTCCAATAAAATCTTCACTTGCTTGTATTTGTGTTGCTCGTTACTGAGAACAGAACCAAGACCAGATCTCTGTTATTTATAACATAAGGCATCATGCTGTCCTTAGCTGTCTGGTGCCTATTCACTTACCTGAGGTCCTACCTTTAGTAGAGTAGGCCAAAGCGAGCTAAGATGTTTCAAAACCATCCTGGTCCCAACGTCTCCTCGATGATAAGCAGATCAGAAGCCTTGTTTTGTTAAAAAATAGGCTTAGCTTTTAATATGCCATTGTTAATTCAGTTGGGTTACAAAACTGAGAAGGCGTCTGTGACTGCCAAATTTTTCCTTTTACATGTCCTTTGTGATCTTAGCAGCAGTAGATGCTCAGGAGGAAAGCAGTCATCTGGCATGATTGACATTGATTTTCTGCCTCAGAGAGCTTCAATCAGAGAAGGCTCAGAACAACACAAACAGAACAGGGTGAGCAAATTAAGGGCATTTTTGTGCACTTGGAAGATGGAGGCCAGGTCTGTTTTGATTTCTTTTAAGTGATTGACTTGGATTGTAAGGATGGGGCCTACTTTCCTCGCTTGTATACATAAGGAGTTTTATTCTTCCTATTCTTTTTCCACTGCTGCCTTTCATTGCAGTAGCGGGAGGTGGTGGTCACAGAGTGATGGGAATGTTTGAAATGTGACAGGGTCTCTCCAGGGAAGCTTGGCCCTTCCTCAGCCTGCTCGCCCTCTTTTCCATATTAGCTTTCACAGATTAAACACGAAAAATAAAGCAATGGAAGTTGCTGAATGTGGAAACTTCTATACTTTTAGTCTAGGTTTTACATGGTGATATTTAATTTCTGCACTTGCCATTTGCTCAGGTCCTGGCTCACAACAGACTAAGTCAAATCTGTTGGTGCTGCTGGGGTCAATAATGACACCAAACCATGACCTGCACATATTTGCTGTATGAGCTACAGCTTAGATAGGAGGTTAGCAGTAACCCAAAGCCATCGTTGATGCTGACTGGCCCCAGAAAGCTCAGTGGAATCTCTCCGCTCTACCTGAGATATGAGGTCTAATTTGCCCCTAAAAATCATGTGTTATTGCCAGCGTGATCAGTCCTGCTTTTGCTCTGACATCATCAAGGATCATCAATGGCTTTGCTTTCATATGATGTCAGTGCGTGAGGGAAAGACCTGGCACTAGACATAGCTACATCACGTTCCTGTCCTGTCTGTCCCTTTGATTGACTCTGAGGCCTGAACAACTTCCTCCAGCTTTAATGGCTTCATTTCTCCTTTGTAAAATGTGAAGGGTCTTTATCCAGCAACCTGATGGTAGTACTGTAGCGATTAGTGAATTATGAAACACTTCAGTTTCATAAAGCAAAATGAAAGTGATAGAGGTGGAGGTTTTTTACCTAAACCAGCGAGGTCTGGAGCCCAAAATGGAGTAGCTTGGCACCAAAAGTTTGGTATACTCTGCTAAATTGTCAACATCAGAAAAGCTCCCAGAGCCAGAATTCTTGCTATTTCTAAATACTTATCAGGGTAAGATACAGGAAGTTGGTTCATATTCCATAAAAGTCCATATTTTCTGTTCTTCAAATTTGGACAGCATAGCCACATCAAACCACTTGAACTGATCTCCTAAGAAAACTAAAAGTTAAAAGATGAGTTTTAACTTGTCTTGCGCTAACGGGTATCTCTGCATATAACTGATTAGCCATGGTCCATACACCTCTGGGTCCCTCTCCTTCACTGCTTCCATGCCTGCATGTTATGGTGAGGATGCTGGTGTTACAAAGATCCAGTGCTTCTGCTGCTTCACACCCTCTTTTTCTTTGCGCTGTCATTGTGGGGGAGGAGGAGGAGCTAGCTGATGCAATTCTCCTTTCTGGGTATTTATACATATGTGTTTCTACAACCTATTTTTAAATGTGCACCAGGGTAATATATATGGAGACCTGTGTAAATAATTGTCAATTTCTGAAGATCCCAGACTTCCACAATGCCCTTTTGTCAGATGCATGTTTTTGATTAGAAACTGTTTTCTAGCTGACACATTTCAATATGCAGGACTTCCAAGTGACACCAATTTTTCTTTTCCCCTTAAAAAGTTGGTTATGTTTGCAAGTACAACAGCAATGGATTATGCATTCAGTATAAAGCCAGATAAAACTGTATTTCTTGCAAGGATTTTTCTCAATACAAAGCTAAAGCAAACTGTATTTCTTGCAGTTGCTTCCTAAATCATCACTCTAGGTAGCTGGACTAAGCAGAATGCATGATTTTGTCTTGCTTCTCTAAGGAAATGAATTTATTCAGGGAAGTGTGAGTCACTCTGCAGGATTCTCCAAGCCAAACCCATTCCCTTGACGCAACTCTGAATACTTACTCATTTGTTTAGGAACTGCAGGAAATGGGATGCTCAGATAAATCACATGGTCGGAGAGAGATGGAAAGTCACTCCTGTGGACAGGGGCTGCTATTCAGTCTTCGCCGAACAAAGTCGCAAAGATATCTCAGCCAGTTCAGCACCTGTGTCCTGTTGACTGTCTAGAGGAGTGTAATCATTAATGGATCCTTGCTGTTGCCTTCCAAACTGGCAGCAGCAGAGCTGTTACTGTTATCGAAGTTGTTCTTGGGTGTCTGGCAGGTTGCAGTAAGCGGAGACTTTCTATAAATTACAGTAAGGACCTGGAGGGATATGAGAGGAGGGCTGTGGACTGCTGCCGCTGCCACGTGCCAATTCAAGAGGGCAGTCAGGTTCAGCAGCAAAAGGTCAGAGGCACATCCCTGCACTCCATCTGGAGCAGAGACCCCCTTGCCCTTATTGTAATATTCATGTTCATTCTGCAGCTGTCAGTTTTGATTTCCCCAGGATCCCTTCTCAGCACATCACATGCCAACAAGCTGGTTAGCTCAGGGTAAAGAGCTACAGAGTCCTGCAAAGACAAGTTTTTACTGATTCAGGCTATTTGGGGCATAATACATTTAACAATGCAATATTGCCTCCCCTATGGAGGGAGATACTTTTCCAGCATTTCAGACCTTACATATCTGGTTGACCTCCTGTGTATTCAAAATGATAGCAGGTTATTATGTATTCTTTCCCATCCAAAAATCACTGTGGCTAAACGTTAATTTCTGTGTATCAAAATTCCAAGTTACATTGCTGGAAACTCAGTATCCTATGGTTGATAAGTTATTGGGCCATACAACCACTCAGACTTGGTGGAGGAACTTCCTACCCTCCCTGGTCTACAGAAACAGTGCACAAGACAGACGTGAATTCATCCCTTTATCTCTTTCATCCATTGAGGAGACAGGAACGTCACAATTGGGACTCTGCAAAAGGAAGCTCTCACTTGAGCAGCATAAAGTTACAGGGTTGAGGAAGTCCTAGATACTGAAAATAGTTTGGTCTGTGTTTTCATGAAGGACATGCTTCAGCATGCAGGATACCTCTCTTCAAAGCTTTCACTGAAGACATCAGTGCTATAAAGCGGAACTTTTATAGCTCCTAACAATTTCTGGAGCTTGTAACATATGGGTTAGTTTCTGTAGCTCTTTGTGGGTCCTGGTGAATAAAGCCCAGCTCTGCACCTGGAGTGGAGCGGGAAGGCCGTCGATCAAGAGATAATCACATTCTGGTTTTGCAGTCTCCCTTTAGAGCGTGGATGCCAAAACAGCCTCACTGTATACCCCACATGTTGGTGTTCTCAGATAATGCCCAGTGAATACAGAAAATGTGCATACCTATGGATGACTATGTAATAAGTGATTCCTTGAAGAAGGAAGATAAAGTTTAACTTGCAGTTCAACAAACTTAACAATAGACTGGAAGTAGGCAACCAGCTGCTTTCATTTCAGTCCCCACACTTGGGCCACACCTTAAGCTCTTTAAAAGACCTCCAGGTGGGCCAACTCAGCCCTAAGATAGCAGGCCTGAGGGGTCACTTTGGCTTGTGCTACAGAGTTGCACTCTTCTGCTGGTCTCAGATGGGAGAAGTTGACTGTTTCTGCATGAGGTACTCTTTTGGATCTTTGTTTCTGTGGTGGTGGGTGTTGGCAGCTCTGGGGGTGAACACAGAGCCCTGGAGGAAGGACACAACTGTGAAAGGCAGGTATTGTCCTGAGAGGTTACCAGGCAGAGATTTTAAATGCTGTTTATATCGTATGTACAGCCAGCAGCATGTACTGCTGGAGTGGACACAGAGCTGTCCCCCAGGGGAAAGCTGTTGCCTTCCTCTTCAAAAGTTTAGCTTCCTGGGCTTTTTAATTTTGTTCTATTTAATTTTATTTCATAAGCAGAAGGTAGGCAAGGGAAAGACAAATACACACAATTTCCTTAATGACCAAGTTCTCCTAGCTTGTACTGTTAGGGATTTACACCATCATCTAGACGTGCTGTAGTTGTATGTTAGTTGGCCACTGTGGGCGTTCCATGGCCTGCAGTTTGCGCAGGCTTGTGGGTTGGTGTTGGAGACCTCATTCTATCACAGCAAAGCTAGATGTGAGCCCTGAGGTCAAAGAAGGTTCAAAGTGTGGCTTGGCAGGAAGAGGGAGGTGGTTTCTAATCTTTTTCAAGAAAGAATTTTTTTGTGGTCCTAATTTACTACTATTCTTTTTTTTTTTTTAAGTGTCAATGTTTCTTAATTGAAGTGTGATACGCTGCATGGTGGCTCAGTACCAAAGGTCTAAATTGTGGTAGTGATTCCAAAGGAACATAAAAGTGGATAGAGAGGTGCAGCCTGCATTGCTAACCTGCAACAGTCTTTTGACTCAGCTTCATTATGCAGCCATAGTGAAATCATTAATATCTTCAAGCAGGTACCAAGTTGAACATCTCTGTCAGGAGCACAGCTTCCCAGCGCTGGCATTGTCCAGACACACCGCAGTTCTCCTCAGCAAAGAGCTCATCAGCTGAAGAGGTAGAACAAAACAGGGAAGTGAAAGTGGAAGCAAAGGCAGAATGATTGCCAAATGTGGTGCTTGTCTTAGTATGCTGGGTTTTTTGAGACTATTACACAAATACTGACCCTTATCCCTATCAATTATTTCAATTTTCTTATTTACACTCAAATTTTAAATAGAAAATGAAAGGTTGCTGCTTGCCTACAGACTACCAATGAATCATTTTCACAGTGCTAAGCGTGGAGTTTCTGGCTTGTGGACCCTCAGTTCTTGTATTTGGATAAAATTGCACAAATGTTTAGCAAACACTTGCATTGAACGGCCTTGTTGTTTTGCAAACTGTGATGAGCCTTGTTTAAGGAGGTGGATGTTACCAAAGGGAACAAGCACCTGACTTGTAGCTCTTGTGGGGGAATCCTGATACAGAATCTGTTGATTCTCTAGCTTGGGCCTTATAGTAAGAGGAGCAGCATGCCTGTGTCCTGGGTGGTAAATGCAAAATATGCCATTTCTCACTGGCTATCTCCAACCTTGAGTTGTTTTTCTCATAACTTTATCCAGATTCAGCTGTATCCTTAGACCCTATGCAGTTCTGGCCTTAAGAGGCAATATCTTGGTGCAGGTACCCTTTTAAAAGATGCCAATATGATGAAAATGGGAGGTGCTGGGAGATAGTGTCATGGATTCTGTGTACGTGCGTGCACATGAGCTGGATTTCCGGAGGCTGGGTCTCCTGAGCACTTCACCCCCAAGGTATTCTCCATTTCTCTTTGCTAGTTGTACATAATTTCTGCGTTATACATTCTATAGTTTATGTAGGATTCATTGTGTGTGTGTGGAAAATCTTCAATATATAATGCTGCGATGTCAGAAAGGAAAAGATCAAGCTTTATCTTTTGCTTACTGTGTGAGGGTGAACAATTTTTGGAGTGGCAACAGGGATGCGTGGTCCCAGTGGTCTGCATTAACTCCTTGCCACGTGACAAGCCTTTGGGTTGGCTGCTAGGGCAGTGGGGCTCACCCATCGCTTCGCGCTTGGCCTCTGGACTGGAATGTTTGCTGACAGGGTGGTGCCAGTGTGGTGGAAGAATGGCAGCATGAGAATTTGTGAGAGACAGGACAGAGCAGAGCCCAGGTCTCTGACTGCCAGAATGTGACGTGGTGCACTTATGTGTTCAGACAGAAGGAGCTAGGTCTGTTGCTTTCCTGATGGACTATCGTTCTGTGTGGGTGTTTAGCTGCTAACCCAGTGTTCCTTAATTTTTAATCTTTTCAACTGTTTGTGTCCTCAGAGTGGCACAATAAGGAAAAGAAATCTGTTTCACTTTGAAACTTCTGAAGCTAAGTAGTATTTCTGTTTCCAGGTTGGGTCTTGAAAAGTGAAGGCAGTTGAAGGCTGAGAGTGCTCAATACATTTTGTAAAGTTCTGGATTAAGGATCTGTCGTTATTTTTCCTGTTTGTGTATGTTTAGCAGTAATGTGGAATATATGTTCTTTGGTAATAATCTCAGTCTTGCATCCCCTTTTTAAATATGCTCCCTTGCAACAACAACATCATCTGGAGATTTGGAGTCAATAGATTATTAGGTTATGGAGTGAATTAATAATAATAATAAAAAAATCTGTAACATTTCATATCTCTTAGGCAAAGGTTACTGAGGGCCAGTTAGTTCAGTGCATGACCTCTGTAAGCGTTCTTAGGTGTATAAGAGCAGCCAAAAATAGCTCCTTGGAAGGTCAGGGAAAGCATCTTTTCTGCATGTGGATAGCTTTGCATTTATGACCTGAAACATCTATATGTCTTATGGTAAGCAAGCAAGAACGGATGGAAAGAAAATAGAATACCAAAATGGACTTGGAGGGCAGCCAGAGCCTGTGTAACATGTTCTGTATTCATGTAAGCCTGTACAAACTGCTGCCAGCCTTGGTGATTTTTCCGTACATGAAATAGAGAAAGCCTGTATTAACTTCTAAACCATGCTTCAAAGGCAGCCTAGCCAAATAAAGGCTGGATTCAAACTGTCAATAGATGAACAGCAAGAGGGACCCTTATGGTTTGAAATGGAGCCATAGGCTTGCATCCAAGTGATTTTAAGCTTCTGGCTGACCCTGGAGTCTGAAAGAAATTTCAGCTTGTCAGACCAAATGTTCTCTTTCTTGTGATATCTGCATGCTGAGACAGAGTTTATGAGAAGCTTTTATAGCAAATCCCAAAGTCAGAGTCACCACAAACACTTTAATTATTGAATAGGCAAGAGCTAATGTGAGAGAGAGAGGCTCTGTCTTTCTCTGCATATTAATCTCCCCCCCGCCCCTTCCTGCCCAAATCCCCTCGGTTAATCAGGTTATGTTTGCCCTATTTCTCTCGGGGAGCAAGCAGAATGCAGTGTTGCTAGAAATGGAGGAAGGGAAGGAGGGAGGAGAAGGGTGTGCTGAAAGCAAGAGTGGGTTGAGGATGCTCCAGAAATGAAAGCTTCACTTTGGCAGGGTTCCCAAGATCACAATAGGATGCCTTTGGGCTGTGGATGTCTCTGTGACCTGTCACACTTGCTGACATGCATGATCTCACATCTCAGGTCATGTGCCAAAGGATGTCGAAGGGAGCTTTCCTGTCTGCGCTTAACCTCGAGGCATTGGTGGTCTCTGTGGCCAACAGCTCCCTCCCAAAACACCCACTCAGCCTCCTGTTTCAGCTAAGAGCCCGTAAGGAGGGAGTAAGTGATGCCCTATGGGGAACAGAACACGCTTTGCCTGACATTTGCCTGAAGTGCAGTAGTTAATTCGGGGGTGGGGGGGACGGGACACAATGACACACACACGACAAGCAATGCCCCTGTGCACGCACATACACATATGCACGTACAGAGCTGTATGTGCTGCATGCTTTTGTGCAGTCATACAGCCTTTAACTCTTGCTGCACTCATCTTCTTGGACATGTGGCTGCAAGCCACAGAAAAACAGCACAGATGGACCCACCAAAGTAAAATGCTGCTATGAGAAGCAGGGAGCCAGCACACACACAGACAGCGCTGCTGACTTCTGTGCTAGTGAATCAAAGTTTCCTTTAAGTCTGGTGATCCTGGAATTTAGCTCTGTCTGTGCTGAGATTTGGAGGGTTATTAATATGGGTGCATGCCTTGGAAATACTTATATTATAATGGACAATACCAGACTAACAGACTGGGAGACTGAGGTCCAAAGCTCTTCTATGACCAATGTCTAAATGCAAAGCTTGCAGCTAAAGCCGTTCCTGAAATGCGAAAAAATTGCTTGTTCTGAGGTCTAGGTCTGGGCAGGCCTAGGAGAATAGAATAAGTCTTGGTGGGAGAATTAAGTGCAGTGACTTGAGTGATTTTTTTTTTTTGGGAGTGTGGCAAATAATTCAGAAGGATGCAGGTCTGCACCTGCATTCTGTGTTTTGGGCTTGAGTTTATCCAAAAGCTCAAAACCAAACCATTCTAGACCAAATCATGAAACTTCAGGGATTTTATATGTAACTCTGCTCCTCTAATGCTCTGGTCCTGGCTCAGGATCAATTGAATGTCAGCCTATGTTTCAGTTTGGCAGGAAGTGCCAAGCCACACAAGCATTGCATAATTCAGTCTTGTGTGCCAGCTTCTCTGCTCAGATCCTTTGCATTGTTCCTATGAGACATACATATTAAAGAGATTTTTTTTAGCACCCCTCTTTAACAGCATGGATCAGAAACATTTTTGTAACTCAAAGCTAGATGAATGCTAAGATGTTTCTTCCAAAAGCACAAGCATTGGCAAATGCAGACCTGAGCTAGCAAATCATGGAGCTGTGACATGATCTTGCATGTTCCCCAGCACAGAGCAGAGCTAACTGGATGGCCACAGACTCCTGTTCCCTCAAGAATGAAGACAGGCAGGTTGGACTTGATGATCTTAAAGGTCTTTTCCAACCTAGATGATTCTATGAAATGAACCACCAGGAACTGTTCCTTGGCAGGAGAGCATTGTGGAAAAAGCATGGTGTAGCAAGCCCCGGGCTGTTACAGAGCCAGACCTTGCAGGTGCTACGAGCCTCGTGGGGATCCCAGATGCCTTGTTCCCACTGCACAGCGCTCGCTGGCAAGCATGTGTTGCGGTGCGTGTCCAGAACTTGCTGATGCCCCAACCCGCTGTGATGACATGGCCTGGTTGCTCATGGCTGTAAGATGCCAGCTGGCGCTGTATGTTGCAGCAGCTTTACTATGTTTGGGCCTCTTCTGTGCAATCCTTCTCTGCAGCAGCAGAGAGCAGGGAGGCTCAGTTGTTCCACAGAGCTGCTGTTTGGTTTAACTGTGGTAGGCAGGAGGGAATGGTCACAACAGCATCCTCCCACCCTGCAGGAGCGACAGCGTGTGTGCGAGGAAGTGAGGAGAGAGAGCTGAGTTGTGTGATGAGCGGCTTTGGTTCAAATCCGTACTAGGTAGGAGTCTGCCTTGCCAGCCTGTGCATGGGAGTGCTGCCGGAGCAGATGGTTAGCAGCACTGTTGCTGCAGGGTTAGACGGCTCGTGGGGCGCTGCCAGTTTTGTGCGGCGAGGAGGGCATCCTGCCTTTTGGAGGAGGAGAACGGTGCACGATGTGGCAGCCTGGAGGCTCGCCCAAACAGAGGAGTCTACATCTGACTTGAAGGCTGAGTAACAGCGTGATCCAAAGAGCAGAGCTCATAAACTGTTTGCAGGTTAACAGGAGGCTTTTTCTGTGCTTCTCTGATGCTGCCAGGTAAAAAGCTGTCAGTTGCTCAAATATACAGAAATCTCCTCTTCTCCCCAACCTCCCCCAAACTAGACTTAAGCTCCCACAGTTAGGTGACTGGCTTAAAAATTCTGAATTTACCATCTGGTGTACCTCTAATTGTTTTTCTCTCTTCCAAAACCCTAATTCCTGTTTTCAAGCTTCTTTTATTTATAAGCCAGGAACTGTATTTTTTTGTTTGTTTGTTAACAAAGTCCCAGGACTCCAGAAAGTGGAGCCTTAAGGAAAGCTGCGGTGCTTGCTCCGGTCTAGCAGCACAGAGAGGAAGCAGAGAGGCAAAAACCTTAGTTGAGAAGCTGGGCCAGGAGGCAAGGCTGAAACAGTGGCTCCATTGTTTGACTTTAGCTGTAGCTGGTGGATAGGGGTGCACGTCCCAGGTTTATGCATATTATAAATACGTGGCTCACGGTGTGCGCAGCAATCAAATCCCGAGGTAATTACTGGATCGGTGGGAGAGGTGTGCAAGCAGTATAGGTTGTTAAATAATTAAAAAACCAAACCCAACGCTCTAAAGCCTGAAGTTCAGAGCTCTGCTCCTCTGATCTGGTTTTAGATGAGAAAGAAATAGGAAGTTTAGAGAAGAATCTTGAGAATATCTGCCTCAGTTTTAATTGCTGATAATGGTTCTGATAGGCCAAGTGGCTATCCTGACTTCTGCTCCCAAACAGCTAAGTTCTTAACCATTTAAGATGTTAGTCATCTAATGCGTTGAAGGTCTGATTCTGCAGAAAGTACTGCTACAAAACACCTAATAAAGTCAGGGCACTAAAAAAATAATCACTAGAAATACTGATATGACAGCATAGGATGAATTTGGCCCACAGAGTTCTGCACAAGATCTGTAGGGCTGGAGCTCATTGACTAATAGAAATAAGATAATTCTAATCTAAAATCTCTCATCCTTTCCTATGCTGTTCTGATGAACATGTGACATGGAATTTGGGGAATGAGGAATAAAATGTTAGGATTTTTAAATGTAACATATATTAATGTCTTGGTTCTTATGTGTAGTTTGAGGTATCCTTCAGAGATCAGGTTCTTGGAAGTTGGATGCTTCGTGTCTGGACAGCCAGTAGTACATCCTCTAAATACAGCCTTTTTAAGCTGTTGCACAGTGTTTCCTTGAAGTTTTTTTTGTCCCTGGATTGATTGGATCTGTCTGGAAACTTTAAGCACAGTAATAAGCAGTTTATTTCATATGGAATCTTAAATGTAAGTGTGTGATAAAGTTGGTAGATGCTTAATATTGGCTGATACATTAAATAGTTTGTTGCATTTCTAGTACTTAGGATGCAAATGGCTTGCTTGTGATAAAGCAGAGTTGAGAAATTATTTATGTACCGAGTGGAGACTAATTGCTTTTCATATGATTTGTATCCTTTTGAGGATATAGTACCTTCTAGTTTCTCTGAAATGAGCATAATCACCACTATCTCCTTTGATAAAGCAATGTGGAAAAGAAAACTAGTTTTCCAGAAAGTATTGATGACCTGCCTGAGTTACCTGAAAGTACCTGTAATCTCAGCCTTGTAACTGGACTAAAGATGTCATTAAAGGCCTGCTGTAAAAACGGTTGTTGTGCAAGGCCTTCAATAGGGAAACTGGTTTGAACTTTGTGCTGACACCATTTCCTGATTCTATGTAACTTGCTATTATTACATGCAAATAAGTAAAGGGGAGGAAATAACCAACATATCTGAAAGTAAGGTCAACAACTGGACTCTGGACTGCTTGATGTAGTGGCTGCAGACATGCAAAAAATATTTCAGAATTAAGAGATTTGCCTTTGCAATTCTATGAAGTGTGTACACCTAATGAGCCTGAGGGCTATTCTGAAAGATGCTCAGAGAGGTTACGGTCCATGTAGCAGTGGCACTTCCACTAGGGTAGCTCCTTCCGTAGTGAACCAAGAGAAATCATTCCATGGATTCATCCTCTGGAAGAGCTGAAATTGGTCTCTCTTCTCCTTGGGTGGGTTTTCAAGAGACCCTTAGATGTGTGTGTGAATCCCTGCACTGCAGATGAAAGATAAGCTTGCTTTATCTGAGACTTCTTGCACATCTCTTACAATTAACCTGTGGGCCCTCGGGGGTCACAGACATAAAACCACAGCTGCAGGGGAGTCACCTTCTGTGAGAGTGAGAAGGAGCCCAGCTTTGACAAGCTGAAGCTAGCATTTGACAATATCCTTCCTGCTTCTCATCTCATCCACTCCCCCTGCTATTGGGTATCCTTAAGTATGATGTTGGAAGTCAGCAACAGTTTAAAAAAAAAAAAAAAAATCAGCCACTCTCTCTGGGACATCTTGCTGAAAAACAAACCTCTGTCAGTGACCTAGATCCAGTGAAGTTTTGAATTATTTAGATCACATCTTGCAGATACTGCAGAAAACTTGTGTTTGGGAGAATGCTCTCAATTTTAGGTTGAATTAGGCAATCCTCTCTTCTTTAGAAAGTTTGGTGCAGACTAGGGACAGCTGAAGGGCTGTGTCTGAGCACTGGTGATTACACCCTTTTGATTACATAGATGTTTTTAACAGTTGATGGTAATCTTGGGAAACGACACATCTCTGACCCTGTTTGTTTTTTCCTCATGCTGCTCTTTGGCAGATGCAGACTCCAAAACAGCTGTACAGGCTGAGTGAGCAGCTGGCAAGGTTTGGGCCCTGTGCTACCCAGTTAGGCTCTTGCCAAGCAAAGTCAGTAGGAGGGACGGTCCCAGGGTTGGCTTTTTAAAGAACCAGGAAGTATTTTAATCCTGCTGCATCCAGTGGGAGTTAGATGTGCAAATACTTGGCTATAACCCATACCAGCTAGGTGAGGGAGCTGTACACAGAGCTTGCGGCTTAGCTCGCAGCGCTGCTGTCTGGACATGCCATGTGGCTCTTGCTGCCACCAGCATCTCTAGGCCTCCCACAAAGCATGTGCTGCTGCAGCATGGCATTTACTTACACCAACTCCTTTAAAAAGGACAGAGCTATCGTCATGTTAGTGAGCTGAAAATGAGTAACATGAAATATTTGTCCGGTTTACTAATGTGAGTTACTGCAGCTAGTCCAATGCTTCCTGGTGCTGCTATAGGAACAAATTCAGGTAGGGGCTTGCCCCTGGGAATAACAGAAATGGGGCTGAGCAGTGAAGCCTTGGAGTTTGTAGTCTAGCTTTTGTTTTAAGCTCATCTTTTAAATGAATTAAAGACATTTCTTGGTCTGGCAATAGCGCTTGGCATTGAGATTTGCACAGGGCTGTGACCAGCTGTGTCTACATTAACAAGCTGTGTGCTTGTTAACGGGGTCAGATATTGAGCAGTTGATGTGAAGGACCTGACATCCGCTTGGTATGTGTGCTGGAGGTTTTACTTCTGGCCAACTCTAGTCTAGTCCTGTGGACTGACACCCACAACTGATTGGAGTTCATCTCTGGTTTAGTTTCAGACCAGGGAAGTCTGTTTGCGTGCTCTGAGACTGCCTCAACATCTGAACCAAAGCCCAGTAACCAAGGAGATTTGCTTTAAGAGTTTGTTCCTGATATGAATAAAATGCTCATGTAGCTTCATCCGGTACTCAGGAGCTCCGAGCTGTGTTGTGTAACACAGCAATGTGTGCTTTAGGGGTGTCTAATTATAGCATCAGATTCTGATTTCAGATAGATCGATATTTATTATTTAAAAGGGAGGTATGTGTGCGGGAGAGTAATAATGAAATAATGTTACTTCAACTTAGGCAGTGGCATGAGTGTGGAAGGAGCAAAGCTGCCTTACAAGCAGACCGTCTCTCTGGCCTGTGCACTGATGCGGCAGTGTTTCTTGCCGGTGCGGAGCGATTGCCAGCTGTGCAGGAAGTGGAGCGGTGTTGCACAAAGGGAAGAGATAACTGTGAGTCAGGGCTGGAGGGGAGAGGCATTCTTACAGGGGCAGAGCACAAAATGTCAACGTTTGAATGTGGAGTTTCTGGGCATGGGTGTGCTATGTCCCATAGGGTTAAAAAGGAGTCTGACTGGGACAGAAACAACACTGCTGCTTCTGCTTGTTTTTGTGAGCTGCTTTCCTGTGGTGGAAAAAGCATTGGGTAGTCCAGCTTAGAGACACGATGCTCCTTCCATCCCGTGAGCCACGGTTTAACAATGGATTGAAACAAGTTGACAGGAAACTGTATCGTAATATGCAGCTTCTCTATCTGATACTTCTTCTAGTGGAAGATTTCCTGGTCGCAGTCAGGCTCACTGCTATTGAGGCTGCCGCTTCTGTGGACAAAGGTCTCTTTGAGCAACAGGACCAGTTGGAGTCCTTGTATCTGCTGGCAGGGACCTGGTCGTGGCTGCCTGATGCCAGCTGCAGCCAGTGTATCGAGGAGAGCACCAAGCCTCCAAAGCTACCCTTGCGGGAGTCGAATTGAAACCAGTAACAGGCTGCAAAAGGCGCTTTTAGGTCCTGTGGTGTCTCGCTGCCTACATGTGCTGCAGATCCCCCAGGAGCAGGGCCTGTGTACGTGAGTGCTGCACGGCTCTGGCTGCACCCCATGGTGCCTGCAGGGATGCAAGCAGGGGGCTGCGTGTCAGGTCAGCATCGCTCACCCTTCCTGCTTGCGTGCCTGCCTCCCGAGGAATACGCTATTTCTGAATGTAGGCCAGTGCTTCATAAGCCTGTGTCATTCTTCGCTTGGGTACAGCAAACAGCTGCAGGGCAGAGGGGCCTGGGTTTGCACTCAGATGGCGTGATGTGGTAAATGTCCTGAGAAGTAGCTCTGTGCAGTGAGAGGTTTTTTTTCTGGCTTGTATCAAAGTGTAGTCAAACAGTTACTGACCCCCATGGAGACTGGACTCTGCCTTTAGGTCACCACTGCTTCCATCCCAGGCGGCAAAGAGACTAGCTGTCTCTTTTGTGTCATCTCCTAGGCTTTGCACATCGAGACAGAGCCCAAGATGTGGAATCTGGTGGTTTGCAATGTTTTGTCCCAGCTCTCATCCAGCTTGGGCACGACAGGGAGGGGTCCTGTGCCAGGCTGTGTGAGGGAAGTGGCCTTGAGAACCCGGCTGCCTGTGCTTAATGGGGGTGAGGGTTAGGGATCAAGGCCAGGCTCTGCCAACCTCTCTGCCAAGGCACTTGTCTGGCCTCATGGTGCCCCAGGGCCGGTAGCCCTGAGGCCACGTTCCCATCCCAGTCCCACAAAAGGCAATTGCTTCTGCAGGAAGTCCGGGGGAGCAGAGAGGTGACAGCGCAGCTCTTTCCCTCTGTCTGCAGGCAGCGCAGAGTAAGAACTAGATGTTGCACCTAGATGTCATGGCACCTGTCCAAGCAGGGGCTGGGAATCTCCAGCACCAGTGAATTTGGAGCTGGTAAGCGAATGAACACTGTTTTTGGGTGGATGGGCTTGTTTTCTGCCCCCTGCATGCTTTGGTACAAGGGTGCTTGGCAGCGAGTTGGCCTGTCAGTGGTGTGGCTTGGTGTGCCTGGGGAGTGGGGTTCAAACCTGCTGTTGAGGGAGTCTCTCCTTGTGAGAAAGAGAGCAGCAGCAAGGAAACTGCTGTGACCGGGGACCATCCCCCTTTCCAGAGCTAAAGGGGGATTGTCTGCCTTCTGTGATGTTAGGTCTAGAAATTGTGACTTTGAGTAACATGAAGTGCTTGGGGGGAGACAACCATGATGAAGAGGAGCGATTTTTCCCCCCCTTCCCAGGGAAAAATCTCCCCCCTGGGGGAAAATGGATCTTAAATCCCTGGATAGAGATCCCCATTACTTCAGTTGAATAGGGTCTCATTTAAGGGTTGGATCACAGCTCTGACAGCTGGTTCTTGTTCTGGTTTATCATGCTAGTGTGTTGATGTTTACTCAGTGTAACGTAGTGGTTATCACCTGAGAACAGTTACTACAAAACCTGGTACTAACTCCTGTGTTCATCTTTGGACTATTGTATGTGTTTGCTTTTATTAAGATAAAATGAGGAGCGGTGCCCAAGGGAGTGGCAAACCACGAAGAAAGACGGTTTCATTTCTGCAACACCCAGGATCCCCATCCAAGACTGAGGTCCCTAAAGCACTCCACTGTCTGATATAAAACAGTACAAGCCAGTTTGGGAGCTAGTGACAGAATTTGGCACAGGGAAAGTGGCATTTCAGTGAACTGGAGTTAGCTAGTGAGCGAGAGAGAATAGCTGATATCTCCTGAGTTTTCAATAGCTCCCAATGCCCTTTTGATCAATGTGAATTCTAAATCATGGCAGGACCTCTACTTGAAATGCGTTTGGAGTCCAACTGAACTCACTCTTTCCTGAGAGACAGCGCTCTCTCCCTATAACTGCTCCCTTGCTGTCCACATCTATCCCATGCTGAACAGTGCTATGCTCAGCCACCCAGCATGTAAAACCTAGAGATCCCCATTTTCTTCTTAGAAGACAAGCTAGTGAGGCAGACAAGCCTTGGGAGTATGAGTGAGCTCGCTCCTTATGGCTGAGCTTTGTCAGGCGCTCTTTCAGTTTGGTAGTTGGCCTTTGCTGTGACTCCTTAAATTACTAATAAGATCTGTCATCTTAATTCCACCATTTTCAATTAGTCAGCTGGCTCTTTGTATTCAAGTTACAATACTTGGTGTGTTTGGTACCGTGATCACCTTAACAGTGCTGACAAACACCTTCCTGAAATTCTTGTTTGGAATCATGGCAGGGTGTGCACAAGCAAGGTTTTACGGAGCAATTTGGTCCCCTGAAGGGTTAGGAAGGCAGAATGCTTTTGAGGGTGTGATTTCATGAGTGCTGCAGGGCAAAAGGAAGCAAGCATTCTGCTTTTGATGACATAACATCCTCAGAGCGTGTTGAGGGCACCTAGGTGCCCATGCTGCACTGCTGCTTCAAAGCATTTTTTTCATGGCAACATGTTTTATGCGGTCTACTCTTCCAGAATGGGATAGTTGGTGCTTACCAGCTGGGATATCTGCTGTCTGGTTCTGTTCCTGCAATCTTTGCCCCTGCTGAGCATGCTCCTGGCAAAACCAACCAGCCTGATGTCAGTGTCCTGCCTTGTCCCTTGCTGCAGCCGGTTCACTTGATGATCAGCATGTGGCCTGGAAGGGGAGGGCAGCACACTGCCTGCGCAGGCAGTAGGCAGGGGAGTTGCGCCCAGGCTTAGGGGTTGTCAGTCAGGTAGGAAGCACGTGGTTTTACAACTTGGTGATTATTTCCTTAACATATTAGCCACAGATGTAGGGCAGAGGTAGAAACAGGGGGAGTGCGTACAGGGAAGTGGCTACCACGGAGCTGTTGCATCAGAGTTGTCAATACTGATCATGGGACACATCGTATGTCAAATAAAAGAGCATTGATAATAACTTTATCTGGATCAGCCTGTCAGCTGTAGGCAGAGAGTTTGCAGGTTAGGTCAGGGAGGAAGTGAACATGCTGCTGTGGTTCATGTGACAGGCTCAAAGTCCCACCTGAGGCCAATGCTTCCTGTGCAGTACATAGAAATTGGCAGCTCCTGCCCCAGAAAGTCCGGTCATCTCTGGCTGATTCCTACAGCATTGGGTTCTTGTCTTTTTAACAGAAGCTTAAGCTTGGGTATGCTCAAATCATTCCCTCTTTTCTCTGCAACTTGCAGTCGGGGTCCTGTTGAGGTGATGTGAACTGGTGGTTGTAGGGTAGAAAAGGCAGGATATGGGTGTTGCCAAGAGCAGGAGAACATGTTCCCTTATGGTTTAGGGGATGAAATGCACAGCTGCAGGTGCACGTAGATAGTGTTGGCAGCTGAGTCCCAGGGAGGTTATACAGAAATTATCTGGTATTCCCAGCCCACAAGGTGCTTGAGCATGGTGTCAAAATGTGGTGAAGACAGCATTGTACCACAGGTGATGGGCAATCGCTCTGGTGAGCACAAAGGGCGGGAGCTTGCTCAAGGAGCGTGGTGTGTAGAAGTGGGGGATGTCAGCAGTGCTTGAGGATGCTTCGGCTGGGTGTAGTAACTGTAATAAAGTGATGGTTTGTCATGTTGTGCCCGTGAATGAACTTGAGTTGGAAGGGGATGAGTGGGGCTGTGCAGATGCTGACACTCTAGAGAACAAAACTGTGTCCAGGTTTAGCTGGCGTTGGGGGGGTACTGCCTTTTGAAGCTTCAGGTTTAACTTATGGTTTGTGAGGACTGTGGGTGATATAATAGTAACAAAGCAACCTGTCAAATGGGATCTTAACAGGCAGGGAGGGACAGGGGCTGTGCAAGTCCAGGATGTTATTTTCCTTGGGGATATGCTGACACCTGAACTACTGGAGTAGTTTGGCTTTACCAGTATGAAGGTTGTGTGGACTTTTGTGGGAAGAGGAAGATCAGAGGGCTGTCAGCATTTTGGAGAGAACCGGGATGTTCATTGTGTGGGAAACACAGCAGCTGAGGGCACATGGGCGGGGAAAATGTCAGGAAAGAGCCCTAGCTGAGGCTGCTGTGGCACTCTGCCACCCAGCTGTGATCCTAAAGATGCCTGGAGGGCAGAACAAAGGTGACCAGGCACTGCCTGGCCTGGCAGGAAGCAGAGGTGAAAATGTACTGATCTCTCTTGGTGAGTGAGCTGGGGCTGCCCGTGGGTGCTTGCTGCCCACAGGCTGGGGGCACCGAGGTGCTGGGGTTTCATCCGTACCCTCTAGCAGGCACTGTGCTCTCTGGTCAAACTGCTCCTTCCATCTGATCAACAGCTCTGGCTGCATCTTGTGCCTTTAGGTCTTGTCTCTTCCACGGCAGACAGTGCAAAAGAGCCCTGATAGGGGATAACATATCTAGAATGTTATCGAGGAGAACAGTGAATTCTCTTGCTCTCAGTGTTACAGACAAGGACTTGGATCCATCTTTTGGGGACATGATGTGCTGAGAGGTAGCTGAGGGTAAATGTGGTGTCCTGAAAACAATCTAGGAGATTAAGTAATTTAATAGTTCCCCAGGCTTTAAACCCCACTGCAGGAGCACATCTGCCATTACTTATCAGGGCTTAAGGAGGCTCAATGTTAGATCACCAGTGATGTCTGATTGCTATTCAAATCGAAGTTGGTGTGTTCCATTTGGCTTGAGCTCCAGTTCTTGCTGCCAGGTAAGGGAGAGCTTGGAAACAGGTTCAGAATATTGTGGCTCACGCACTGGAACTGTGTTGCCATACAAAGGTTCCAAAGCTGCTTATTACACTGCCTGCGGATAGCAGGGGTGCTTGGGCAGGCTCTTCTAGGAAAGGGAAGCAAGATGGATAATGGAAAACTGGATCTTAAGCTTTCTTGTCGTCACCTCCCCTGCTGACACAAGTGACTTTTTTGATAAAGCAGCTGTTTGATAGGAGCTTTGGCAAAGGATAAGGGAAGCTTTCCAGCTAGTAACAATACCTTGTGATAGAAGTTGTAAGGATGTAGCTACAGTATAAATAAAGGAAGAGAGTTGTAGCTGTAAAAAAGCATTTTAAACAAAGAGGTGGTGGGGAAAGTCTCCCATCTGGGAAAGTGCAGGGCCTTGGCCATTGCTTTGTCACATTGGGAAGCTAAAGATCATTGTCTAGAGACCTACGCCTTGAGCGTGCAAGAAACTACCTGTCGGAATGGCTCCAGTGGGAAGATGTTACTTCCCATCCTTGACTGGGGTAGAGCTCTTGAGAATAGCTGGGCCTCCTGTGGTGCATTTAAGCGGTTTTTTCTGCTGAAATTCACAGGCTGCAGACAAGCTGAGCCAGACTTGTGTTAATACCTGCTTTAAGTTATCCTTTCTCCATTACTAGCAAAGCTTGGATTTGAATGGCTGACAGAGCAGCCTGTGCAGCTCTCCTGAACCAACAGCTGCTGGATTGATACATGGAACAAGCAGAGTACTAATCCCTGGAGACTTAAACTGGCTTTGGTATGATCAGGAACAGAGGGACAGGAGTTCTAGTAACAGTGTAGATTCTCTGTGTGGCATAAAAAGTTCTCAACCCCTAAAGAATGAAATAATTTCACAGTAACTGTATTGTAACGGTTTTGGTTCCTGACCTCTTCTACCAGCATGAAGGGACAGCTGAGCTAGCGCTATACACAGCTCTCCCTGAATGGAGCCTGTTTGGGATTTAATTGAACGTCAGAAAACACAGCCTAAGCATTAGAGAAGACTTGACTTTAGAATTCAGTAGGGTTTATTCTACAAATCTTAGATCAATGCCAATGATACAAGTTTTATGAATTCTCATTAAAAATACAAGTCAGTATAAAGATTCCAATAGTAATATAATGCATGATGATTCAGTTTCAAAACTTAAGGAATGAATCTGGGTTTTGGACCATGCTACAGAAAAGGGGAACACAATGTAGAAGAAAGAATATTTAGTTTACCTCCCTTACTTTAGGAGGGGCCTGTGCCTTATTGCCACAATACCTGAAAAAGCAGTATGAAGTGCATAGCAGCCTTGCCTGTACAGTCTCTAGGCAAAACTGTTGAATTTAGTATCATAGTCCTCTCTCCACCCCCACCCCCCCAGTTCTGTTAATTAAGGTACATTTTGATAGCCTGATATCGCTATAATAATTTAAAGCTATTGCAACACCATCCCCCATAATGATTATGAACAACAGTCCTTTGACTGCAAAATGTTCTTGTGATGCACTGAAGCTTTTCCACTGTGCTAAACCATTTTGCCCAGTGTTTCCAGGAACACTAAATACTGATTCAAATCAAAGGTGAATTAGTTCCGTATTCAAAACTCTCCTGTCTACGACTTTTTTTCTTTTAAATGAAGTCTCAGTGCAGTCTAACACTCAAATGCGTTGTTCATAGCTTCAGGCACAGTTAGAATATAAATCAGACATATTTTCTTGAACCTAGCCCTCTGATATGATGAAAGGTGTTACAGCTTTCACTGAACAGTTGAAATTTGGCCACGGAATTGCTAGACGAACTGCTGTGGAGCAGGGGAGAACAAAACTACCCTTTCTTTCTCAGAGCTGCCTGCACTTACAAGAGGATTAGGCTTAATAAAGCCATACCCTAAGCCTAAATTTTAGAGAAACAGTTTATTTATCACAAGAGGTAACTTTTCACAAGATATGCACCTCATCCCCCAAATGCTGTAGGTATATCTGTTTATTCCTAGTGACATTTTCGCCCTGTCAAAAATAATGGGCGTCTCTTTTGAGCCCAGTCATTTCTTGTAGCAGAACCACATAAACATCACAGAGCAGGTATCATGCATCTATCTGCAAGGCAGACAGGGAAACTAGGCTTAACAATATGCATACATTTCCAAACAGAATTTTGGTGCAGACAGTGACATTTAACTGAAACTCAGCTTTTACTGAAATATTAGCATAATACAAAAATCCAAAAACACTGGGTAAAAAGAAGCTGCTGACTTCCATGTGTCAGTTAAAGAAAAAAAACAAAAACCAAACCTCTTGCATAAATGGAGCAGCAGCACAGAACACACACAGACTTGGCTATACAAATACATCTTTTTTTTTTTCTGTAGGAATTTGCAAGAATTCTCCACCCAACATCATACTATCATGTTTTAGCATCATATCAATGGTGACAAAACCTAGTATTAAGCCATCATGCAGGCTGATGGGAATTTCCTCTGCTGTACCGAACACTGCTGTGCTTGCTTTGAATACGAATTGTCACTCTGATTTGCCTTTGTAGTAAATGCATCTTTTAACAGTCGCATTTAGTCAGAAGTAAAAAAGTTCGGTAGCCCATACTGGGCTTTAGTACAGTCAAGATGACAACAAAATACAAGGATGTCATTAAACTGCATATAGTATAGAAAACAGGTTTACTTTGCATTTAAGTCACATTTAATACAAGACAAGTTGGTCTGAAACTGTGAACTGATTCTATTTGGAACAAAGTATGGCACAGATTCCCAATATCTCTGGATACTGTGTAAATAACACCTTTTTCTCTTTGCAATGATTATCAATTCGCCAAAAATAGTGTAACAGTCAAAAGGGAAGAGTGAAGGAAAAGATTTAGGAGAAGAAATAAAAAATGTCTAAGAATTGAAAATAAATGACTTCTTTTGTAAGAAACTTTATTTAACTTTGTTTTTAAAAATGCATTCTCTCCTCAGAACAAATGCCACTGTAAAAAAAAAAAAATTGCAGTAGCACACACTTGCACTCAAAGGAAAACATGCAAAACTGATGGCTGAAAAGAATTCTGCATAAAAATCCAAGACTTCAGGCAAAAGTTTGCCCCTGTGTGCGTTTAGGGACCCCAGACTATAAACAGCTTTCAGTGCAATGTCTCTGCTTCCAATTGGTGGGGAAACATATGGCAGAAGCTTGTCTTCTGACAGTTACGCTCTCCCAGGTGTTTGAAGCAAAAACAGTCTCAGCTGTATTTTAAAATATCATTGTTTAACTGTTGCAGAAAGTACAAACAGAATTCAATAAAATGTCAGAATCCAGTGAAGAAAAACTTTTGAGTTCTACCCTGTGCCATACACTTCTTAAAAAAAAATTAGACAGAAAAACAGATTTTATTAATACACCCTCTTTAGATTTTTTATTTCTGAAAGCAGCTCTTTATGCAAATCAAAAGCAGTTCCTGAGTAACTGCAGTAAACAGTGTCTTTTAAATATTTTTGCGCCTCAGCTCTTCTGTTTTGGTTCTTCCTTGTTTTTCTCCCTAGTTTTCAAGTTTAATCTCAGTTCTTTTTCAAAAATGTGCAAGTTCAGTTAGCATCTTTTCCAGAAGTCCACAGCTTGCAGGTCTTCCTGCAACAACTATAAGATCTGCATATATGCTAGGTTGTACTCCTATACCTATTGCAGATGTTGCTCTCAAACCTGTACAGCATGCGTCTTCACGTCTTCTTCAGCATACGCCGGGACTGCCATGTGTGGAACTTATTGTAGGCCGTCTGCAGCATCTCTTCTATGTGACTTACCAACTGAAACATTAAGAGGGAAAAAAAAGATGTCCCAGCTACTGGAAAACAGATCCCCTCCCCTCCCTTTGATAAGACAATCAGTTGGAATCTTCCTTTTATTTACTAAGACTAATCTTGTTAAAATCAAAAAGGTACACCAAATATAGAAAGGACCTTGAGGCTCTACTGCAAAGTATCTGTAGAGGGAGCACTTCAGGAGCTATGAAGCTGAGAAGGTCACAGGGAAGTGACACTTGATTGTGCTGTTCCAGTATTTAGCCTGTGACCACTTCAAGTCTGACACGGTGGGAGACAGTTTTGAAGCTGCTAAAGTTCTGCTTCATGGTGGAAGTGAAAAATGAAAGATGACTTCCCATTTCTGTTGTCTCACTTGGGTAAGCTCCAATTATAGTTCTTGACAGTTTCTGGCATTACTCAGCAAGTTATACAGGGAGAGAAGACAGGCGTAACTGTGTCCCCGATCTCCCTCTGCACATTTCCTGGTTAACAAAAAACTTCAAAAGTGCTAGGATAAGAGGTTACAAAGCTACCATCCTCTGATAAGTACAATTCAAATTATTAATATATACCCATATAATTAAAGAATATTTTCGCCTTACATTTGTGCTTAAATACTGTCTCCGAATCTTTTCTTGGAATGGGCAGAGCTTTGTAACCTGAAATCTTTCCAAGTTGCTCCTCATTTTCACAACCTGAGAGAGAGACAGAATCCAGTATTATAATCACTTGCACCAAAATTTCATTTTCTTTAACAATTTTTCTCCAACAAAACACCTTGTAACTAGTTCTGGGGACTACTTTAGATATGTATAGTTTGAGGAACAAAATATCAGTTACAATCATACACCTGGTCGTACATGACGTTCTCTTCTTGAAGGCAACTTTGTTCTAAAAAGCAGTGTATGTTTTGAAGCTATGACTGAGTGATTTTTGCAATGGATAGAAGAATGAGGAAAATTTTCTTGTAACTGTCACTGTGGAGGCTGTATCTTAGAGTTGAGGAAGGGAAGGCTTTAGTTTGTGTTTTAAACTGGCAGTAAGAAATCTGCAGGTGGAATATAGCTGACCATTCTGTTTGAAACTTGCTTACAGCAACTGCTCCTCAAAGGAGGCTAACAGGCATGCAGCGACAAGGATGACTTTAACCAATAGCACCAGCAGAATTGCTGAAAAAGAATAATGTTTTACATTGTTTTGTGACCTTCAGTTCTAGGAATGAGTAAGTGCTGTGTGATTTAAAGCATGTGTATTGGTTCTGTACTTCATGTTAATGACAGTCATTCCAAACCATGATCTGGCCATATCACAACCAGGGCCATGGTACTCCTTACCTTTTCTTCTAGGAATGGCGTGTTAACAGGAAAGCAGGACCAGAAGTGTCGTAGCAGTTCCCCTACTGCCACGTACAAGTGTTTTAGTTCACACTGAACGTCATTTGGCACCATCTCTGCAACAGGAGAAAAGATTTTGTCACATCACTCCAAACTGTCATATGAAAAATGAGAATGTAAAGCTAGTGAAGGAGTTCAGCAATATGTTTCTACTAGAATCACAGAAAAGTTGGGTGGGAGGGAACACTGAGGTGCTTCACACCTGAAGCAGGACCATCAGCAGTATTAAGTCAGCTGCTATTTACTGCTACATACTTGGAAGCTTGTATATTATATATAGGGGTCTATGCTAGGCAAAGAACAGACACCAAACCTAATCCAGGATTAGAAGCAGTACATTTGTATTGTTCTACCAGTGTGGCAGTACTGTTTCTGGGACCAGCACCTTGATCTCTCCACAGCACAGTGCTAAACACTGTGTGGTGGATACTGCAAGCTTTTCCCTCTCTCTTATATTGGCAATGAGAACACAGTCACAGCTTGAGGAAGATGAAAAATCCAGGCATACTCTTAAAAAAATCCCAGATAGTCTTAAAGATGAAAGGGTGACAAGGTTCAAGAATGGGGAAGGAACCAAAGACAAAAAGCACAAGCAGTCATTGAGGATGACAGGAGTGCAGTGAACTGAACAGTGAATAGCAAACTCTAGGCTGAGGCTGTTTGGTTTTTTCTTTCTTTTTAAAAAAAAAAAAAGGTGGTCAGGCTGAAAGAAGTGGACTGTAGGACCAGTCTGCCAACTGGGATAGGTAAGAAAGCCTAACTACTGCTTTGCTGACTCCTTTTCTTTTGGTATTATAAAGCACTCAAACTTGCTTCTTCAGCTGAATCAGTCTGAATTAGTTTCTGCTGCTCTTCAGACCAGGTAACACAAGATAAACTACAAAACTAATAAACCCTCCCCTGTGAGAACAGGGATTCATCTGCTGTGAGACTAAAGACAAAGGAACTCAAACTGGTAGAAATGTGACAACAGGGAAAAAAGTGACTGAATGGAGATGTAAGAAGGAGGGGTTGTCTGTTTTGTCCTTGCAGTCTACAAGAAAATTGTCCTTTTTCATAGCAAGTTGTGGATCTTAAATGCAGGCTGCAAAAAAACCTAGTTCCTGACAATTATCTAGACCTTGCCTCCTTAGAGCTTTCCCAGAGTATGCCTTTATCTTCAAAAATCCAGGAGGAAAAAAAAGTCAGAAGAGAAATGCTGAACAAGCAAAACCCATTATCTGTAAGAGGACTTAGTATCAAGTGCATCCTTCATCACTTGCTCTGTAAAGCTTTCTCTCATTCACTTGCCTCAGCACTGGTGTAGCCAGTACCACTCTAATGGTGTGGCTGGGTTGTTACTTTTCTTTTGTTGCTGTAACCCAGTATTACTCCAGCTACATGCTTCCATAACTTCCTGTATCACTGTAACATATTCTAAGAGGGAGATGAAACAGCAAGCCAGGTACTGCTGTATAATGCGATAAAAGTATTATATATCCTAAATCCTTACGGTTTATGGCTTGCTGTGTTCCACCCTGCATAAGTGCTCCTCCAGGTGACAGGACTGCAATAGTGCTAGTAGCATCACCACTTGAAAGAACCTAAAAGGAGAGAGAGAACAGGTATTTCGGATCTCTTTTTTCCAACAAAATCTTTTTAAAATACTCCAGTGTACTGGAGTACTCCAGTGACAAAGATACAGGTGAGGGCTACCATGGAAGTTCTAGTAAAGAGTCTGCTCTTTTCCAGAATTAGACACAGTGCCTTTAAGTGCACTTAAAGCTCAAGGTTTCAGTGAAAGCTCTCCAACTAATTGTGGACAAACAAATCTTTTTTTTTTTTTTACCTAGTACGTGAACTGGCTGTGCAGCTACTTTGAAATGAGACAGAGAATTACTGTACGGAAAGGTGACACACTCACAGTTGTGGCTGCTTTACTTAGGGCCAAATCTTGGTTTACTAACAGGAAGTTCAGATAGTGGCTGGGGAGATTGGCTACATGGCTACGCTGCCCTCCAGTTGCCAGGACAGAGCTGCTGTGCAGCCCCCAGTGAGACTGACATCCTACCTAAGTGCATTTAGGAACAGAAGACCATTCATTTATAAACCTGCTTAGTATGACCTCCGAAAACCATTACATCCTAAATTTCAGGGGGTGGGATCAATATATTGGCCTGTGCTTCATGTTGCGTGACTGTCCTGCTTTACTACTTTATACCTTTTCCATTTCCTCAAAAAAACATGGTAACAGTAGAATATAACTGTGAATATCAGCAATGACTCAATTTCCTGTTGCTTGGATTTTAAACACAATGGCTCAAAAGGTATCACTTAAAACTGTAAAATAAACTGAGCAACATAAAACTATTAGAGATAATTGTTTACCCTGGAAAATTAAAATTCTGGTAGACATGAGACACAAAATTACACAGAAAGCAACATGCTAACATTAAGAAGGGAATATTTTTTTTTTAGTATTCTTCCATACCTGAGTTAGTTTGGGTACATATGCTTCCATTTCTTGCCTAATACTATGAAAAGAATTAATTATATCCTGACTGGTTGCATATTGCTGTGATTGAATTGGAGTTGGACCATGATAATACCTATGAGATAAAAGGAAAGAGAAAAGTATATAAATAGGACTGTTGGTAAAACAGAGGTCAAACTCAGTGGACAGTTCTTCAAATGTTTCCAACTTTAGATGCTTTGCAACTGTTGATGCTACTATCTAAATCTTCTTTATTGACAAAGTAAAATACATTGCTGCATGGGAAGAGGTTGAGTTAGGGATGGAACAGCAGCAAAATAAGAGCTTCTATTGTTGAATCTAGGAGTTATTTTGCTAATGAAAAGCTATCTGTGCCACTTAGTTCTGGCAATATCATTAGAATGGAGGAATTCACACCGTTTTCGATTTGAAACTAAGCTAAATGAAGTAAAGTGTGTATTTGGAACAATTCTCTTTGTTGTAGTATCACTCCTTTTCTGAAGTTACATCTATGGTTCTCAAACTCAGAAGTCTAGAAAACAAGAGGACTATTGCTAGAAAACCACTAGACCAGTAAGCAGTCCAAACTATCCTGACTGCACTTTTTTGCCTGGGAGTGGACTTTCCTTGGAATCATATACATTTCACATGCAACACATACATTTTTCCACTGTAAGCTGCAAAAAAGTGCTGAACTGTGAATACAAGTCTGTTAGACCTTCACAGAAATTACGTGTCAAAGCGCTTCAAGTCGGTTTACAAAGACTTAAATTGCTGAAAATCAAGATGAAATCAAAATACAGATTTAAATAGGAATTATTTGGAAGTTGGTTTATGCAGGAGTTCATATTAAGTTTCTAAACTTAGTCTAAACACACTTAAATGTGGCACAGTAGAGACTAAATCAGCTGATTCTGTGCAGGCTGTAATGAGAGACTTGCTAGATTGAATACGCTGAAATAGCTGTGTGTATTTTGTTAACTTACCTATCGGACTTCTTTAAGTTTAGTGCAATAGTTTTAATGCTATTATTCTTTGCTAAATCTTCATATTCAATGGACTCCTGCAGTTTCACCTAAAATAAGCCAAATAATTAAACACATTACTAATGAGGACACAATTTGATGCATCTAGTGCTTTTTCTTTTTACAGTTTGCTGGAAAGTTGAGTTTGAGCAAAAGGGTTACTAAAACCTTAAAAAAAAAAAGTGTGCAATGGTTTGTGTCTACCCTCCAGAGGGAGCAGTGCCCAATATTCTTTAGTGTGCGATTTGGAAGTCTTGGCACTACCACTTTTTCCTGCAGATTCTGCCCAAAACTTGCAGTCCCTGCCACTTCCAAGAAGTGCTCTGCTATACAGAGATTGTTCTTTGTGCTCTCTATTAATGTCCATCTAGCTCCAGATTAGCAGAAACAGTAATGATTCAATGGCTGGTGTACAAAAGTGTAAGACTAAAACTGTAATAATTACTCAAGCTATTTGGTGACAGTAGAGCTAGAACATTAGCATTGAGAGGTAACAGCACAGTGATATCAGGCTTTGTACAATGAGAAAACTACTTCTGAAGTCTCCTACTTTCATGCTACTCTTTCACTCCTTTTCATCACATTTATTCTAGTCCTGGTATATTGTTTACCCCACAGTAAAAGTTGCAGCTTTCAGGAAAGCCAAAGCTGTTGACTATCTCAACATTTAACAACAGATTTATTCTACAACCTTTTTTCACAATATATGCAGAGTTTGAGTCCACTTGGCATTTTCTATTTAAGCTGTCAACTCTAGCAAGAGTATTCAATTCAGTTTTGTAGCAATTACAGTACTCTTTTTATTTCATGAGCTGCTATGGTTAGTCTGAAATACAGGGCAACAGCCTGTTTCAGTGCACTGGGCATCCCTACGCTTCCAGTTTAACCTCATGTCAGCTTCTGACCTTAAGATGAAGATTGCCATGTCCCAGTTAATCATCCCGTCTACACACAATATGGTTGATAGGTTAATATTGGTGCTTGCACACCAATATCCCCTTCAGATGGATGGAAGTTTTCAGGCATTTGGGAAAGAGGGGGGAAGGGCAAAAATAGAACTGCACTGAATGGAAAGAACCAGATTTCTGAGTCCAATCATAAGCGTGTTGGAATTTTTTTACTTTTATTTGGCACTATTGAAGAGGTAAACAGAGCAATGCTTCAAGGTGTAATTTGTGTTTACTAACAGTGGCAAAAAGCTTTTACAGGCCCTCAGGTTCTTACTCTATATACTTCTAAGCAAAGCTAAATAAGTATCACTCTAGATGCATCATACAACAAGTAAGGAACCTTCAGCAATCTTTTGACAGACAGAGCTTCCAGTTCCACTCAATTAGAATTGCATCAGCTAACTTTATACCTTTTTCATTGGTGGCTGAAAGAAATCTGAATCCCTGGAGTTTCCATCCGTACTGCTGGTCTCACTGTAATGGTCATTTTGTGCTTCTCTTAAAATAGAGAAACAGCATTAAGAAGAATTCACCTCACAGGAAACTTAAGATACAAGCTAGAGACAAAGTAAATACATGTTTCAAAAAATTTATATGCGTGTTCACATACTGTATATCAACTCTTTTCCCCTTATGTCTTCACTTCTAGAAGCTGATCTAAATAGAAGGAACCAACCTCTCAAACCTGTTTGTCAAGGGGGAAATTCAACAGCAGGGAGGGTGCTTCTCCCTCTCTTTATAAAGAGTAGCATGCTAACAATGCAAGTGGGACAGAGCAAAATCATGACTAAATTAGAAATGCTTTGCACACACAATTGTGCCAACCAGGTATTAGCAGAGCTATGGGAGCCCTGAGATACTACTGTTTCAGAATGAGAGCTATCGTTTTGTCTCTTTCTGAACTGAGAAACAGAAACACATATTACCCAGAAGAGATCGTTTAAGGTCCACTGTTCAATTTGTGCAAGACAGAAGAACAACATGAGGGAGGACAGCTACACAGAAGAAAGTCTTTAATTAAGATCTCTCACAGGTAAGGTCTGTAGGATTTGGGGAGAGTAGTAATGCTCTGGTGGTTGTCTGTAAAGCAGACTTCACATCAAACCCATTTCATGCCTCTTAAGTGTCATTTGTGAAGTTCACTGTAAACACATTAACCAGCTAGGACTTTTTTTTTGTTCAAGGGCAGGGTCCTGCACTGGAGGGATCTTTCCTCTGATCCACTCATGCCATACTGTTCTTTTGCTTCCTCATTTACTTGTGTCCATGCACCCCCCCTACAGAAAGCTTCAGCAGACCTGCTCCTGGAAGGCAGGAAGTAAGAACTCCCTGCACCAGACATCCCCTCCGCAGAGCAAACAGAATACTACTCCTGCAGCCTTCACCAGGGCTAGAGAACTAAGGGCAGAAACATCCTTTCCTTTTTTGATCTGCTTTGTACGATAACTCAGGTAAAAATAGCATTTGTCATCTCAGCTCTGAAGAACTTTTATAAAGTAAAATGGAACTTAAAGGTCTTTTCTAGAGCAAAACACTTCAGTCACAAAAATTGAAAGAAAAGGTTGGGTGAGTAATTGAAGATGTATTTTCCTTTTGGAAATTCCTTAAAATTTGTTACTAAAAAGCTTTTATACAACATT
Organism: Aramus guarauna; assembly: GCA_013400195.1. Lineage (NCBI taxonomy): Eukaryota > Metazoa > Chordata > Aves > Gruiformes > Aramidae > Aramus > Aramus guarauna. The sequence goes on from VXBL01001841.1 coordinate 1,320,456, forward strand.
GAAACTTACTGTTTCCTGAGGCCAGCTGCAAGGACCATGGCACTATGATGATTAAAGCGTTTTATAATGGCAGCATTGCTACTTTCTCGAGCAGATTTTGAGGCATTTGATGTAGAGGCCACAGAAGCAACACCATAGCCCTACAAAGAAAACAACATTAGCTATATCCTACCCCAAAAGCAGAAGAGTGATTCTGGTTTCCATTTTGTCAGGATGCCTGCATGCCACCTCCACTGAACTAAGTGATATCACTAAGTGATACTGCATCATCATCTAAATCAGTATTTTCCTACCTTTCCCTCACAATCACCTTTTGTACTTTGAAAAATCTCCACAGACTAACTTATTCTGCTAGCACTTGGCAGTTTAGAGGTGTCTGAGAGAAGAAAAAAAAAATTCTTAAACACATAGTTTTATAGGACCATGATCTGTTATAAGCTTAAAAAAATTTAAGGATCATCTGTACGAAACAGACAGGTGTGGATGGCAAGTAAGAGCTAGCAATTGTTTTACTGACCTCTTTTCAACATCTTGTGGGACACCAGCAGCCCACAGGCTAAATGACACCTGTTGGGAGGATGTGATACCACTAGGAATTCAAAACCAACCTCAAGCCTTAATGTTGGCAGTGTTCCCCAGTTACCATGTGGCTGAAGGCAAATCATTTTAGAATCATAGAATGGTTTGGATTGGAAGGGACCTTCAAGGTCATCTAGTTCCAACCCCCTGCCATGGACAGGGACACCCTCCGCTAGACCAGGTTGCCCAAAGCCCCATCCAACCTGGCCTCGAACACTTCCAGGGAGTGTTCCATCCACAACTTCTCTGGGCAACCTGTTCCAGGGCCTCAGCACTGTCACAGTGAAGAACTTCTTCCTTGTATCTAATCTAAATTTGCCCTCTTTCCGTTTAAAGCCATTACCCCTTGTCCCATCACTACAAGCTCTTGTAATCAGTCCCTCCCCATTTTTCCTGTAGGCCCCCTTTAAGTACTGGAAGGCAGCTATAAGGTCTCCCTGGAGCCCCCTTTTCTCCAGGCTAAACAGCCCCAACTCTCTCAGCCTGTCCTCACAGGAGAGGTGCTCCATCTCTCTGATCATCTTTGTGGCCCTCCTCTGGACCCGCTCCAATAGGTCCATGTCTGGACACAGTACTCCAGGTAGGGCTTACCAGAGCAGAGTAGAAGGGCAGAATCACCTCCCTTGACTTGCTGGTCACACTTCTTTTGATGTGGCCCAGGATAGTTAGCTTTCTGGGCTGCAAGCGTGCATTGCTGGCTCATGTTGAGCTTCTTGTCTACCAGCACCCCCAAAGTCCTCCTCAGGGCTGCTCTCAATCCCTTCATCCCCCAGCCTATCTTGACACTGGTGGTTGCCCTGAGCCAGGTGCAGGACCTTGCACTTGGCCTTGTTGAACTTCATGAGTTTTGCACAGGCCTCTTCTCTTTACCCCATGCTCAGTTTCATACTTGCAGTTGCATAGCATTTCAAACACACCTACCCCTAAACTCGTAGTCCAGTTTCAGGCTGTTAGCTTTGTACAACTCAAAACCCCAAACAACAAAACAACTTAGAAGTGTAGCATCATTATTAATTACAACTCAAAAGTTTAAGTTAACTACAGAAAAGCACATCTTTAAGTTATTTCACATTATGGTACACCATTTATAAACAATTGTTTTAATTTGTACTTGGAGGCAGGTAATAGTTCAAGTTAGTCATAGTTTTAGCAAAACACAGTATTTAAAGATAAATAAAACTGTGCAAAATATCCTTAAAATTAAGCTGAATCAATGTTTGAAGTGAGAACAAATGCAAAGACTTTTTCTTTTTCTGCTACTCTTCTATACATTGTCACAGCCTCTAAAAGGTAGGAAGAAACCAGAGCGTCCGCTTTACACAAAAAAAGTGATCCAAGTGAAATAATTCTTTAAAAAAGAGAAGTCCTGCTTTTACAGCCAGCACAAAGGCAGACATCTGAGGTACATAGGTCCGTAGGCACAATCTCCATTTCTTTACACACATGCAACTGTATAAATGTTGACTGCCCAATCATTGCAGCAGCCTTCTAAGTGACCTGTTTTAGAATTAGCATTTGTAGTTGCTGTAACTGACTTTCTCCTTAGATGAAACTGTGTGTGTGTGTGTGTGTGTGTGTGGTTTGTGGGTTGGGTTGGTTTGTTTTGTTTTTTGCCAACTACTTACTTCATCTAATGTTTTATCTTCCAAAGCTGTTAAATCTATCAGAGGATTTTTTACTCCTTGAGACACCATTGTTTTTAACCCTGTATGAAACAAAGAAAAAAAAAAACCACAACATGAAAAACTGTATCTAAACAAATAGGAATAATTGTGGGATTGTTAGATTATATTTAACCTTTAAAAGGAGAAGATGAAGGTTCTGCAGATGCCCAGGTATCGCTGTGACTAAAACTTTCAACCCTTTTCAAAATTCCATTTAAAGTAAGCAATAAACTTGTAAAACATCATCCTACTAATTATCTGTTTTCATCAACTTCTACATCCATTCTACTGAGTGCTGTTTGGTTAAAAAAAAAATAAAAATTGAAGATTTTCTTATTAGTTGTATTACTGAGAACTGGGAAGACTTAATTATGTGTTTCTTCTAATTTTGGCACTGTTTTGCTGCCTGGTCTTGAGTAGAATGATAATTTATATCTGGTGATAGCTTTTACTTGTGAAGTGTTGTGGATTCCTAATAGAATGTTTTCGTTAGTCAGCATACCTATTAAGGAATGGTGTTAAGCGATCTCAACTCTCCATATGTCTGTATCATCACAAACTTACCTCAGAAGTTCAATAAAAACTTAAGCCAGATAATATTTTAAGATTTCACATTAAAAAGGCTGACAGAACAGGGATAGCAACTGCTCTGGAAAATCTTAAACAGGATCCATATCTGTCTGTTTCTAAAAACTGATCTAGAACAAAACTATACCTGTTGTAAATTGTGCAAATACCACAAAATTGAAGCCTTATGTAAACAAAACTATTCCATAGTAGCTGATAGCAGACTATAATCAATCTAGCATGACACCATATTATGGAATTTAGCAGATTTACTGTTACATGAGTTGTGATAAAGATTATTCCTAGTGCTACTGCTTTCCAAAGGCTTTTCCAATTTGTTTCAAGAACTGCACTATCAAACATGCTAAGAATATCAAAGCTATCACTAAATTTCAGTGACAATCTGTAGCTTTCACTTTAAGAACCTGACAAACAAGATGCCCAGTAAACGAACATAAGGAAATTTTTGACTTCAGCTTTGTTGGGTTTACTAGATATGCCTCGTGAGTGTTGCACTCTGTGATATAGCTAAGACTGTAGCAGCCTACTGCAGAAACCAAGTCAAAAAGCTTACCTTTTTCATCCAGTTTGGCACATTCTGCAAAGAGGTCTTTTGAGCCTGTATTGAGCCTGTCCCGATGGAAATAATGAGACTGAAAAAATCGTGTCCAGAATTCCTTCTCGGTCATGTTATGTGGAACATTTTCTGCATATTTCATTTTTACTGTGAACAAAAAAACCATAATGATTACAAACTGTTCCACAAATCTTAATATGGTATTTTATGTTAAAATTCCCTTACTTGATAATGCTGCCTTCATTCATGCTGATTAAATGTCAGGGAACGCAGTAGTGCAGCATGAGCAAACAGGTACTTTTTTATGCCCTGCAATGCTAACTAATGGTTTGAAAACAAATGCACATAACAGTGGTTGTAGAATACTCTTAATCTGAATTGCACACAGACAAGAACACTGATTTGCCAGAGTTATAGTTATTGTCAGAATGGATCTAGTCTTTTTAATGTGGGGCCAAAATGAACTAGTGTCAAGTGTTCAATATAGTGCAGGGGAACCATGGAAATCTGATTCTTTTCCTCCCAAAGGTGATTTCACATGAAAAATAGCAATTAATTGAAATGCTGAGTAGGACGGTATCACGGGAGCCAAACAACTACTCACAAATAAATAAACTAAAAGGTCAATGCAATCAATTAAAATGTTTTCATTTAACAAAATCAAGTTTTCATTTAAAGGTGTGTTTTAACACATGCTTCTTCCCATCTCTCAAATGGGGCAGGGAAAATCATCCAGAGGACTGAAGATATGGTCCTTTATACTTTCAAGCTCAGACTAATATTCTAGTCTTCCCACAGTAAGACAGTAAAAACCAAATCTTAAATGCATGTATTTGTTATGTAAAGCACTATTCTTACCTGCAGGATATGTTCGAAATATGGATTCAATGATATCTGAAGTCAAATTATACCTAAGACCATTGCAGCCATCTGTTTGAGGCCGTACATCAGCCTAAGAAAAAGCATACAGGGAGGAAAAACTGTCATGTCTCAATGTCTTCTGTAACTGGAGAAGGAAAAAAAGCTGGCATCTTGCAATCAAATTCTGCTGCAGATAAAAATAATCTTCTACCTCCAATAATCCATAGCATATTTGATCATAAATAGGTATTTTAGATGAGAAATGAAAGAGCATGCATTAATTACTTTATATTTGCCACTTAAGGGTTGATTCAACAAGTAGACTGTAGCTTTAGAAGATGAAAAGCAAAGATCACTGTCAGTCAAAAGAAGGTATGCTTAGCTTAATATATCCTTGTTTCAAAGTAAAAATAAGTGTTTACTGTATATGCCTAACCTTCTGTTGATCATTCAACAAATCAGCTAGTGAATAATCAGTGATGATAATGAAGTAACAAAAAAAAGGATTCATGGCTCTTACACCTTATTTCCTTATATGCTAAAGGCATCTCAGTGTAATTGATAACTTTGAATTTAAAAACTGAGGGTAAGTCTTAGTCAGAACTTGCAAGTGAGATCCCAGTGATCTCTTTAGGAAGCTCTGGAGCAAGCAAGCACTCAGTCCAATTCTCAGTAACAAGTACGTGATTGCATATGCTGCCTTCTTTTCTTCCTATTCCTGTACACCTAAATTCTAGTTTTTGTACCACCTTCTTCCTAGAGAAACACTCATTCTGAGCAGAGCAGGACAGTTATTTTACCTTGAACTAGGACATACAAATATCTGAAGTTTTCTTCTTCACAAATGCTTAGTACACAAACACAACCAGTCATTTTAAGAAAGCTTCAGTTTTGAAGGTTGGGGCTTGGTTGTGGGCTTTTTTTTAAATGGTTTGTTTGGTTTTTTTTAATGTTAAGGTGTAAGAATAACAGGAGACAGGAAATCAGAGCAATTAAGTTCATCTGGTAACCAATTCAGGTAGTACTGGTGTGTGTGGGGGGGGAAATAAGCGTTTGTACAGCAGCTAAGTCATAAAACAACTCTCAACTCCTCTTTCCCTCCCAAATTCTTGATGTGTTTGTTCACAGTCATTACAAAGGTGGAAAGGGGATTCCAGCTAGGGAGTCAGACTCTGCATGAATTTTGTTGCAGAAATAGCAACGTGTCTCTGTGGGAGGAATCGGAAGACTGTACCTAGATTACTTTCAGACTGCACTGAGATTACTGAAGCATGGCTTCTACAAAAAGGGAACATAAACTGAAAGTTAGGGAAAGAGAGAGATAAAGTGAGCTGTCAGATATACTAGTTGTTCTTCAAGTAGCTGAAAGCATGTACTGGTTTAAAAAAATGCAGAGGGAATAAAACCTTTTGTGTGGAAAGTCTTTGCAGCTTCATTTATGCATGTGAATGCCACAACAGATACTCTTTGTAACTTATTTAGTTAATACACTGTAATCTAGCAACTGTAAGTTCAGCATTATTCCTGTTTTACAGAAGGTAGAGCAGCAGTATAAACAACATCTGCCTACTGTCAATGTAAAGTTCAAATTGAGCATCTTAAGTTTACAAGATTTGCATAAAACCTTTAGTTGGGTTTTCCCCCCCCCTCCTTTACACTTGCGATAGTCTAACACGTGGAGAGATGTTGAGGAACCAGGACAGAACGTTAAAGTAAACGGGAATAAAGTACATGAGCAGAACTCTCACTTTCCCCAATTTGTTTGCTCTAAAATCCTTTAAGTTAGAGGTTCAACGTACCAGAAATGCTGCAGAGATGCCCACGTCCTGCTTACTAGGTGCTGCAGAATTATCCCCTGCATTCAGGCTTAAACGGTTGGCCCAGAATTCTTCAGCACTGATTACTTGACTCACAACAAGGTCTTTATAGAGCTGAAACAAAACAGGATCTTCTTGCAGCATTCTGGTAAAAGAATGTATTGAATAGAATTGAAATGCTGCAGAATAAATCACTAGGATTTCTGTAACTAACACAAGTTCATAAAAGGAACAGAAACCAATTTTTCTTTCAAAATGCTGTGCATTTCTTAACAAGATTGTGTAAACAATCAACCTCAATAGCTATATTTGTCTCAAGATAAAGGACTAAAAAACTGTTTAAGGAATAGCAGCAAACGTTAGGAAACAGTAATGGCTAGGAAAAAGTTCATGTGGGCTTAACATCTTGTCCTAAAATATTCTGTGGTGCTCTCATGTCTTTGCGCACCCAGGACTGGAGTCTCCTGAACTGTAAAAGCACAAGGAATTTTCTTGCACTTTCGTAACAAAGGAGGAAGAAAAAAAGGAGATTTCAGCACTATGCAATTTTTGTTTAAGATTTAAAAATTCCATAGTTATAGGCCTCTATTCTAGTGCAAGAGTACAGATTACAAAATGTGTGGGATAAGATACTTTAAAACACACATTACCCTGAGTTATTTGTTCATTTATGTTTCTGTTGGTTACAGTAGGATCTTCATCACTTAACAATATCACATGCAGCACAAGTGCTACAGAAACATTCGGTGTCACTACTTCCACCGGGGAATAATGTTTATAAAAGTTACCATCCAAATATCAAGTATCACCCTTACTATCCAAAATGCAAATAATGCATGCACCTGAAACTTCAGTTAATTCATGTTCAAGCAGCTTTTCATACAGCTGTATATCTAATTTGAAACCCACTAGGCTATTTTCAGGGAAACGTGCATGCACATTCACAATCAGCCAATAACCTCAACAACTTTTAGCATATACCTTGGGGTCTTGACTATTTGCAAACAAACAAACAAAAGTAGGAATCTTATGAATATGTAGTAGGTGGTCTAGGGAAGAACAACGGCTAAAGTGCAGTCTGGCCTGAATGAAAGTCTGTAGCTGCTCTAAAGATGAAGTAGGATGAGGTGGAAATAAAAACTTTGTGGCAGTACATCCCTATTATGTTTTAGCCACCAAGGTTTTTCCAGTTTTTCTTGCTGATACAAATATGGACTAGTGGCAATTCTTGCAAATTAGTGCAGCAGGAAGCAGTCTGTTATTGTAATTATTTAATTAAAACTTGGAATGTTGGTACATACCTGACCCCCTCATATAAATCCTAGAAGTCCTGTAGGGACTCTGGATGTAGTACCCTCCCAGAACAGGCTGAAACTTTTTTTTGCCTCATCTGTTGCAAATTAAGCTAAGGAAGCCCCATCCACTAGACTACAACTTCTAATCATCAAAAGATCAGACTATGACTGCGTACGTGCCAAGATGCTGGCTTTTCTGTAACTAGAAAAACTCTTAATGGTGCATGTCATAATACTGTAAAACTCCATTTAAGAATAAAAATATTCAGAGCTAAGACTTCCCAGGCACTCAGTATTAATACTGTCAGAAATAAGGCACGTAGCACAAAGAAACTAGTATGGTAACAGTGCCAAAGCAGTGTGCGCTGCCATAGACCCTACTGGTTGCTGCAGTACTGGAACCAGTTAATCCTGGATACATCAGAGCTCCAGCACAAGGGCTCTTGCCCTTCTGCTGGGAAACCTTCTTGTAAAGATCTCATCTGCCCAATGAAGCAATGCTCCTGTGTCTTGAAAAATCTAGCTTTAACTTACCAAAGTTCAAAGCTAGAAGGGTGTTTAGAAACGGAAGCTAGTAAATACAGGATTCACAGCAGACGCTAGCATGAAGTGAAACTCATCTGGGGAGACACAGAGAAGGGTGCTCTACGGCCACAAGGACTGGTTTAACACAAACATGTTAAAGGAACGGAAGCTTATCTTAAAAGCCCTTTTGGGAAAAGGACTTAGGTCCAGAATGTCTACTCAAAACATTTTTTAGAATAAACATCCTGTATGCCAACTGACAAACTACTGCATCTCAAGTGAGATGCACAAAAATACCTAGCAATTCAGTAGAGTACATAAAACACCAGGAAAGAAGATTTGGGGCAGGGAGAAGTGATTATGGGGGGAGGGAAAAAAAAAAAAAAAGAAAAAAATTATCACAAATCAAGGAATGTGAGAACTTCCATAAAAGAAAAAAAAAAAATTCAAGTGGCTTTTCTAACTGTTACATATATACTCAGGAAGACTAAAGAGATAGACTCCCACTTGGGTGCTTTCATCTCACAGCCATGGGTAACAAAGACTGGGTGGCAGCCAAGCTGGCTGCCTTTACACCTCAAGACTGTGTCACTGAGAACGCAGAATAGTCTCAACATGTTACAGTTACGCAAGTCTCAAGGACCTGCCTCTAAATTGAAAGCAAAGAGATTTTTACTAGGGAAACAAATGCCGTATTACTATAATGATGCAAAAACAACCGTTAGCAGAAATACACTATAGTTAAATAACAATTAATTAAAAAAACAATAAATGAGAAAAAACAAAAGAAATTTAAGGCTCCTTTCCCTTTACCTGTTCTTCTCCTCAAGTTCTTTATTAGCTTTCCTTTTGAACTTGGGCAACAGTTGTTGAAGAAGATCCTTGACCGCATCTCGCTCCTTCACTGCTGTGCTTTCATTGGAGAAGTGAAAGTTGGTTGTGTCCCCTGCATGCAATACTAGCTGAAGCTGAATTTTAGCTTTACCTTCTGGACTGATTTTCTGGCCTAGATTACACAGAGAGTATTAATTAGCAACAGACAGTAAGCTTATACTAGAAACAGTCTTCCCCAGAGTATTTGCTTATAAGCAATTATCCTCATCATCCAATTAAATACCATTATCCTGTGTGTGAATTCCAGCCATGAAAGTGGAACATATAGTCTTCCCCTTAAATTACTTTGAACCCTGCACCCTGTTCTCTCTAAAACATAAGACACAGACACCAGTAGCCTATTGCTCAGTATCCTTCAGCTACTGCTCAGGAGCCCTGATTCAACTTTACATTCCCCACATTCTCCATTAGAAAACTGATGCAAATAAGACCCATCACTGGGATGCTTTAACCCAGTACCAATCCAGGCTGCTGCTGAAAGGTGACAACCTCACTCCCCCTTTGCACTTCTTTCTGACACCTTTCTTGTACTAGTGTTAGTGCAGCAAGCCGAACCAAGGAGCTGAGCCACTGAAAAGTAACCTCCTTTTGTTTTTCCAGATGGACCAGTTCCCACAGAAGAAAAACGGTAAGAAAGCAGATGCAGGGTGGGATACCAGCATGTCTGTGGACAGCAAAGGTATGCTGGTTTACAGCGGTGTGGTAAGTACATTTAGCCACTAGTAGTCCCAAAGTCGATCACCAATGCCTCCAAGGTGCTATTACACCCTCATGACTCATAAGAAAAACCTAACTGCTGCTTCCTTTCTCATAACCAGAGGGAGCAGAGGCTTGAACGACTACGTTTATGGACTGTTGTGCTATACTGACTTCAGTGTAGCACTACAAATGGCACTAGCCCAACTTTGAATCTTACCCCTTTCTCCAGTGCAAGCAGGAGACAGGAACTAGATGTCACCACTAAATAATCATTTCTATTACAAATTTAGAAAGACACCCCCCCCTTTTTTTTATTTTAGGTGACAAAAAAGAACATCTTTCATCTAAGTGAAAAAGACCTCAATGCCTATGCATGTAAATATTTAAAATGTAAGCTGCTTAAGTGTAAGTCAATAGCTAAATAAAACCTTCACAAAGTTGACTATTACAGATGAACAGAGCATTTAAATTCCTTATTATATTTGTATTTAAGAAAACAGCGTATTAGTTCTTGATTCATCTCACACACTGCTGATCGTGCTGTAGTACTAGTATGTGACTTTAAACAGCAATAATCACTAAACCTTTACCAAATGACATATACAACTTTCTTTTTATTCCTTCTTTGGCATTACAGCACGTGGAATATGAGCACTAATTGAAGCCAGAAAGGCAGCATGCTATAGACATTTACTGTTCAGTTTTGACTTGCAAGTCCACTGCTATTGCAACAAACGCTTATTTGGAATGTTACCAGTTAGGCCAAACTACAGAAGCTAGCACTTCTGAAGCTATGGTCTGTTGGATGAAAATAAGACAGCAAGGTTCATTTTATATGAAAATTAAAACAGCTTTAGATGCATAATTTAACAAATGACATGCCAGATAGTTTCTGTGTTAGACCCTGAAAAAACCTATACTCTTCCTCAACCCTCCTCCCACCCTCCCGTCCACAAGCATATGGCATAGGTTATTTTCCTGTTCATTTTATTGCAGAAGTTTATCAAAAGTTAATAGTAAATGCAGTATAACTTAAACATCTGAAGACTACAGAAGTTCTGCAGTAGCATCCTTAATACACTGGTGATACTGCACCATGGTCCTGATCTCTGCTGCTACACAGAATGACCTAGCCAAAGCTCCAGACCCTTGCAACCTTCCTAACTTACCTACCAGTCTTTTATGGCAAATAAGCTTTGGATTGTATTTAAACATTTACAAAAATACTGCTTCCTGAAGCTGGAATAGGAAAAGTGTTCACTTACATTTTATGTCTGCATACATATGGCTGACTGTGAATCGGTCTTTGCCTTCAGGTGCCCATGCTATCCTTTCAGCCATAAGGTAGAGAGCTCCATCCTGCTTCTTCTGACGTACCTTCTTTACAATCAGTAACACTTCTTCAGATGACGTTGCCATTGTGGCTATAAGGAGCTATTAAAAACGTACAGTTGAGCTGATTAGTATAATTATTTTCACTGTAACTCTTTCACTGCTATCTATATATCGAAGTATTACAACCCACATTTACTCGTTAATGCCTACATCACTTTTTAAACATTCCAGATAAACGTGCTCCCCCTCTGTCAGTGCAACCAGCAAATTTATTTAAACAAAATATTGCCAGCTACCTAAATAATTAATCTAATTGTATTACTGATACTGCTTTTGTGCCAATGAAAGACCTGCAAATCTTACATTTAAACTGATAACCAAATTTTCCTGTTTTAATGTTCCTTTACTGGTTTATCAAGTTCAGAAGAATACTCAAGCTAAGCAATGACATGAATTCCAAACCTCCTCTGGCATTTGGCAGCAATTCCCTTCTTCAGTGTGAATGGCAGATGTTAAGTCATTTCAGAAAAGGGAAGGATACAAGGTACGTGAAAAATCATGGATTTTCAGTTCTCTGTGCTAAAGATAAGGTAGCCCCGCTATACTCCTGTTCTTTTTGTGGTGGGTTTTGCCCAAGGCTCAAACAATGTTTTGTACACTTGATTCCAGCCGGCCAGTTTCCTATCCCTTTCACCTGAAGTCTGAGGGACTAATGTTATACCTACTTCAACACAATGATAATTTTATTACCAGGGTCACATCAACAAGCCTTTTGCTGTGCTCTCCCCAGCAGTCACTATCATGCCTCTCTACAGGTTCACCCTACAGCCTTAAATTTCTCAAGAGATTAAGGACATCAAAGTATGACTACATTCTATTAACATACTCTCATATACCTATTAAAAAATGACTTCTTTGGTATGTTTGCTGTAAATGTTTAGTCTGTCCAATTGCTGTATTTTGTACATCATAAACTTTACTATTGATACCTAAAATAGTATTTTCAAATGCTGATAAACTTGTTTCACGTGCTTTAGAATACCTGTAGTATTTGCTGGGGCATGCATCAGCTATTGCACTACTAGTGTGCATCACAGAATGATAATTCTAAACATTTAAATTCTCATGTTTTTTCCTTTAAAAAAAAAACAGCAGCAAGACAAGATATGTTATACTAACAATCTAGGCAGTAGCATGGCACTCTCTTCAGCAAAAGTCTTACATTTCAGTCATCCAAAGCTTTGCCAAAGACTTCAGTGATGCTGAACTGAACGTGGGGTTTCACATCAGCACCACTGCAGCAGTCGCTAGAACACGCTGTGCCACATTCAGAGCAGCCCTGCTAATACTTCTCTCTCACAGAAAACTGCATGGCATGATTTCAGGGCTGTTTCCTAGCATAATCCATTACGGTCTCCCCAGCAGCATTATTCCTTTTCAGTGCTATTTGCACTACCATTTTATGCAGAGTTTCCTGTTGCAGGTCTGTAGTCTCTCATCAGCACCTTATCCTTACGGAAAAAGGCAGCTGGCCAGACTCTAATAGACTACAAACCTCAACAGATGCAAGACTCAGGATTTTGACTTTTTTCTCCCTTTGTCACTTTACAGTCCTTTAAGGTCATTAGTATCCAATGTAGTAGAGGCAAAGCCAGAGAATGCAAAGGAATTCAACCTGTACTGAATAGAAAGAAAAACGAAAGCATTTCCATAGTCAGGCTTATTCTGATGCAAGTCGCTTTGCTTTTCTACCATGCTATTTCAGCCACCTACAACCAGTCTTTCAACTACGGATGAAAATGATCAGCAGCTAGCAACTTCTCCTTTACAACCGCAGTGCTTCTAGCACAGTACCCTGCAGTGTGCAATCTGTGAACGCACAATTATCCCACAAGTGGCTCATTCTACCTTCTGGGAGGGTGAACATACTAGCTCACTCCTGTTCTTATTTATGTCATTGCTGTGCTTCCTTTTTCATGCAGTAATTTATGGTGGCAGTAGAATGATACAACTCACAAGCACAGTAAGCATTACCCAAAATGGAGAAAACCCTGAGCTGCCTGAAAGAATAAAAAGATATTAATAATCAGGATTTAGGAAAGTTACCGTCTTTCACCAATGAAAACAAGATAGCTTCTTATTACAAGAAGTACAGGAAAAATTCTAAAATAGAAATCCTGCCTAGCTGCTAGAAAAGCATGAGGATGGTCTCCTACCAACTGCAGAGGGGAAGGCTATGTCCTCACTAAGCACATGCAGTACACCAGTAATTTTCTTTTCAGACACTTAAGATTTACTGTGCAGAAGAGTGAGAGCCATCAATGACCTATTCACGCCTGACCAAATCTCATAACCTCTATATTTAACAACTGAAGTTTCCAGGAATCAGTACTGCGGATGATGACACTGCTGCTCAAAGGGGCAAGAACTGCAACATGCATATAGAGAAATTCTGTTATTTTACAGCTTTAAGTGATAATTTTAATCTGCTGCTAAAAGAAGCAGCATTAGAGTTCTTCAGCTGCAAATTCTGGAAGACAGACCTTTCTCTGGTTTAAGTATTGTCCAGAATAAGAGGCTCAGACACAGTTTATTTTAAATTCTCCAGCAGCAGAGCTTTTGAAGTGATGGCTGATAGTTCTGAAAAGCACTTGGATCAATCAGTAGCCCTAACCCATGGGGTATGACTTGTAAACTGCAGCTGAAATTAACATCCTCAAGACAGGCTTGATGACAACTAACAAGGACTATCAGGAAGTTTCAGTGCTGGCATAAAACAAACAAACAGAGGTCCTGTTTGTTTACCCACCAATAATCCCTCCCCTCCTAGCTCTATGGGAGTGAATGCAGCTTCTGGAAATACCATCAAATTCCAACAGCTACCCTTCCTCTAACGCAGCGACTCTTCCTAACCACTTTTAAAACCAGGTACTTCTCTCCTCTGTTCCTTACAACACCTGTTCTGAAAGCTCTCCGTTGCCAGCATTTCACTCTGGCCTCTTCTCATGTGGTTTTTCATCGAGTTCTCAGCAGAAATAAAGGAAACCTTTACGCATTTTAATAATCCTGACTTGGTCAGGGTAGGCATGGGCTGGCAGGAGAGCTCCAACAGATTTGATGCAGGCCTTGCTGCTAGCTTCCACTCCCCGCAGGGAACAGCAGAACATCTACGCTAATGGCCAGACCGAACCGCAGTGGCATGGGTACACAGCCGGGCCTTGACGGTTTGGCAGCACAGCCCAGGGACCTCTGGGTGGGGCCGGGAGCTGGCAGAGCAGCACCCCGAGGGGCAGCACCCCGAGGGGCAGCACCCCACCTGTCAGAGGAANGCCGCCCCCCTCGGTCCCTTCTCTCTCGGCACCCCTGGCCCCGCCAGGCCGCCGCCGTTAAGCGGCCACCGGCGCCGCGGCCGGGAGCGGGCAGGGAGGAAGAGCGGGAGGCCAAAGGCCGCCGCGG
>VXBL01001841.1:1336130-1438883 GCA_013400195.1 Aramus guarauna
CACGCCCCCGCCCCGCCCGCGGGTCACGTGCCGCGCTGTTTGGGGGCGGGGCCTTCCCGTGTGCCTGTTTCCCCGTCCCCGGCGGCTTTGGGAGCGCCGGTGCGTGCGTCGCCTCACGTCTCGGCTTTGCGCTCCTCCGGCACCGCCGCGAAGCGAGCGGGAAGCGTTCGCTCCCTGGCGCCGGCGTTCCTCTTCCGCGCCCCGCTCGGTCGGGGGCAGCCCTCGGGGCTCGGTCTGCGGGCGTGGCTGCCCGCAGCGTCCCCTGCCCGCCTGCTTTCCGCGGGCAGCCGCTTCTGAAGGAGGCGGGGGGTTCTTGTGGGGCGCCGTGCTTCCCTCCGCGTCTCTGAGAGAAAGTACGGTGGGGTCCTAGTTCGCGCCCGAGCTGCGGCCGGCAAGCGGCAGGCTCTGCTCTGAGGTAGGTCAGGCGTCCGGGCGGATGCCGGTTTGCGAGAGCAGAGTTCCAGGGTTTAAAATCTTCGGCTGGCTTTGTTTGATCGAGGTTATTGTCTGCGACCTTCCTTACGACAGAGTGCGTAAAACAGGCGTTAGGGTGTCTTTCTGGACCGGGTAATATAATCCAGAACAAAACAGTCCCCTTTCTTAGTTATCAGAGGTGTTCTGGTCTTTGTTGCCGGGGTAGAGTCCTTCTCAAATCCCATAATTTACGTTTTTTTAAGACGTTTTTGAGATTTTTTAAGAAATAATTTTCAGTCTCTCTGGCTAAATGTGTATCTTCCGTTTTTGCAGTGCCTGGTGAGAGTAAGTGTTCCCTTTTCTTGTAAGGAAATGTGAGGTTTCACACGATAGCGTGTCTGGGAGGGAGTTACTTAATTTGTGGGATTGCATGGTAAGCATTATTCAGAAATTCAAAGGCTTGAGTATGAAGCGTAATAAGGGTTTGTTAGTTTGTTGTGTTTTTTTTTAAACAACATAGAGCTCTAAACTTTAACAATTCCTCAACAAGAGATTCTTTTACAGTACGTGCTGTTTAGGAAAAAATATGAGGTTGCAACTTTGATAACTATTCTTGGTTTTCACTCTGTGTTATCTGTCTTGTATGCTGGAAAGGAAGTGCTGTGGAAAGGATAGTATATTTTTATGTATAGCTGTATTAAAAATGCATAAATGCAGGTAATTCTGAATGCGGTCTCAGTTGAAGATAATAGTCCTTAAGTTTAGTTCTGGGGGAGAAGGTGATGTAGGTATAAAATGCCAGTGCTAAATGTTTTTCTTAAGAAAATTAGTTCAAAATTGGGTGCACGTTGTGGGAGGAAGTGTGTTTTACCATAAAACAAGGCTTTTTCCATAGGTAGACAGAACTCGTCCCACAGGTGGGTGTAAATCTGTCTTACTGCTACAGTTTAAATATTTCTTGAGATCTGATACGTTAAGTTTTCTGAAGTGAACTTTAACAAAAACTTCTCATAAATGAAGCAGGGATCTAATTTTGCAGGCCGTGGGGCTTTTTGGGAAACTGAAACTTGATGGTGTTTGAACAGGAAGATGTTCTGTGTTTCTTTAAACACAGAAAAAATGAGATGTAGCACTAAAAAGTGAACTAATCAAGGACTTACTTTATTTTTGGCAGGTGCAGCTAGAAGCTGAAGCTGCAATGCACCCATGAATGAGCAGTGCTAGTATTGTACATCAATGGCCTCTGTGCCAGTAATTCCAGACTCTTACAACCATGTGTTGGCAGAGTTTGAATGTTTGGATCCGTTGCTTTCTGCGCTCAGGCTGGATTCTAGTCGTCTGAAGGTGAGTTTGTGGAGTGTGTGTGGGGGGGTTTAATTCAAAGAACGACCTTATTTGGTTTATATCTGATTAACCCACAGGATTCATCTCTTTCTTTTTGGGTGTGTGCTTATGAGGGGGAACACTTTGGGAGGAAGAAGTAGTGAAGACAAAGGATCCTGTTACTCTGTGTGTCTTTTCTTAATGCAACTGTGGGGTAAATAATACAGCCTTACACAGTTACTGTCTTCTACTGTTTGCTCCCATCACAGAGACTGCTATTCTAATATCTTTAACGACTGTGCTGTCAGTGTTTCAGGAGTGGTACACAGAGCTGGCAAACAATGAAGCCTTTAAAAAAATAACTTAATAATGTATAAAAAAGTTACTGTTGTTAGTACTTGCTAGCAGCCATGTTGTCTGTTATGATTTTTATTCCTTCAGTGCACCTGTATAGATGTGTCAAAGAAATGGCTAGCTCTGGGCAGTTCAGGAGGAGGACTGAACCTTATACAGAAAGATGGTTGGAAGCAAAGACTCTTTCTCACTCATAAGGTAAGGGTAAAGAATTCTATACAAAAATTTCTAAGGAAAATGGGACTGGGAAAGAGACATTATTTCAAGTTAATTTTTATTAAAAGTCACCAGGCATTTTCAGCTTGCTGAACTGTCCAAATAAGGTGAAGTTTTGGACTGTTCCATTTAAAAAAAAAGGTTGTGGTGCTGGAGTGTATCCCCAGAGTGCATGGTGTAATAGATTTCATGAGTCATGAAAGAAATTTCTTGAGAGGGTCAGACCTTTGTTTTTCAAATTTTTACTTTTAATGGCAGGAACAAAGTCACCTGAATATTTAAGAATTAGGAGAAAATTTTGAATATGAAACCAGAACAACTCGTGTGTAGATAACTACCAATGTTTGGATGTCCACACTATGAACTACCTGGATAAGCAAAGAAAAGATAGGCTGGCTGCTTTTGCTGAAAGAGGTCATGGCACAGGGATTGCTGTTTCTACAGCCAGATGCTATTTCCTGGGAGCCACCGCTGCTCCCGTAATAACACGAACGTAGTCATTTTTTTTAAGGTTAGGAGCATCTTTCTTAGTTCTGGCAAAACAACTTCCATAGGTGCAAGGACAAGAGACTGATTTCTGTGTTTTCCAAATCAGAGAATGAACTGCAGTTCTTTCTCTTGATGATGTCATGTTGTTGCATCTTTTCAGAGTAAACTCAAAGCAAACAAACCCCAAACAAAAAACCCTCACATCACAACAAAGTGGTAGCAGCTGTTGACATGAATCTGGTTTATAACTGAAGAGGTAAAAGTTGTGTAGTGGTAAAGGCAGTACAAGAACAACTTTTACCTGCACTTAGTCCCATACTTGCTTTCAGGAAGGTGCCATTTCCCGGGTTGCCTGTTGTTTACATGATGAAGACTATGTTGCTGTCGCCACCAGGTGAGTGATGTATTTACAAACCTGAATTCTAGATAAATATTTGTAAGTACCTGCTAAGTTTTGGACCTGGACATCTGCTGAGAACTTGGAGGAGGGCAGGGAATTAACTGGTAGAAGAAGCTGCAGAATAATTCCCTGCACAGAGTTTGCTTAACTTTTTTTTTTTCTGGAATAATTGTTCTAGAATAAGTATTATTTCTGTAACAGAACAACTATGGGAGAGCTAATGCATGTGAAGTTATGATGATAAATGTCTCCCTGAGACCTTTTGGCATCAAAAGAAATACCTTCATTAACTTGACACAGTGAGATTGGTAGTTAATACTACTTACATTGTTTAAAATCCATTTAAATGTTATTTTTTGCACATCCTCACTGGCGATTTCAGTAAATGTGCGAGTAGCCTTCCAAAGCTGCTGATACATCATAGTGCAAGGAAGGACACTTATTCTTCAGTATTAAGAATGTGATGCTTCTTGAAAGCGTGCAACCTCGAACACAACCAGCTCTGAGATGTACTACTTTGCTTAGATTTTCTGTTTCGTTGCAATAATGCATCTATATCCATGATAAAACATTAGAAGACTTATTCACAAAATTGTATTTTCTTTCTTAATTATTGTAGCCAAGGTCTTGTAGTAGTCTGGGAGCTGAATCAGGAACGTCGTGGGAAACCAGAACGGATTTATGTTTCCTCTGAGCATAAGGGCAGAAAAGTCACAGCTCTATGTTGGGATACAGCTGCCCTTCGTGTTTTTGTAGGAGATCACGTGGGTAAAGTATCAGCCATCAAGATTAACACATCGAAACAAGGGAAGGTAAAATGTCACACACTTTGTTTGAGATTTAGAAGTTCCCAGGGGATGATGTGTGGAATCTTTTTGTTTAGTTTAGTAAAGTAGAACAGAGGAAGCTTGCCAGCTGATGAAGTTCTGGTAGCTTTGACTGTTGGGATGAAGAACCAGTCTCTTGAGACAACAGTAGAAATCCTAACTCATGAACTTCCCCCACCCCCTCTTTTAGCTGTTTTAGTAATGCAACATAAAAATGCTTTCAAATGTATAGAATTAAAAACTGGCTGAGCTTCTTCCTGTTGGAATTTGCAAGTATCCAAGCCCAGGGTCTTGGGGTGTTTCTGAGCCTGTTGGATTCCTTAGACTCCAGCTACGAGTTCCATGTGTGTTTTAGTCCTCAGGTCAGTTGTTGGTCTGAGAAAGGGCAATCCCAGAGTCTGATTTTGCTTGGCTCTCTCTGGATGCTCTTATTCCTAGAGATGTGTATTAGTTAAAACAAAGGATAGGTGGATGTCAAGCTTCCATCCATTATGTTTTGTGCAAAGGGCACACAAATTAATGATACCAACCTGATTCTAGCCCTTGAATGTTCTTTAAGTTTTACTATTACTAGGTCCTTTCCTTCTCCTTTTAATCTGTAAGAAGGAGCATGACCTGGAAATAGGTGTGTTCCTCCAGGTCTTTTCTAGCCCTCACAAAAGATTTTTACAGACAATTGACTTAAAAGTAGCAAGACTATTACATTTAAAGAAAGCACAAAAAAATTCAACTGTGGAAAGAGGAGAGGGAAAAGGAGAGGAGAGAAGGGCCAGCCCCATGGAATTAATACATGTCTGCTTACGCCTGTTTAAGGAACTGGACTGTTGAATCTCTCATATAATGCACTTTGAAGTAGGGAATTGACATGTTCCTAACAAAACAGTTTTAAGCTGTCAAAAATGGTGACCGTCTGCTACAACATTTGAGTGTGGTTCTCAGTAGTTTCTTATGAATAAGGAGTCTGTCTATGACTTTGTTCTGCCACCCATGCAAACCGAGACACTTGTATAATAAATAGTATTTGGGTAATTTGCTGCAAGGTAATAGAGGAAGTGAGTTTATGTAAGCCACCTAAAACTGATGGAAGTTTTTTTTAGTATCAAGTAATCCCTCAGATCTGTCTCCATAAAACTGTCTGCTGGCTGAAAGTACCTGTGGGACAGAATTGACAAAAGCATGAAGCTTACAAGAACAAGAATAAAAACTCTTCTTAATGTTGCAAACCCCACACTCTTCATAAAGAAACGGCTGGATGCTGCAGGGATAAGATTGATTATTTTTTTTAAATTATTTTTTTTTCCTTCAACATTCAGTAATGGTTTTGCAGAAAGGAGGATTTAGACTGTCATGCCTCTAAGCATGTTTTGTAAGGGAGAGAGAAGAAAGGAACTGCTCCGTCTTATGCTGTGTATTCACAGCATACATAAGTTTTTTGTTTGGTTTTTTTTTTTTAATTTTGTGAATTTAATTTAATGACATAGTCTTTACTTTGAACTGAGGCCCTGTATGTTTTCTTTCTTTTTTTCTTTTTAACTGTAGGCTGCTGCTACTTTTGTGATGTTTCCTGTTCAGATTATAACCACCGTAGATTCTCGGGTTGTTCAGCTTGATTATTTGGATGGAAGACTGCTCATATCTTCACTTACACGCACTTATTTGTGTGATACTGAGAGGCAAGTTATGTTTTACTTGTAAAATATTGGACTCTGTAGAGTCACACAGCTTTGTGAAGTAACCTCTGGAGGTCACCTAGTCCCAGTTTTCCTCCTCAAAGCAGAGTTGGGTAGAGTAAATTCTGCAGGACTGTGTCCAGTTAGGCTTTGAGCATCTCCAAGGATGGAGACTCCACAAGCTGTATGGGCAGCCTTTTCCAGTGGTTCACCACCCTCATGGTAACAGAGCTTTTCCTCATGTTGAAATGGAATTCCCTGAATTTCCATTTGTGCCCATTGCCTCTTATCCTTTCAGTGGGCACCACTGAGAGTAGTCTGGCTCTGTCTTTCTTCTTTACTCTCATCAGGTATTTATACACATGGGATCAGACGAGTTCCACCCCTGAGCCTCCTCTGTTCCAGGGTGACTAGCTCAGCGCTCTCAGCCTCTTCTTACAAGATAAATGCTGCAATTCCTTAGTCATTTTTGTGGCCCCATCACTGGATTTGCTCCAGTATGTCCGTGTCTCTTGTACCGGGGAGTCTGGAACCAAACCCAGCACTCCAGATATGTCTCACCACTGCAGAGAAGAGGGGAAGGATCACCTCCCTTGACCTGCTGGCAACGCTCTTCCTAATGCAGGCCAGAAGGCTTTTGGCCACCTTTACCAAAAAGGCACATTGCTGGCTCATGCTCAGCTTGTTCTTCACCACAACCCTCCAGGCCCTTCTCTACAAAGCTGCTTTCCAGCCAGTTGGCCTGTTCTGATGCCTGGGGTTATTCCTCTCCCAGTGCAGGACTTTGCATTTCTCCATGTCTCTTTATGTAGCTTCCTCAGTTTGTCTGTGAAAGTGTTAAAAGGGTCAGAAATCTTACTGTAGTCAAGACAAACAACATCCACTGCTCTCCTCTTATCTATCAGGCCAGTCACTCTGTTGTAGAGGGCTATAGACGTGATTTCCCCTTCGTAAATCCATGCTGGCTATTCCTAATCACAGTCTTATCTTTCATGCAATTGGAAATGGTTTCTGGGATCATTTGCACCATGACCTTCCCAATACCAGGTTGACCAACTGGTTCTGCTGGGGAAAAAATCCCCACAAGCTAACCATGATCTGAGCATTTGTTTAAACTAGTAAATGTTTCTGCAACCTGTATTTTATAAACTTTATACAGGCTTTATAATATTCATTACAGAGATTTTTATTTTTTTTTTTTTTTAAAGCACCAAGACCAATTCAGCAGCTAGGATTTAGTATTTTTATTCTTCAAGAACAACATAAAATTAATTACACCCTTTATTAATGCTGCCTTAACAAGTACATTTTTTCCCCTAGAGAGAAGTTCTGGAAAATTGGTAACAAAGAGAGAGATGGAGAATTTGGAGCATGTTTCTTCCCTGCTGGAAAAAACAGTGGGAATCAGCAGCCATTAATATATTGTGCTCGACCTGGCTCAAGGATGTGGGAGGTGAACTTTGATGGGGAAGTGCAAAGCACACATCAGTTCAAGCAGCTGCTCTCATCACCACCTCTACCTGTTGTTACTCTCAGGTAGAAGCATGAGTGTTATCACTGATAAACTTGCTTGATACTTCTAGAGTAACTAAAAGAACTGCCTTAACACTGAGAAGATTAAATAACCTCCTAGTGCAGTCAAGCATTAATCCTAGCTGTCATCTTAATATATTCTCCTCTAATAACAGAAACCAGTATCTGAGTTATCAAAAATGCAAAAGCCTTGATTCTACAGGTATGTCTGTGTGACAACAGCAATGAACGCTGCTATCATAAGACTACATTTATTTAAGCCAGCCTTGTATTTCCAAGATTAAGAATATTAAAGAAGTGATACTGTTGTAGTTATGCTTGTAACAGATACTAATTTTACTTTACAGGCTGGATCCTCATTATACTAGTTCCAGTTACTCTCCACAATCTTTATCTTTCCCCAAGCTACTGTATTTGACGTGAGTATTTGTCAGCATAGCTTCCTGTTGATAAAATAGACTTAAAAATAAAAAAAGTTGTATGTTTTCCTAACTTATATTATCAGCTTCATCTTTCTGCAGAAGAATTTTCCAAGTATCACATGATACAACTCACTTCTCACTTGTTGTACTTAAGTCAATGCTATCCCTACGTATTTTACAGTGACTACCACAATTAACTGTTGCACTATTAACATCTGCTTTGCTTGCAGTGAGCACTGTGTAATGACCTGGACAGAACGAGGCATTTATATTTTTCTTCCCCAAAGTGTTCAAGTCTTACTCTGGAGTGAAGTAAAAGGTAAACTAAGAATCTTTGCTTTGTAGTATTGTCTGTTATGTTTGTCACTTCTGAAGTCCTTGCCTAACATGGAGCCTTTTCAAGCTCAGTTTCTGAGCTGGGTTGCAGAACACTGATGAGAAAACTGTTTTTCCTTGTCATCTGTCAGAGATATATCCTTGAATATTAACCCTCTCTCCACCTCCTCCAGGCAACCCCTCTCTCCATACTTCTGAAAACATGCTTGAGAAACAAAACATGGTGTAGAGTGAATCTTAAAATACAGTAATCAAATAGTGAGAAGTAATAAACTGCAGTATTAGTGAGGTAACACCTGCAGTATCCTTTCCTCATTTCTGTTTATTGTCAGGTGTCCTGTGAAGGATAATCTGGCAGCTGAAAGTTTAAAATTTGGGGTTTTTTTCTAACACCTGGCTAAATTGCAGCCAGGGACTGTACCTGTTTGGCAGATTAGAGAGGCCTCGTAAATGGTTTTGTGTGTATGGGTATAGGCATAGTCCTAGAACAGTTAGTCATTGTCAGTCAGCCTCTTCCTTCCCCTTCTTTCCCCCCCTTTTGGTGTTAAGTTTTGAATGCCTTTGTCACGGGGTGTTTGCGTATAGCGTAACTATTTCATTTGAAAGCTGCTGAAAGGTCAAAGTGGTTTTCTACTAGCAAATGTTTTCCTTCTGTTTCAAAGCTAACAATCTCGTCTTTATCAGTCTTCAGATTTTCATCCCCCTTCACAGCAAAAGGAAACTTTTCAGTAACTTTAGCATACTTTTTTGAATGCTTTCTAGAAATGTAACTCTGGAAAGTTTTGATCCTTTAACTGTGCCTTATAGTTGTTAGATGCTAGCTGAGCACTCCTCAGTGTCTGTTTTCCCTATGCCACTTATGCTACAGTGTATTAGGCTTTTGCACACATTTGCAGTCAGATGGGAAGTACGTTTTCACCTTCTTTCAAGAACAATAAGGAATGTTGACTAAAGGACTGAAATAGTTAGATGTTTCTGTGCATCTGGTTTTGCAGATATTCAGGATATTGCAGTTTACAAAAGCGAGTTGTTCTGTCTGCATGCAAATGGAAAAGTTGTGCACCTCTCCCTTCTACTGGTAGACCGCTGCATAGAGCGTCTGATAAGAAGAGGGTTCTGGACACTTGCTGCCAGGGTCTGTTGTCTCTTCCAAAATGCAATTATTTCTTGCAGAGTAAGTAAATATGTATTTGTAATTGTGCAATGCAACTTCACTCTGTTTCCTGTCCCCCTCTTCCATTAAGTTCCGTAGGTTTCTGAGATTCATATTCTTGACGTTTTTAAAAAGTATTCTAAATGTTACACTTCTAGGATGAAAGTTAGCCTGCATATATGGTATCTTTCACTTTTCACATGTGTGTTAGAAATAGTAATGCTTCTGTTTCATCTGTGTACTTTTAGGCAAGAAAAAATTTGCCTCTAGACAAGCTGGAGCACTTGAAGTCTCAGCTGGATGCCTCAACCCAACAAGAACTCATTATGCAACTGGAAGAACTAATTTCAAAGTTGGAACCTTTAGATTCTGCATGCAGCAGCAGAAGGAGCAGTATTTCGTCTCATGTATGTGTATTGGTAGTGCCAAAAATGTTACCTGCAGATTTTATCTTTATGGCTTAAAATCACCTTGCTTTGAGGATGAGGCTTTCATTTTTATCATGTCTTTTATAGCGATAACAGTACTTTCTAAAATTAGGTGAAGTAGGGAGATATAAAATACTACTACTTGCATTCTTTAAGCTCTTGGACCTCTGCCTTTTTTCCATATTAATGGTTGAGATGGGGACAAAGATTGATACGAAGGCAGCTTTCTGCACAGCTGAGTTCAGTGTCTTAACATGCTTCAGTAAAGGTCATCTTGATTGTAACTGTAGTTTTATGTGGTGAAAACTGAATGTCTGAATGCTCAGAACAATCCTAGCCCTGTTTAAGAAATTGTCTCACTCCATGAAGTTTGAGCAGAAAGCTCTAAGAAAAAATAAAAAAATCAAAGCATATTTCTAATATTCTTTTACATATATAGCTTCTTGGTATTGTCTTGGCTTCCCAGCAGCTTTTCAAGAAAGGGGTAAATATTTCTTAGTTAATAGAATATCAGTCATTGCTTTCACCCTAACAATGTTTAAAGAGTAAAGTTTCAAAACCAAAGTAATTTAAAGACCATCTTGATGTAGTAGAGCAGATGGGAAAGTAAACTACATAGACTAACCATGAGCAAAAGGATCTAGGCGTGTCCTGGAACCAGATAGTTTTGTAGGATCCATAATTGCGCTACCTGGTTGTTAACCAGCAAAAAGAGTACAGACTCTTGGGTACACAGGTACAGAGGGGTGAAGCGACAGCGTCGGATGCAGGACTAAAGCAGAGATGGCTTTTTGTCTCATGGTCTTGTACTAAGTACACCAGTTGTTCTGCAGGCTGCTTTCCTGAAAGCAATTGCAGCATGTACATCTTTACAAACTCACTGGACTGCACACTTACTGACGTGTACTTTTCTGTTCTGGATATCTCAAAAATATGCTGTTATACAGGGCCTTGCCAGACCGTGAATTACGAAGCGCTGTGTGGTTATTCGTGTGGGCATGGTTGGTTGAATTCATTGCAGGAAGTTTAACAAGGAAGTACAACTCATACAACGTCTGACTCCTCTCCCATGTCTGACAGGAAAGCTTCAGCATCTTAGACTCTGGAATATATCGTGTTATCAGTCGAAGAGGCAGTCAGTCAGATGAAGATTCATGTTCTCTCCACAGTCAAACGTTCTCAGAAGATGAGAGACTTAAAGAATTTCCTGCACACCAGGAAGATGAGCAAGTAGAACTTGGTAGTATTTGTTAATGAAAATATGTTGTTCAGATGCAATTTTTATTCTACAAGAAACTGATTGGGTTGGTTCTGTGCTCTTATTTCCCACTATCAAGTTATCCATGATTAAATCCCCTAATTTGATCAATGGGGATCACCCCACCTTCCTGTCAAACTCCTTCTTGAAATGTTGGGGTGAAATGCTGGCTCCACAGAAATCCAAGCTTAAGACCAAACACAACCCAGAGAAAGAAAGCAAAAGGTCTGCAGGGTTTTTACCAAGCTAGGACTTCACTCTATTTATTTTTTTTTTGCCCTCCATTTGTGTGCAGTTCAGCTTTAATGCTAAGATTCTCTAAGGTGACTGTGCCAGTATTGATCGATCTTCAAATTTAGATTTGTTTGCTGATGCTATCCTTCCAGTAATACTAGTTCCAGGAAAGAATTTCTTAATCTTGGTTCCGGCTTTATATTTCTTCAGGGAAAACAGTAAGCTTATGATAAGTGTTCTTAACTTTCTGGCAGAGTTTCATTTGTACAGAGGATCATCTCTTACACGTGTATACATTAGCATAGCAATGACAGAATTGGTAATAACTAACACTTAGACCATCTAGGGAGTTTTTTTATTTCCTAACAAATACCTGTCACTGGACAAAAGCTAGAGCAAGATAATAACGGGTCTTGTTCTCTGCTCTGGTTGGGACTGGGAGAGGATGCAGAAACCTGGGATGAGGAGGAGCTGGCTTAGTTCCAGGTATGGTAGAGAGGCTTTCCAAGGAAAAGGCTGCTCTTTAGCTTCTGCACGGAGTAGATGCCAGTTGAGGATGGAGAGAATTTGGGTGATTTGTTGGGGAAAACTACAGTGGGGAGGGAGAGTGTGTGTGTGTGTGTGTATATATATATAATATTTACTCCCCTACTGGTCAGTAGTGTTGTGCTGCTGTTTGTAGCACTTACAGGTAAAGAAGCAAATGTAAACATACCACCATAAAAATGTGAGAAAACTTGGAAACGTATCATTTCCGATATTAAAACTCTAAAATAAAGGGACATAGTTTTTGAATGTCAGAAGATAGAAAAGTTCTGTTGGTTCAACAAGAGATAACAAATTTGCCGATTATTTCAAAGTAGAGGAGTTCTAGATGCTTCTTGAAGCACATGTACATAATTTAGTATGTAAGAGAAATGGACTTAGTGTTTCCCTGCTCACATTTACGCAAGATGTCATAAGTTTTTAGGTTTCTAATCTGCATAATGAACAAAAGCAGCTCTGTTTACAAGCAATCTTAAAATCAGTTGTGACCTTTAGGCACTATCTAGAGATATTGTGGATTCCCATGGTAGAATTTCTGTAACAGCATAGCATCTTTACCTCTCAGTGGTGCAGATAGTGCTGACTGTTGCAAAATGCAGTGTCATCCTTACTTAAAATGATCCTTTTTTTCTTATTTACATCACTTAAGGATGCAGTGTGTGTTTTGTACCAGGAAATGATTAATCAAAACACATTGTAGATACTGTTAGGGATATAAGAGTGAAAAGGAAATAGCCAGTTATTCTATATTTCTTGTGATTCTTATCAAAAGCCAGAGAGCTACGGGTTCACTTTTATTTTTAAGTCCATTCAAATAAAAGGGTGACTTACACCTTAACCACAGCTTATGCATCTCTATACATTCATATGTGATTTAGGTTTTAGGAAATCATGCAATGTGAATTGATGTATACCACAATACTTAATTCTCCTAGATGTTTAACTGTCAGTGGATTAAATCAAGATTTTTGTCCCCTAAATGGACTGTAAGTCTACTTTTAGAAGGTAGTTTTCATACAGCTATTGATCATCATTTGCATTGTTACAGAGCCAAAAGACTATTAGGAAAGTGGACCTACCAGGTTCAGTTGGTAATAAAGTGGCCCTTGAAACCAAAATGCACGTTTCTGGCTCCCCACACTCTTGAATATTAAGTATGAAAATATCCCATGCAGGTTATCCATTAATGAATTAGTGACGTGCAGTTTGTTTCACTGTTCCATTTTTGCCAGGCCACTGTTTCATGACTCTTTATTTCAATTCCATTTGTTAGACAATGTATCTCATGCATCTGTGACGGTTGAGGCTGATCGGAATGAGACATTTCTCCCATTCAGTATTCCTTTGTCATTTCGTTCCCCATCTCCTCTCGTCTCTCTCCAAGCTGTCAAAGACAGGTAAAACTTGCAGCAGGTTCACTCATCCATTACATCTTTCCCTTTCCTGTCCTCTCAATTTGTAGCGCTGTCTGGTTTAGTTCCTGCTCTGTTCTGCAAAAATGTAACATCTGAACTGAAACACTGGAGATGCGGTCAAGTTTGCTAGACAATTTAAAGGTGCCATCTTGACTCTAATGAAGATATGAAGAGCTGCTGTTATCTTCAGTGGAGCCAAGATTTCAACCTCAGTTTTTAAATGGCTAAGAATGTTTAATGTTACCCTGTAAACTGTGGTTGTCGTTTGTATTCAAAGCAAACTTACTGAATATTGGTTTGGGATTTTGATTTTCTGGGATTTAGATTTCTGAAGAGTGAGTGAAGGCTTCCTGTGTTGCTTGGGGACAAACATTAAAATATTCAAAGCATGCTAGATATTGCTAAAACACACTTGTAAAGTATACCATGTGATTTGCCATCTTAACCCCCCCAACACCTTTTAGTGAATCTAATCAATTCCCCAAGTGTTTATGGAATAATGGTGGCTTATAGCTGGTACAAGTACATATGGCAGTGTCTGTTTTGAGCAGAAATCAAATTGCTATTTTAAAACTCCCTTTAAAAAACAAGGGAACACACACAAATATAAAGGAGATGGTGTTAAATACATAACTTAAAAATTGGAAAAAAAAATTATGTATGTTAGTTTCTTAGCTAAAATGTTGCTGATCCATAATGATGGTCTGAAAAGTTGTGTAGCCCTCCCTTGATCACTTAGGTATGTGAATTATGTCCCACAACAAAAAATGTAGCTGATACCAATAGTGTGAGGATCTCAGAATAACCTTCAGAAATACATGCAATGTTTTGAATTCTTTCTAAAACCATAAGCGGTTTTTAGGACTTTACTAGTAATGAGTGTTTCTACTAATAATGACAACTAGATTTTCAAGTGTTCTCTGTATTCAATTTATAATTAAATAAAATACCATCATATTTACGGTTAAGTTTTAAAAGTTTACCTTTAATCCTTCTATACGTTAAAGTCCAATTGTTTTGCTACATTTGAGTTCTTTCTCTCTTCTGCAGCAACCTTCAACTTTTGCTATACCTCGGTATAGTAAAAGATGCCATATTCCATGCCAAGCAAGTAAAAGGGTTGCTTTTTTTTAGCTTTTCCTGATGCTCTTAAACTAGTTCTTGGCCAGAAAGCAAGAAGCTGATTTCTCTGTTCTACCCTTGATGACATAGTTGTCTTCCTGGCAGTGGTTGAAATTAATTGGGTTTTGGTATGTTCACTGGGCTTTCTCTTGAATAAAATATCTGAAGGGATAGGGACTGATGACAAGAAAAGGACGTTTTTAGTGAGCTTTGTAATCTGAAGAATTAATTCGAAGTATTGTAAAACTGTTTCTTACCACCAAGAGGGACAGAATTTCCTAATCATGGTTTCTGCTTATAAGCTTCAAAAGGCAATGTAGCCAATCTGCATTTATTTGCATACAAATGTATGTCAAAATCTAAGCAGTAGTGTCAGCATGTGATCTTGTTTCTCCAGCAGCAAAACCTCCAAGTCTTAAATACTTCAGGCTTTTATTCTGTGCTGGAAGTATGGACCATGACTGAAGTATAAATTTTGAGCAGCTTCTTAGTGAATTTTGTTTTTGTTGGTCATCACTGTTCTCATCCTTTCTCAAGAGGTCTTCAGATTATAAAGTTTTCTGAAATAATGGTTTGAATGGAAAGAAAGTGCTTGATTTGTTCAGTTTTGAACTTCCAGTTTTAAATGTTTGCACTTCTGACTCCTAGTGTTTCCAGCTTTGTACGCAAAACTACTGAAAAGATTGGCACGCTTCATATAAGTCCTGATACTAGAGGGAGGCAAGAAGCAAAGGATGATGAGCAGCTGCAGGAATTGACTGTTAATCTGGTAGCATCTCCCCAGGAAGAGAAAGAGTGAGTGCAAAATCACATTTTATTAGCAATTGCATTTGGGGATTCTGGGGATAGCGGCCTAGAGGAAAAAACACCACTTCAAGTAGAACAGCAAGCTCAGTGTTAGTTTTTTTTTTTCCAGCTGCCTTCATTACTGTGGTGGGTTTCACTGGTTCTCTGTGACTCCTTTCCTAGAAGCTGATTAGGTGATGAACGCTTCTGGGTGGTGGAGCAGGCAGTCGCCACAGTGCTGTAACAACTGAAGAGCAAGAACATAGTGTACTATGTGAGAATTGCTGATCTGTGGTGCTTGTTATAGTTACAGACATGAGTCCAGCAGTTCATTTCCTGTCCTTTGAGTTGGGAGTAAACACTTTTATCTCCCTAAAAACACTATTTTTAAAAATAATGGTAGCTATAGAACATTGAAGTTCTTTAATGGCTGTCCAATTAATACAGAGCTAAGTTATTTCATATTCCAATGATTTGCTAACTTACCATTTTGGACTAACTTTGGCACAATACTGATTTTTATTCAGTACCTGCAGAAATCTACTGTAGTTGGAGTAGAAGCTATTATAGAAGGCTGTAAAAATAGTATTATCACTTGCTCTTTGCACCCAGTTCATCTATAATGTCTGTTGAGCTGTTCCTTCTTTAGAAATGAAAGCTTTTTATTTTTTAATAAAGGAATTAATGTTGTTTCCTCACAATTTCAAGGAAATTTGTGAGGAAATATTCACTGAAATTATTAGAGAAATTATTAGAGATAATATTTCAGGTAAGATTGAAATTAGTGTGGTTTTTTCTAGGTTAGAATCACAGAGCTGCCAGCTTCCAGAGGAGGACCATCTAAGAGATCTCAAGGCTGCAACAGCAGAAGCTATGTAAGCAGGGGAACTTTTTAGTGTATAGATGTATTGGGCTTTGGTAGAAAAAGGATTGTGTTTTAATTCCTTTTTTTTTTTTTTTTAATGCCTTACATACAGGTAAGAGTAATGCTGTAAATGTCTATTAACATAATCTGGAAGGATCTTGTTTGATTAATGATTTGTTTCCCCTGTTTAAAACCAAGCAAAACCCACTAAAAGCTTATTTATGTACTCCAGCATTATCCTTTTGCCCTAACTACAAGTATAGTTTAAAAAAACAAAATCAAAACGACCTAATAAACAAAGATCCATTCCAAAAGAAATCTCGAACTCAGAATGTACTAACTGTAGACAGCCTAAATTCTGTTTTGATGCCCTCAAAACCACAAAACCCAGCAACTGACTGTAAGTTTAGGAATATACTTTGAGTTATGCAAAATACATAATACTTCACTTGTGGCATCTCATAACTGTCAAGCAACTTGGTAAACTTCTTTTTTTGTGCTACAGAGCCAAACTCCAGGATCCCCTGGTTTTGTTAGAACCACAGTGTATGAGAAGGGTTTTACAGGAATGGTTTATTCATCTAGAAGAAAAGTTTGGCAGCAAAGAGTATTCCGCTTCCTCTATTAAGAAAAGCAAGACTGTGCGTGTTGAAGAGGAGAGGGCGGTTCTGGAAGAAAACCTACAACTGGATCCAACTGATGGAGATCCAGCAGACAAAGAACAGAGTAGTATCTTGGAAGACTGCACTGAAAAGGAAAATACTGATGAAACCATGTGTGAAAATAGTAATGATTTGAAGGGACCTTTGGACTGCTGCTTTCAAGTGTCTCCTCCATGTGTCATAGACCCAGATGTTCAGAAAGATCTTGTAGAGTTGACAACACTGTGTTTTGAGCTGCGTGTATTTTCTTGTGGAAATGGTGAGGCAGAGGAAAGCTCTGATGGAAGTCTGCCACTAGCAGCTTCATGGACTTTGGCTTGTAGGTTTATGCAAAGCTACTTCTTTCTCTTGGATTTAAAAAGACTAAAACAGTGTATTATAACTATGTATGCAGCCAGTCCTAATGTATGGGAAACATACATTGCAGGATTGAAAGGTAACCAATGAAAATTTTATTACTAGTGAACAGAAAGTAAGACTGGTTTTTTTTGTTTGTTTGTTTGGGGGTTTTTTTTTGGGGGTGGGTGGGGAAGAAAAAGCTTGAAGACACTTAATTTGTATCTGCAAATTTTCCTTCTGCAGGTGTAGTGTGGGAGGGGGAGGATGGTTGCTGTGTGGGTCCTTTTGGTTTTGTTTTGGGTTGTTTATTTTTCCCCCAAAGGCTTACAAAGAACTGCTGGCTCCTTGGGGAGACCATTCCTCTCGTCCCCTCATTTTGCAATTCCGAACCTTTTAATTTATACGGAGCTTGTTGGTTGAACACTGTAGTGATTACAGACCAAATCTATTTAAAAACAAATATATGTGCTTCAAAGAGCAAAAGCATCTCAATTAGAATCATTTGTCTATAGAAACAAGGCAAAAGCTAGGGGAGGAACTTCAGTATTTGTATTGGAAATGGAAGATTTGACTTGCAGAGAAATGTGGTTAATGTGAAACAAAACTGAATGGAATAGATGGTTCCATGCAAATGAGAGGCTTGAGATCACATCAGGCTTCCTTTTTCCACAGAAATCCTTTCTGATCAAAAGATGCTTCTTTAGCCTTACTGAACCAAAGCTTCCTGATTATATTGGAAGGCGGAACTTGATCTGTTTTCTGCATTCATCTTCTGCTTTATGCAGAATTCACTTTTAAGAGTGAATTAAAGTCTCAGCATTGATTTGGTGCCAACAGAGAGTAATCAAACAACAGAATCTTGCTTTGAGGGTTAGTGTGTGGTGTTTGGGTTTCTGGGATTCTGAGTGCCCTAGAAATGAAAGTAATGCATGCATTCCCAGTTTGTCCTCGGTTGGACTGCACTTGTGCCTGCAGATTAATAATCGCATTTCATCAGGATCAAGGCTCGTGTTGAATTCTGCATTCTGTGAAGTCAGTGTCTAAGCTGAAGTTTTTATTTATTAATAGAAGCAAGTTGTAATATATGAAAACTGGTGCAGATCTGTATTATACTCAGCAAGCCATATGTCCTGCAGTGGGTTATATTTTTTCACGTGAGAGGAAAAAAAATGCCTCCTCAGAAGTCTAAAGAAAAGTAAATCTATCAAGATTATTATTCCATGCCTTAATTGTATCATTTTAGAATTGTAATTTGCTGTAAGCGCAGATTAGTGATGTTGATTTCTATGAAATGAAGAAGTAGAATCTGTTCACTTGTTACTACTGTTAGCTAGAGAGTTCCATGAAAGCAGTGGTTACTTTTGTCCTTACCCTTAACAGCGCTGTGTGTGTGTGTGTTAAGAAAAAAAATTGCTTATATCTT
The DNA here is from genome assembly GCA_013400195.1 of Aramus guarauna. Lineage (NCBI taxonomy): Eukaryota > Metazoa > Chordata > Aves > Gruiformes > Aramidae > Aramus > Aramus guarauna. Next base: position 1,354,346 of record VXBL01001841.1, read on the forward strand.
GTAACTTGTGTACTGACTTATTTCAGAACTAACTTGTCACAGTCCAGTGGCTTTAGCAATGGAAAATGAAGATATGCTGAAAATACTGAAACAGCTGCATGACCTGGGGCCTTGGGATGACAGCCCGCTTATATTGGTACATGCTCAAAGGTTAGAGGCTAAGTTCTTTTTTTTTTTTTTTTTTTTCTTCCCCCTTCTCTTCTTCAGTGTTGTTAACTTGCTAGCAGGAATTGGTTCACTTAACATTTCATGAAGTTTTCTGGGAATCTTTTAAAGAGATCACCTTTCAGTACTATCTTGGACTTGCAAGAGATCTTGAAAAAACCAATAATTTTGCTGTTTGGTACTGAAAATAGTTTTTATCCTCTCTCTCCAGGCTTTATGAAAAATTTGGGGAAACAGCTCTTCGGCCCTTGATCAAGTTCCACCCCTCTCTTTTGCCTTCTGATATCAAACAGATTTGCAGGAATGATCCAGCTCACTTTTTAGCATATTTAGATAGTCTGGTGAAATCAAAGCCAGAGGATAAAAGGTAAAGGGAATATAGAATATTTCTCATTGTCTGCTCTCTTCATCATGTAGCTGTGTGGGGGTTTGTTTTGTTTTGGGGGCTTTTTTTACTGTTTCTGTACCTATCTGCTTGGTGTTCTTTAGCATTAGATTCTAATTAATTCTGCCAGTTTTAGTTGGTGTCTCAGACTGGTTTGTTTTTTGGTTTTTGGTTGGGTTTTTTTTTTTTGTTGTTGTTAGATTAGATGCTAGTTTTAACAGGGTTTTTCTAAATAATATTTACAACAGAACTGACTTTTCTGTGCCTACAGTTCAATATACCAAGGTTAGACAGCATTTAAGTAAAAAATAGTAATAAATTAAAAAAAAAGCTGGAGGAACCCAACTTACAGACTTGATGGTTTTCTAAGGTCCCCTCAGTTTCTAGAAACATAAATCATTCTAGGCTTTTCTAATTTAATTTTGCATCCATATTTTGGGAGTTTTTTTCCTGCACACAGTCTCTACTTCTCCATATCTGGTATATTTAAAACTGGTCGTTTTTTTCTGTGTGTTTTGTTTTCTAGGTCATCTCTCCTTAGATCTCTTCTGCAGCCCCAGTCTATACGATTGGATTGGTTGTGTGTGGCAGTTTCTCATGATGCACCACAAAGAGCAAATACAGTGGATGCAGAGGGAAATCCCAGGTAAAGTACTGCTCATCCAAGGTCCTGAATGCAGCAAAAAAAAAAAAAAAGCTTTAACTTTTAATCTCAACTTTTGGCTTAGATTTTCTATGACAGTTTGGATGTCACTGAATCTGTCAAGCTTTTTGCATATTGTGGAGTTCAGCAGAAGCAACCAAAGGATTAAATAACTGTAATGTTTTTCAGAGTGACTGTTCTACTGATGCTAGACAGTGTTTCGTTTGGTTTCCCTTCTCTTTTTTTAATATACCTGCCTTTTTTGTAGAGAGAACATAATGTTCTCTCTACAAACTATTAGAGGAAGAAGAAGAAAACTATTAATGCTTTAAAACTGAATTTCTCATCTTCTAGGCCACGATCGCACTTGTTTACTTGGGGCTACAGCCAACTCATTCTGCTTTTGATTAAACTCCCAGCTGATTTTGTTACAAAAGAGAAGATGGCTGACATCTGTAAATCACATGGGTAAGAAGAAAACTTGGCAATTCTTGATACATGGTTAGTTGGTATTCTGACCCCAAAAAGATACAAATGAAAACCACCTATCTGCTCCTTACACAGACAGGTTTTATTTAAAAACCTTTCCTGTTTTGGGGATGAATATTGAGTGACCAATTTAATGTACCAAATACCTCTTTTGGCTAACGGGTATTTCCCCGTGTCCCCACTCTGCAGTGATTTCTGGCATTCAAGAAATTCCGTTGTTTCAGTCTTCGCTGGTATTTAAATGAGTATTTAATTATTGTTGACTTTGGTTTAGACTGAGTATTTGATTCCTGGAAATCTTCACTCTCTTATTCAAGATTTTGGCCTGGATATCTTTTTCTCTGTCTGGAGCTGGATAGAAGAATAGAAGCCTTTACTAATATTGCTCATTTGGATGATTTGAGCCTCTTGAATGGAGAAGATGGTTAGTAAGTCTTCAGCTGTGTAAACATACTTCTGTAATATAGGAACTGCCCTTATTGTATACTGATTCAGTTTGTCCAAAGTTGAGTTGAACTTTTTTTTTTAAGTGTTTTGGTAGCACTGTGTGTAGTGCAGCATATTTGAAATGCGTAAGTAGGTGTTACACTCTTGTATCTTCATGCTGGGCTTGGTGAAATCAGTTGTGCTAGAAAATGCTTAAAATTTCAAGAATGTAGAGGTATTTATCGGTTGTGGGAATAAAAGGTAAACGCGGTGGTGTAGATATAGGAATAGCTAGCCTCCCTGCACAGCACAGAACTCCCCCCACTACACATGCACATACACAGAGTTACAACGAACAAAGCATTGTATTACATGGCAGACCTTAGGAAAAAAATTCCCAGTAGCCCTGTGATGGACGAAACAATTCTTTGTCTCTTGACTTAATCCAAAGCCTTAAATACTGAACTATTATGAAGCTTTGAATCTTTACACTGAATCAGTCAGGGCAGTACACTTCTGTACACAATTTGCTTGTTGGTAACACTTGGTTTTCTTAAATCTTCAACAGAGAAAAACAGAATAGCTAGCTTCCCTGTTAAGTATAGATATATTTAAAATAGTAGGCCTGAATAATCCTTGTTTTACAAGTAAAGTAACTAATTTTACATCTAGGTTCCATTCCAGAGACCATAGAAGAATGGAAGTTTCTTCTGCATCTTGCACAAAATCACAGCACAGCTTTCCACCACCATGGCCCGCAGAACGGGAGTGCTGTCAGCAATGGTATCTCGAGCTGCCCGGATTGCATCACTGTGGAAAACGTAGCTCTCTTGCTGGCAAAGGCCATTGGCCCCAATCGTGCCTTGCCTCTCTTGCAGGAGTGTGGCTTAACACTAGAATTGTCTGAGAGATTTAGTGGTGTCTGTGAGATACTGAGAATTGCTGAGAAAAGGCAAAGGTAAGATGACACATCAACAGAAGACCCATGTATGCGCCCTATTCATTTTGCGTTTTCTTGATGCTTTAAACTTTCTTTTCAGTTAACAAAAAGATAAAATGGATCACATTTTTATCTCTGATTTTAAACTCAACTGAAAGCTTTTCTATTATTTAAGAACTATGTATCACGCGATATAGGCATTGTGAAATGGAACATGAGGAAACAGGAAATTGAATGTTAGAGATGTATGTGAAGGAGATATCTGTATTGCTGAGTCCTGCACAGGTTCTGATCTCACCTATCTTGTCCAGAGAAGGTGATGTCATATGTTATTTCTGAAATAGTCACATTTTGACAAACTTTTCTTTAAAAAGCGAACTAAATTTCTGTTGTTCTTTCTGTTGTTAGCTTTTTTTTACTGTTTGACTCTTTGTTTTTTCTCCTTTGCTTTAATTGCAGAGCGCTGATTCAGTCCATGTTGGAAAGATGTGACCGGTTTTTGTGGTCTCAGCAAGCATAGAAAACAACTTGGAAAACTTTGGGAGCGTTTTTTACTGCAATGAATGTATATTAAAGTGCCTCTTAAACTTAAAAGGCTCTTAAAGAAATGAACTGCTGTCTAAAAGTTCAATTATATTGAGCCAGTCTCCATCTGGCAGGTATTTGACTGGGAACTATTCTTTTGGAGATGAGTTTTGAACTCTAGAACTTAATGCAGTATTTATCTTGAAATTAAGCTTACAGATTTCTAAGATGAAAATTCCTGAATTTATTTTCTGAGTCTATATGACTTAAATGTCAAGGTGATAAGCCCCTAAGTATTAAAGCTTGGTGTATAAAAATTTTTGTTTGTTTGCAAACATAAGAAGCCATTCCTCAAAAATATCCAAGTTGGTACTTGTTGAATTATCCTGTAAATGACATTTTCAAGTTACTGTAGAAGTGATTGTTATGATATCCTTTTTTTTTTTCCTTTCTTCCCCATCCCACCCCCCGCAAATTATGTGGACTTGTCATTTAATGTCATTTAAAATGCATTAATTGAGACAAGTCTTAAAGTGGGAGGGAAGTATTTTTCAGGAGTGGATTCATAGTTAAGAATGCTTATTAACAGAAGAACTTGTTAAATGAACTCACTGTTAAGCTGTAAGCATGATATTTCTTAATTGCCTGTATCTATTTGTGCAACATGACTGTAACCATCAGTTGTGTTATTTCAACAAACCTCAGGACAGTGGAATTAGAAATCACAGAATCATTTAGGTTGCCCCTTTAGCTCATCGAGTCCAACTGTAAACCTGACACTGCCACATCCACCACTAAACCATGTTCCCAAGCACTGCATCTACACAGCTTTTAAATACCTCNATTTAATGTCATTTAAAATGCATTAATTGAGACAAGTCTTAAAGTGGGAGGGAAGTATTTTTCAGGAGTGGATTCATAGTTAAGAATGCTTATTAACAGAAGAACTTGTTAAATGAACTCACTGTTAAGCTGTAAGCATGATATTTCTTAATTGCCTGTATCTATTTGTGCAACATGACTATAACCATCAGTTGTGTTATTTCAACAAACCTCAGGACAGTGGAATTAGAAATCACAGAATCATTTAGGTTGACCCTTTAGCTCATCGAGTCCAACTGTAAACCTGACACTGCCACATCCACCACTAAACCATGTTCCCAAGCACTGCATCTACACAGCTTTTAAATACCTCCACAGATGGTGACTCCACCACTTCCCTGAGCAGCCTGTTCCAGTGCCTCACAACCCTTTCAGTGAAGAACTTGTCCCCAATATGCAATCTAAATCTCCCCTGGCACAACTTGAGGCTGTTTCCTCTTGTCCTATCACTTGTTACTTGAGAGAAGAGACTGATACCAACCTGGCTACAGCCTCCTTTCGGGTAGTTGTAGAGAGCAATAAGGTCTCCCCTCAGCCTCCTTTTCTCCAGGCTAAGCAACCCCAGTTCCCTCAGCTGCTCCTCATCAGACTTGTGCTCTAGACTCTTCACCAGCTTCATTGCTCTTTGGACACACTCCAGCCCCTCAATGTCTTTCTTGTCGTGCGGGGCCCAAAACTGAATGCAGTACTTGAGGTGTGGCCTCACCAGTGCCAAGTAGAGGAGGACGATCACTTCCCTAATCCTGCTGGCAACACTACTCCTGATACAAGCCAGGGTGCTCTTGGCCTTTTGGCCACCTGGGCACACTGCTGGCTCATGTTCAGCCGGTTGCTGACCTATGTCCCTGGGTCCTTTTCCACTGGGCAGCTTTCCAGCCACTCTTCCCAAAGCCGGTAGCATTGTGGCAGATTGTTGTGACCCAAGTGCAGGACCTAACACTGAGGGCACTGAGCCTTGTTGAACCTCATACAATTGGCCTTGGCCCATGGATCCAGCCTGTTCAGATCCCTCTGTAGAGTCCTCCCACCTTCAAGCAGATCAATGCTCCCACCCAACTTGGTGTCATCTGCAAACTTACTGAGGGTGCACTAGATCCCCTTGTCCAGATCATTGATAAAGATATTAAAGAGAACTGGCCCCAGTACTGAGCCCTGGGGAACAGTACTTGTGAGTGGCCACCAAGTGGATTTAACTCCAGTCACCACAGCTCTTTGGGCCTGACCATCCAGCCAGTTTTTTACCCAGCAAAGCATATGCCTCTCCAAGCCATGAGCAGCCAGTTTCTCCAGGAGAATGCTGTGGGAAACAGTGTCAAAGGTTTTACTAAACTTTGGTAATTACCACAATGAATTCTGACATTTTGGAAAGTGAGAGGACCACATGTCTTATTTTAATAATCTTTTTTAAAGCTGAAGGTTTAGATAAGTATTTTTAGATAGATGCTGTCAAGAAAGAAGTATTTTTGAATATTTGCTAGAATATGAAGATTCATATTGGATTTTGTTTCTTGTTTACAGACAATGCTTTGTACCAGCACTCCTTCTGCACTTAATACATCTTTGAACAAGTTTCTTTTTAGGTTTCTAGTCTTGGCCCTCTTCACTGTCAGACTCTCACATTTTCAGGAGAAGGCCACAGCATCTGGTCAATATTTGATTTTTCACAAATGTCATTTAAACAAAAAACTAACGCATGCATTGGAACTAAATTTTATTAAAATCCGTAATTTTGTCATGAAATAACTTGACAATATTATTTACAAAGCATTTTTTCTGTAGTCTTGCAGCAAAATAATGCTTTTACTTTCATCAAAATAGGACTTAGTAATAAGACTTTCAGGCTTTTGAGAGGTGCAGTCTGACTTTCAGCTTAATCACAAGAAAGACTTTATTGTGGATGATTGGTTCCTTCGCTCAAGGAAATGAAGTTACAGGGAGACAGTTAGTGGCAGGCTTTCATCTGTTAATAGCATTGTTTGTGGAAAAGCCAATACATCATACTTTTGAAAAATAAAAGTTTATAAAATCATTTGGGGCTTAGATTTTGACATTGGAAACAGCACAAATCCTACTTTCAGAATCAGCCCATGCTCTTACAGTAAGACCTGGAATAGGAGCGAGGCACCTGCAGTGTGGTGAGCTTACACAAATCAGATGATGTTGGTGCCTGTTCTCTTACCTGCCAAATGAGCATACTGCTACCTCGGAGGCTGTTGTGCTTAACTGACTCCATTTCATACAGTGTGTGAATGTACTATGGCTTTAGCTGAGTACTCCTGTTGCCCTCCTTAGAGGAAGATCGTTAGCTTGCCAAGAACATACCTGGCTTATCTCCGTATGTAATATTTCCACTTTATTTGCTCTGTGTATTTTGTGTACACAGCAGTCTCTTATTTCTGTGGGGTTTTTGTACACTTGGTTAACTCTGAGAGATGGTTAGGGCTTTCCTGGTTCGTCTTGGGTTTTTTACAATAAATCATAACTTTCCATTCTGAGGGTTTGTTTTAAATTTTGTGTCAGAACAGTCACAGAGCTAACATAATGGGAAGAGTTTGTTCAAATTTGGTGTCTAAAGTGAGCTTGTGTTGATGATTTCAACTAACTTGGCTATCGATAAAGAGTAAGAATTTACTCTCTGAAGAACAGTTGGAAAATTGCTATTTCCTGTTCTTGATACGTGTGTGTTCATCTCAGTATGGGTAGGGTGAAGGGACTATGAAATGAAATGATCTGTTTAGAAGTTACTGCTGTACAGAGCAATGCCCTCATCCTAAAGCTACAGCCCCTACCAGCTCCTGCCAGCCAGCTGAGCATACACCACTGATAGTTTAAGGCAGCCAGTGCTGGAGCAGATGAGCTGCAGTTCATCTTTGGTTTTCATGACTGACTGTAGGTGGAGGGGACCCTTGAAAACCAGAAATGAATAAAGAAGGCTTTGCTCAGAGCAACTTTAAATCGAAGCTGTGTTGATTTTGTTGCTGTTAGTTTTTGTGGTATTTGAAAATAATAATAAAAGCCTCATACCTGCCTCAAAACATTGTTTCAGTTAGCATCATCATCAAAATGTATGGGGAAATCAATTTAATTTAAGATAAACATCTGTATAGCCAACTGTTTCTTGAAGAGGGGCAAGTTTGCAGTCACTCTACATGTCTAGAAACCTGAGGCTAATGCTAGTAAATATTCTGTACAGCAGCATGGCAAAACTCCTGAAGTGAATGATTGTGTAAAGTTAGGTTAGGTGTTATTACTTCCCAGAATAAGGAATAACCACATCTATTACTGTGCCTGAGCTGGGAATTCACCTCATCTGCTTTCTCAATTTGAGACTTAGATTGCAAAATGCCTGCATTGCGGAACATTTGCAGTACATAGCTTGCATTTATAGATATTTAGAATTAAAGGGCAAGCAGTTTGAGGTTGCTTTTTATCTTAACTATATTAGAATGTACAAACCCAGAAAACGGTCTCCTGGAGGTCCCTATATGTGTTATGTTTACCCAGTGTGCACATGCAGCCCATGTTTTAGTGCTAGGTCAGAAAGGAATATTCCATTCAAACCCTTTTGCACGCTCAGGGGCAGTTTGCTTATTTCTGTTGCAAAAGCAACAGTTTTGGCTGCAGTTTGTTTCCATGGGTCAAGGGCTGTGACCGAGAAAGTGGGCCAGTGGATACGGGAAAGCAGTGCTCACGCTGTTACCTGCTGGAACACAACGCTGATGCTTTTATCTCAGTTACTGTAAGGAGCTCCAGCATTGTTGTCACTGCTGCTGCCCTCCTTGTTGGAGACAAGTCAAGGGGATGCAAGCCGAGATCTCCTAAAGATCCCCTCCAGCACCTACCTTCTTGAAATTATCCTCATGTTTGTGTTCTTAGCAGAAAATTTTAGTTTGGAGAGAATGATGTGAAACACATCAGACCACATCAGAAAACTCAAAAATGTCCTCTGTGGTCCAAAAATGTCTGAGCTCTTGTAGGGAACAGTTCCCTAAGTCAGTTTTGAAGGTAATACTCTGTTCTAGGTACCTGGGCAAAATGGCACATGCCTTAGTCTGTACCCCAACTTACAGGAATAATTTTCTAGGGGTTTTTTTTGTGGGTTTGTTTGTTTGTTTTTTTGTTTTCTTTTAATCAAAACCAAAAAAGCTGACAGACAGGGCTCCTTGCAGCCAGCAGAGAAGGCACTTGAGCTGATGTGTACTGTAAGGGTGTAAGTCATCACTATGATGTTAACAGAGCTGCAGCAAAACACAGCACTCCAGTCTCTGCAGTAACTGAGCTGTTACACTGTTAACCGTCAAGTTCATGGGTGGTGGGGGACAAAATTATATGTCTGGCCCCCTGGTGTTTGCAAGGTTTCCTTGTCCGATGGGTTAGGGTTAGATTCTTGTCTCAAATTGTTCCATTCAGATATAGTGTACTAGAGAATGTCTGTGCTGCCGCTCCAGGCCTGTCTGTGGAAAATATCTCTTCTTCCATTGAGCTAAACTCTTGTTTGAAGTCCAGCGATGCCCAAGGAAGTCAGGTGCTGGCACTTTATTAGCTCAATTTGTTATTGCACCTCTTTTACCTCATGCCTCTGCCCTTCAGCTCCAACGTCTAATTGTTTAAAGTGAAAAACTTGTGAATGAGGCAACTACACATACCTCTTCTGCAGGGATTATCAAGAAGCTCTCTTAGACTTGTTAAATCATGTATGAGACCACACAACGGGGAGCCATTCTGTGCACTTAGTCTACAGTGCAACTGCACTCAAACCCAGAGCTTTCTGCAGGGGAAAGAGTTGTGTCAGTTGTTAACCAAGGGAAGCAAGCAGCAAGAAGGCTCCCAAGCAGAGAGAGCACAGCAGGTACTCCAACTGTGAACCATGCCAATGGGGCCTGAATGTTAGTATACCAATCTTAAAATCTAGCAGAGTTGTGGCTGTATGAATCTGAACTTGCCCTAAGGTAAAACGTTTACTGCATCAAAAACTCTCTAAGGAGAGTTTAGCCCACTTGAGCCCCACTGAGCTACTGTTGTGGCAGGATCACTGGAAGTCCCTTGAGAAGGGTCTGTGAGAGCAAGCAAAGGTGGGATGAACCATACAGGCCTTTGTTATTGGTGGCGTGTTGTGCGCGCTATCTTAAAGCATTATCAGCAGGGATGTAGGTGTACGCAATTTCCTTTGCAATGGAGTTAAGAGCAACATTTCATGTTTTCCATTCCATTGACTCTGGGCTCTGTCTGGGACACATGAGAATTTCACTTAGCCGTTCCTGCAGCCATTCTGGTAATGCAGCTGACCGTCCCTTGTGCACAGACACAGACTCACCCAACCTTGTGTATCCATGTACAGTGGAGACGATCAGGCACCTTCTCCGAGCTCTGCCCAGCACAAGAGCCAAACAAAGGGTCACCCTTAAGCCAACTGTAACACTTCAAGCACACGGAACACTTTCAAGGCAGTTTCTCACTGCTTGTTAGGAGGAGCAAATAGTCCCAGGGATAGAAGCAGCACTGTGTACTTTCTAAAATATTGTGTAACAAGAGCTGTGAACTTTCCGTAAGGACAAGGACAGGCTTACCATAAAGATTTCTGTCTTGGAAATGGAGTGGTGGTGGGGAGTTCCCAGCCATGGGTATCTTTCCCAATTTCCTGTTTTGAGGGGTTTAAATTGCTTATAAATACCCTGAGTTGGAGGACACACAAGACAAGCTCCATCTCCTTTGCCTTTCTGCAGGGGTGAGTGATACTCTTTATTTGTGAGCTCTATGCAGCGATCTTAGCGGGTATTTGGGAACAGGACTAATGCTTTAGCATGTGAGGCTTTGCTGTTCTCATGACAGGAGCAGCAGGGAATGCTAAAATGCAAGTTTCTCATGTCCATCTGCCTCTGTTGCAGAGTCCTTAGCTGAACTTGTGGTCGCACAGAGGGCATCAGTCCTTGTGGGGGGAGAAGCAGGTTCCTGGGCTAGTCATCAGTGCTGGGGCAGCTGTCTGGGCACAGCGATGGGTGTGATGGGTGCTATGTCAGCAGTCTCTCAAAGGTGCTCCAGAACTACTTGTCTCTCTGATTGTCTCACAGCTCCGAGTCAGGCTTGGACTGGGAACCATGAGGCTCTGTGTCTGCTTTGTGTTGCTCTCCTTTATTCTATGTGCAAGTGCTGACTTATCACCATTACTACGAGGTGGACGATTTGCCTGGGATGCAGTGGGAGGTAAGCTGCTGTTACCATCGGCCTTTCTCTTAGGAACCCCCTCCTCGAGCACAGGTTACCAGCAGTCAATGGGCGCAGTCCTCGGAGCTGGGAGTCTGCAGCTCCACATGAAGGACCCTGCTGGTTTCTGCTGCTGGAAGAGGGCCTTGATCAGCCCCCACAGCCCCTTTCCATGGGCACACCCCTGTGCAAAGGCCAATGTGGAGAAATGCCTCTCTGTGTTACTGCTCCTTGGGCCTTTCAGCTCGTGCTGAAATGGTACTTAACTGTTTCTAGGATGGCTCGTCAAAGCCAACATCATCTGTTTCTCTGCTTTCTTCAGGGGCATGGGATATGTTCAGAGCATACCAGGACATGCGCGAGGCAAATTATGTAGGTGCCGACAAATATTTCCACGCTCGTGGGAATTATGATGCTGCCCAAAGAGGACCTGGCGGTGCTTGGGCAGCCAAAGTGATCAGGTAATGGAGTGCATTTGGCTCGTTAACAGTGAGTTATTAGGGATCCAGGCATTCCATGTAGAGTGAACTCCTTTTCGACTTGTACTCTGCTTTTGACCTAGAAGGACAGTGGGAAGCAGTTAATGTCTGAACAGTCTGCCTGTAGGAATGGTGCCTTTCCTCCCACACGACCATGAGCCTTTTTTCTTGTCCTCCTGAGAAGGCAGATTCCTTACCTCTGCATTTCTGGGGCTAAGGAACTCCCTTTCCTTGCTGGTTTGTTTCCTGACGTAACAGTTCTGGATTCTGCTGTGGTTCTGGGACAAGGACTGAATATATGTGCTTGCATCTCACTCTGCGAAGTCCTGTGCAAAAGCTAGTTTTACATGAGTGAGGAAGTCAACACAAAGCGGAGTTAAATGCTGGTTGATTCAGGTGGCCTTTTTTCTTCCTGCTAGTGATGCCCGGGAAAAATGGCAAAGCGACATGAGTGGCAGAGGTCACGAAGACACTCTGGCTGACCAGGAGGCGAATGCGTGGGGCCGAAACGGCGGGGATCCCAACCGCTACAGACCCGCAGGCCTTCCCAGCAAATACTAACTCTGCTCCCCTGTTACACCTCTTCTGTGCAGCCGAATAAAAGAAATCCTCCCGAAACCCGCTCCCCCCCGCCGCTGGTTTTCCTTCTGGGGTGGGGATCCGAAGTCAGCGCTGACTGGACCCTCTCGCGGGCGGGCGCTCCCTGTGCGCGTCCCCGCGGGGCGATCTCAGGGCATCACGGGGACCACCGGCGCTGCCAAGGGGCGGGGGTCTGCCTTGGCCCCTCGGCTGCCCTGGGAACCCGGGGGCTGCTTTCCGCGGAGCGGGCGGCGGCGGCCCGGCACCGCCATCGCGGCCTCGGAGCGCTGACGACGGTCGGCGGTGGGAGTCGGGCGGTGGCCTCCCCGCGCCCCGCCCCGGCAGGGGGCGCTGTGGGGGACCGTGAGGCCGCCGCTCTGGCCGCCGCCTCGTTGGCTCCGGCGCGGTTGCGGCGGCGGTGCTGGGCCGCCATGGACCGTAACCCCTCGCCGCCCTCCAGCGAGGCGGAGGAGGAGGGCGATGCGGTGGGGAACACGGTGTACAGCAAGCACTGGCTGTTCAGCATCCTCACTCGCCTCATCGAGGTGCGGCCTGGGGGAGCGGGGGCGCCCTGAGGGGAGAGGCCGGCGGGCCCGGTAGCGGTCAGCGCCTGGCGGGTGCGGGGGACGCACACGACACCCCGGGTTCCCAGTTGTGTCTGGGGCCTTTTAAAGCGTGGCTGAAGCGATGGGTCGGGTTCAGTGTTTCAGGGTGTTCCTCGGTAGTAGCTCACTACCGCCGTCTCCCCGTGTGCCACCNCGTACCGCCGTCTCCCCGTGTGCCAACCCCCCCCCCTTTTCTCTCAGGTCATTAGCCCCGAGAAGAGGGAGCCCGCGGCGAGCCCCGAGGAAGGCCAGACAGAACTGGATGAAGAGATGGAGAACGACATTTGCAAAGTGTGGGACATGTCGATGGATGAGGTAGGAGCGATGTGCGGGAGTCAGACCTCGCGTGTGGTTCATTCACAGGTAACAGGCGGCTTGTGCCCTGTTTCTGTTCCTGAGCGTCTTGAGTCAAAATCCTTCTGGAAGCGGGAGAAGGCTCGGTTAAACGGGCTCGGTCAGCTTTCTGATTTCGATGGCATTGTTTATTCTCTGGTTTGACTGACGGTGTCCTTTGAGTCATCGGGCAGAGCAGCTGTGGTGAGTTGGAATCTCGCAGGCTGATCGTGAAGGCTGCTTTTCAAGACGAGCAAGTGCTTTGTGTACACTCTTAGGCCCAGCACTAGTTCGCAAAAGCAGGCCTTCGGTTGCATCCTAGCTGCTGCGTGCCACGCCGCTGTTTGAGGATAATGAGGCAGAGCTGTGTGTGAATGCGTAAGAAATAAGGTCCAGGCCTTCCCCCAGGTGTCTAATGGATCGTGTGGTGCTATTGCTTACGGTCAGCTGGCATAAATGGGGCCATATTCACACCTCTTGGCCTTCTGTATTATGTGCAGGAGTTGACAGTACCTTAGTTGTAGCTGAAATGAACTCAGGTGCATAGCCTGTATCTTCAGCAGTTTGATTATGGACATAATATTGATGCCATCTGTAAATAGGCGTATTTTCCTCTAGCAATGGTAATACTTCGTGCTAGTAAGCATAATTTTCTCTGACAGATAAACTTTTAAACTTTAGCTACAGACTCACAATGGCAATCTAACATAACTTTTTAGTATTTTTCTCAACATTCTCAAATGCTGAAACATATTCTCGAGTAAGACTATTATTACTATTATTTTTATTGTTATATTCCCTGGATCTTTGTTAGATATTTTAAATAATCATGGAAGATGTGTCCTTTATTCCCAAATAGAGGACTAATCTTGTGGTTTAATGTAGTAAAATGAGGAGGAGATTTCCTCTTTTGGATGCTCTGATCAAGTGCTAATGGTAATCCCTTTCCTTGTTTCTTTTTGTATGCATGGGTGATGTCACTGTCTGAAAACATGGGTATTTGCTGAATTCTGACTTAGTATCTCTGACCCTCTGTTGAGACAGAGAGCAAAAGAAACTGAATGTGACTTTTTGCTTCATTGTATAGCAAATCACTGGCATCCTGAATCACCAGAGGGGCTTGCTGACCTCCGGTCATTGAAAAGCAAGGATTATTGGTATTATTATTGGTATTAATTAGGAAATAACTGATGTATTGTAGTGAGTTTGACATCTCTTTGATCCAGTCCTTGTGCTATGGGAAAAGGTTTGATTTTGCATCTGGAAATTGTAGAAGTCCATTTACTTCTCCATTCACTTTCTCCACAGGATGTCGCTTTATTTCTTCAAGAGTTCAACGCCCCCGATATATTCATGGGAGTTTTTGCCAAGTCAAAATGTCCTCGCCTTACTGTAAGTACGGGCTGTCAAAAAGCTTCATAGCAATAGTAGATAGGTCTGTACATGCATTTGCATGTATCTCCCGCCTCTCCTGTTGCATGTTTAAATAGGTTAGGGGAATGAGGAGAAAACACAAAATCAAAATTTAAAATGCTTTTTTGTGGTGTTTTTAATATGGTGTAATCAGTAAGCATTTTAGTGATGCTGAAGCTGATTACGTTATTATTGATGATGGATTGAGTTTATCAAACCTAGTTATAAGGCTTGTTATAAAATCCAGTAAAGACGGGCCGTGATGGGTTGGCCCTGGCTGGACACCACGTGCCCACCAAGCTGCTCTATCACTCCCCTCCGCAGCTGGACAGGGGAGAGAAAACGTAACGGAATGCCTCGTGGGTCGAGATAAGGACAGGGAGATCACTCAGCAATTGCATTCACAGGCAAAACAGACTTGACTTGGGAAAATTTATTAAATTTATTACCAATCAAATCAGAGTAGGATAATGAGAAATAAACCAAATTTTAAAACACCTTCCCCCCCACCTCTCCCTTCTTCCTGGATTCAACTTCACTCCCAAATTCTCTACCTCCTCCCCTCCCAGCAGGACAGGGAGACAGGGAGTGGACATCATGTGTTGTCTCTGCCGCTCCTTCCTCCTCACTCTTCCCCTGCTCCAGTGTGGAGTCCCTCCCATGGGAAACAGTCCTCCATTAATTTGTTTAGTCAGACCTATAAAAGTAATGTTAGCAGTTAGGAACTGTTAGACACCGGTACTTAATGCAGGTGGTTTTTTTCTTCCCTCTTTGTTTTGTTGTCATTGTTTTGCAGCTTGTATTACAGAGTGCACTGGCATTTAGGATTCAAGATAGGGTTTTGAAAAGTATTCAGTGTTGGTGTAACTCCTCTTTCTCTGAAGTTACTGGAAGTTTACTTCAGATGAGTAGAGACACATAAGGCTCTGAAAGTTCAGTATTTTGTCTTTTGAAAGTACAGCCAAAATTTGGAAGTCAGTGCAAATTGGCTGTCACAGCTACTTTCTTGAAATAGTGGCTGCTAGAGTGTCTGCTGTAATTCAGCAGAGATAATATAATGTTAATAAAAAGATAACCTTGAGTGGTGAGGGCTGATTTCCAACTTAAAGTTGCTGAAAGTGAGTGATTCCCAGGACATTCTGTTAGCACCAGTCACCCACAGGTGTTTCAGAGCTTTCACAGTCCACTTCATAGGAACATGCATCCTTTCAATGATTGTCTAGGCATGAATATCCTAATGGGATGCACTGCTTTTGATTTTGTTTGGTGAGTTGTTTTTTTGGTTTTTTTTTAAATTTCTGCAATCAGAAAGTGGGCTTTGCTGGAAGCTTGTAGTAAGACCCCTCTCTTGGGAGGAAGTGAGTATCTATGAGGGTTGCACTTACATGGTGATATTTTTGTTCTTAGGACTCTATTGCTTTACTAATAGGGATGCCAGAATATGCAAGCAAAGTTGATTTCAAGATATATTTGCTTTTATGGAACACCTTAACACCAAAATATCTGAATAATACCTGTCATGAATACATTTTAGGCTGGTCTAATAGCATCCTGTAGAAAAAAAACTGCGTCTCTGTCTTGAAATCAGTGGGTCATAAGAACTTGGCAATCAAACTGGAAAACATCTTTGAACCTTTCTTACCTTTGTCTTAGGGCTGTGGAAATAAAATTGTGAACTATGCTGCAGTTACTTCATTATACTCTTGTTTTGGCTTTGCAGGAAATCTGTGTGGGAATATTAGGCAATATGGCCTGTTTCCAAGACATATGCATGTCCATTAGTAAAGACGAGAATCTTGGGTAAGTTTATACGTGCTTTATACATGCATGCTTTTTGGGACTCACAGTCATGAAATATATCTTATAGAAGGAACTAAGTTTGCCTGCCATGCCTCATCTTCATTCACACCTTTCTGGCTGACCATAGTTGTGTGGGAAGTGTTCAGGGAACTAAAAAAAAAAAAGGGTAGAGACCAATTTTTTTGTTGTTGTTTTTAATCACCAGTCAAGATCTTGAATTTTTAATTTCTAAGTTTAGCAATCTTGAAACATGGCTAATGCATGCATAGTCAGGAAAAGCTGGTTTTAATCTCAGTACGTGGCTGCAGCTGTGAAATTAACCTTCTTACGACTTTTTTTTTTTTAAACAAAGATAGTTTTTATTGGAGTGTAAATTGGAGAGGAAGGGATTTGATGGGTGGGCTGCTTGGTGGATGAGGAATTGGTTGTACAGTGGCATCCAGAGAGTAGTGGTCAACAGTTCAGCGTCTGCATGGAGATCAGTGATGAGTGGTGTCTCTCAGGGGTCTGTATTGGGACCAGACTGTTTAATATCTTCATCATCAACATAGACAGTGGGATCAAGTGCACCCTCAGCAAATTTGAAGATGACACTAAGTTGCCCCAAGGTGCAGCTGACATACCTGAGGAACAGGATGCCATTCAGAGGGACTTGGACAAGCTTGTGAAGTGGGCCTCTGTGAACATTGTGAAGTTCAACAAGGCGAAGTGTGACGTCCTGCACCTGGGTCGGGACAACCCCTGGTATCAAGACAGGCTAGGGGATGAAGGGATTGAGAAGAGCTGGACATGAGCCAGCAATGTGTGCTCACAGCCCAGAAAGCTAACTGTATCCCAGCTGCATCAAAAGAAGTGTGACCAGCAGGTCAAGGGAGGTGATTCTGCCCTTGTACTCCGCTCTGGTGAGCCCCACCTGGAATACTGCATCCAGCTCTGAGGTCCCCAGTACAAGAAAGACATGGACCTATTGGAGCGGGTCCAGAGGAGGGCCACAAAGATGATCAGAGAGATGGAGCACCTCTCCTGTGAGGACAGGCTGAGAGAGTTGGGGCTGTTTAGCCTGGAGAAGAGAAGGCTCAGGGAGACCTTATTGTGTCCTGTCAATACTTAAAGGGGGCTTTTAGAAAGAGACAAAATTTTTAGCAGGGCCTGTAGTGATATGACAAGGGGTAATGGTTTTAAACTAAAAGAGTGTAGATTTGGACTAGATATAAGGAAGAAATATTTTACAATGAGGGTGGTGAAACACTGGACCAGTTTGCCCAGAGAGGTGGTAGATGCTCCATCCCTGAAAACATTCAAGGCCAGGTTGGATGGGGCTCTGAGCAACCTGCTCTAGTTGAAGATGTCCCTGCCCATTGCAGGGGGGTTGGACTAGGTGACCTTTAAAGGTCACTTCCAACCCAAACCGTTCTATAATTCTATGATTCTATGATTTATTAATCTAATCTTGTATTTTCTCCTTAAAGCCAAGTATTATTGCAACGTTTGTGTGATTCAGACTCTCCAACTCTTCTGGAAACAAGCAGGTAGGACATCTCAGAAATTAATGCATCATTAGTGTAGTTCTGCTGTGTTCCGAGGCCTGGGAAGAAAATTGACAAGTGGGCTCACTATTTCATTATCCTCTTGTCCTACCTTTTTGTCATTTCTGCATTGTTCTGGAATCGATTTGCTGTGAGCTAGATTCCTGTTTCTGTCACATTGTTCTCATTGTTTTTGATTTACACTTGTACAGGTAAAATCAATGAATTGGCTTCTAATTTTGTAAATGAGAAATTCTTGTCTAGGTTGTTGTTAACTTGCCTCTCCCAGCCTGAGGTGGCCAATGTCTGGGTTGAGAGAATCCGGGAAAACCCTTCGGTGTATGACTGTGTGTGCTTTATCATGTCCAGCTCTACAAATGGTAAGTTGCCCAAACAAGCTGGGAATTAGTGTGTGTTTGCAGGAAAAAAAAAAACAAAACTGCATACTGAAGTATGCAGTTTCAAAGACAAAAATTGGGAGTACAGAATTTCTTTAACATAAAGTAAACCTCATGAATTTAAAGGACACTGAACTAAACTTGTCCTGCTTTGCAGGTTTATAAATATATGTAAAACCAACCAGAAAAGCACCTGTAGAGGAAAAGGAAGGCTCTGTGGTGGAATAAGGATAAGTCTAATAGAAGAAATTGTTATTTGGCACAGTAAAGGAAAGGACATAGTCCTCATTCAGGGATATACATATGTCACTTTTGACCCTTGAAAGAAGACCTCATTTAAATTTTTTTTTTTCAAATCAGATATGTATTTTTTATTTTTAAAAGTACATACCAGAGGAATGCTTCAGTTACTCTGCTGCCAGCCAGAGTAACTTTTTTTTTTCCCCCACAAAAAGGAAATAAACATAGCAACCATTAGTAGGTCTTGAACAAAACTAATACATTTCAGCACTGAATTTACTCTGAATACTTTAATATAGTAGCACTTCGTGAACTAGTTTTTGGTCTTTTTTTTTTTTAGTCTTGTTGAAATTTATACATTCTCTTTTGTGCAGTTGAATTGCTGGTAAAAGTGGGTGAAGTGGTGGACAAACTGTTTGATCTAGATGAAGAGCTAATGTTAAACTGGATTAAAAATGGTACTTGTCGGTCCGTGGGACCATCTGTAGATGATTCCCCTGAAGAACTTCCAGATTTTAAGATTGTGCCTTGTATACTTGAAGCAGCCAAACAAGTCCGGTATGTGTGATTTCTTTTTGTTTTCATGGCTGGGAAGACTCGTTATAACATTGTTAAAGCCTGTGTTTGAACATCTTCATTTCTGTGAGCGCTGCATAATTTGACAGATCACTACATTTCCCTGTACTTACTATTTGAAATGAGTCAACTAGTTTGTTAGTCAGTGATTGCCGATAGTCTTCTGTGTGTCCAAAACACATGGAATATAAACTCAGTAGTCAGATCTTTAATTTGTCTTTGGTTTTTTTGTTTGTTCTGCATAGATCGGATAATCCGGAAGGACTTGATGTTTATATGCATATTTTGCAGCTCCTGACCACGGTGGATGAGGGTATTCAGGCTATTGGTAAGACACTCGAATTGCTACGTATGATAGGACCAAGAATGGCAGTAACTTCTAGATCATCACATATTTAATGGGGAGGAAAATAATACATGTAACTAGATTAAATTTGATGGGTTGGTGCATTCTCTTTTTTTCTTTCTCAAGTGCAGGCTCCTGATGGAGGAAAGGAGACTTGGAGTTTGCTTTATGATCTCGTTTGCCATGAACTTTGCCAGCCAGATGATCCACCGATCATTGTACAGGAGCAGAAGACTGTGTTGGCCTCTATTTTGTCCGTGCTGTCTGCTATGTTTGCTTCACAGACGGAACAAGAATATACCAAGACGAGGAAAAGCAAGTCATGCTTTTTTTCTCTTATTTTTCTTTTTTTTGTTGTTATTTTCACAACTGACTTTTTGTATGTGGGGTGAAAGGTGGTTAATTTATTACTGTTTACTAGAGATCAGAACATAGAATTCAGTTACATATTTGAATACAGTAGGGCTCTTTACTGATGACTAAAAATCACAGCTAGCTCAGAGTTCGCTTACTGGATATCTCTGAAAAGTTACGGTAGTATAATCTACAGATTCTGTTCAATCTTCTCCATTGAGTAAATAAATAAAAATTGCAGAATTTATCTTTGCTAAAATATGAGGTCTTGATAGTAATTTTTTTGTTGTTTTAGTAGAGGGAGATTCTGCACTTACTTAAATCCATCTTTATCACTTGTTAATGGATTGAAAACTAACAAGTCTTTGGAATGAAAAGCCTGTCTTGGGAGTGTGGATCAGGGTCATCTGCAGCAGAAAGATGTGTCTTTTGGTTTATCAGATAGGATTATCTGGATGCAAATTTAACATACTGGCCTGAGTTACTACTAAAGACATTTTCGTTCTCATATTCCTTACCACTGGCATATATTTTTTTCAACAGATACACATTAGCTTGCAGAAAAAATGGTTTGGGTTTTCTACTACATTTCCACTTGCTTCCTTAAAACAGTCTTTGATAAAGTGTAACGTGTTGAGAATATACATTCATTTAGCTTTTGTATAAAATCTTGCGTGTGGTTCAAAATTCTAATGACTTGAAAGGATGGGGGAAAATTTTCAGTGTTACACTTCCATTTTCTTGTTACTTTATATTAGATATGCCTCTGATTGGGAGCTTGATTCGTATCTTACAATACATGGAGGGCTGTGGGAAGAGATCTGTTGATAACTCAAAGGAGTCTGAACAGCAAGAAACTGGAAGGGCCGATCTAAATGAGGAAGATTTCCATTTAAAAATTTTGAAGGATATTTGTTGTGAATTACTTTCCAATATGCTTCAAGAGCTGACCAAGGTAAGAATAAACAAAATTCTAAGAGGGATTTCTGCAGGGTGGGTAAGAATATTGATGTGGAGCATTTCTCTGTGCAAGTGAAGTTGCATACTGGAAATTCATTAGCAAATCAATCTGAAGGTGAGAAGCAACACGTGTGTTAGATGGCAGGGACACACGTTTTCTGAGCTTTATGCTATCCGGGCCAAGAGTCTGTATGACAAATTATCTAGGTGTATGTCACCATTTCTTTTGAATGAAAGCCAGTTTCTTTAAGAAGAGGAAAGAGTATCAATATATAAACTCACCTTCTCAGCTGGACTTTATTATGGGAGCATTGGAATTAAGAGACTTATGGTGTGTGAGCTTTCACACTTTTTTGTGTTAGCTATGTCTCTGAGAAATGTAAGTTCTGGTTGTTTTATCTGTTTTTGAGATTGAAGCACATACTGTAGACACTGTGTGCACAATTCTGAGTTTGTTCTTTTGGCAGCTGTTCATGACATGCTAGTTATATTTCTCATTTTATTTTCCAGGAAAATACGTTAGAAGGACTACATCAGGGACATCTAAATGAACAGACATGTACCTGTGCATTTCAGAACCTCTTACCTCTGTACTTCGCATCGGTGAGTATATGACAAGGTCTTTAACATAGCTGAAAAAATACTACTCAGGTGGCAAGGCCTTTCAGAATCAGATGTAGAGGTGGGACAGAGTTGCTCAGACACAGGTTATATGCCGTTCTAGACAGTCTTACCCTCTGTCTCTTCTGGCTCGCTTCAGCCAGAGCTTTGTGTAGATCATCAGCTGATGTAAGGGTCAAACTGTCCTGAAATAGACATGTGCAAATTTATGCTAGCTGAAAATTTGGTCTATACGTTTTTTAGAATAATTATTCTAAATATTTTTCAGAGAGAGCTTTTCTTTGTGTACGTTCAAACAATAAAATAAAAGTTTGGGAAGGCGATAATGTTTCAAAATTTAGACCAACTGAAATTGTGGGGTTTAGGAGGAAGGTATCCACCGTGGAGCATTTTCCATTATTTTTTGCAGTGGCTGCTGCTGGCAGCTGTTGTGGGAAGGTACAGAAGTAGAAAGACCCCCTATACCAAGTATAAGAATTCTGTGTTCCATGCAAGTTTGTTTGTTTGTTTTGTTTTGTTTTTTTCTTTCTGTATGTGTGCAATTTATTTCCAGGTGGAGAGTTTCCTTGAAGTTCTGCGTGAGGCTGATCAGACACTTGCTGACAATCTAGAAAAACGTTTCCCAAGCCTGAAGGTCCATGCCTAAGAATGCACGTGAAATATTTCCCTTCTTTGGAATGAAGATTTTTGACTGTTTCATTACAGTGTTTCAGGAATCAAATTTTCAGTAAATGCAGGAGAATGAAGTAACCTTCTTACCAACAGGTGGCTTTTAAGAAATGTTCCAGGTAGCCCTGATTAAGTCAGGGTTAATCTGATCTGTATGGGGAAGGAAATTACTGTAAATTCAGTTCTGCATCTTCCATCCTGTTTGCTCTGGTGATGAGAGACTTGATTTCTAATTGCTTTTCTGCAGTGTAGGTTTTTTTAATAACTCTTGATTCTGTGCTTTTCAACTTAAGTTGAAACAGCAAAATGAATGAAACGTACCAAGTAGTAGGTATTGTAACAGACATGTTTCATCCTGCTCCTTTAAAATCTTCACACTTCTTACATTGAAGCCTCTTCTACACTGCAGCTCTGAGTTGTGGTGTCTAGGTCCTGTGCAGTTTAAAGGATTTGAGGATACAGTTACCAGTGGTCTGTGCTGCAGCTTTCAACCATTGCAGCCAGTTATCCAGAGTTAGAGTTGTATGGCAGGTTTGGATTTAATCCATGGCATACTTGCAAACTTTCTGCTTTTTTAAAGCAGGCTGTATTTCAGTTTAGGAATGTACCATGTATCAGACAGTTCTTTCCTCATACACGTGTCTTATGAATCGTCTGTGAATGACATTAAAAATGCCATGTTCGCCTCATTTTTCCAGGGGAGCTTAAGGTATTAGGTCACTTGCAGTAAATTCAGTTTACAGTCTTCTAAAAATCCCACTTTTAATTATATCATGTTTTAGCTGCATTACATGGTTAGATCATGTGCCTGCATGCAGTGCGGCTAATGTTTTCTGTGTCTGAAAAGACAGTATAACAACACATCCGCTTCACTGTTTCTATAAATGAGAGTGGAAAACATTTGATTTTTATTAGGTTTGTGATGTAAAAGAGAATGGGAACCAGAGCATACAGAATAACTTAATACCATATGCACATGTTCCCTGGCTCTCCAGGTTTTTATAGATTTTAAGTATTGTGCTGGGCCATGTTTTGTTTGCCCTGAGTTACCTGTACATGTGGTAAAATACAGTATGTGTATATGTATATAGCTTTTTCATCCAAACTTCCAGTTTTCAAAAATAGTGCAATTTAATCATTCCCTTGGGCTGCCAGCGGCACCTTAGTCGTCAGCAGGGGATTTAGAATTACAGATATCTGACTCGTGTCACCAAAAAGAATTGCCATGGTTTCTATCAATTTTTGTATGCTATGTTTATTGGAGAAAACTGGTAACTGTGAATAGGATGACAGAATTTTTCATACGACTTTGCACCGTTTTTCGATATTTTTCTTAAACCTACAGATTTGTAATAAAGTTTCTTTTTAAAAAAACCTGTATGTTTTCCTTCATTCTAAGTGTCAATTAAATTTGTTTTCTGAGCCACTGGAAATGTCTGTAACTCTCAAGTATTTGTAAAAGGAAAATTGAATCTCTTCATAATGCCAATGTCCTGTAAAACATGTTGTCCTTCATTGGATATTAATTTTAACTCTCTGTTGCTTTCTTTGCTTGGTCATTTTTATCGTCTGGAAGTTAATGTCTGTCTCATCTAGTTGTTAACATTTTTCTAAGCTTAGTTTTTCCCAGGTGTATCATAAGTATCTTTATGATAGTCCAGCATAGTTAAGAATTATTTCTGGTTTGTGTTGCGAAATTTGTTGTAATTTAAGTTTTGCGGTAGTTGTTTAATGTAATGTACAAAAATGCTGAGACAAGATCTGTTGTTTTATTTTGTTCCTTCTTCTTTCCAATACACAAGTATTTAGTATTGGCTGATTAATTTTTAAATGTGGTATCACTAATTACAACGAGTAGGTGAGATATATCATTTCCCTGATAGAATTACTGCTTAAGTGAGATTATATCTGATGCTGGTCATGAGGTAGAAAGAATGGCCCAATGTCAGTAAGTGGGAAAACAACTGAGTCGCATCCTCCCACTCTTCTGCAATAGAAGAAGCTGGAGAATTTGGTCTTGTTTCAGCAGAATGAGAATTCAAGCGTGCCAGGAATTTTTATCCTTGATGAACATGGCGAAATGGAGACTGAATTCCCCCTTTGCCCCACCAGACAGCAGCTCTTGTGCAGTCTCTGCTGCGTGGGTAGGACAGCGCTAGCTTCAGGGGCAAAAGGCTGGTGCCAAAATCGGGTGCGAGGTAAACGTGCAATGTTTTTGGCATTCGGATGTGGAAGAAAGTTTGTGGTAGTGGGTGAATGGTATGTTTGGAAATGGTGTGCATGTATTTCATCATCTTGCCAGCAGGGATCTCCCTTAGCCTGTGCTTTGTGAACATCATGCGACTGCTGGGGTGGGTTTCTTTGGGAGGGGGGAGTGGGGAGAAATTGGGGGTTTGAGGGTTGGGGTTTTTTTTGTTTGTTTGTTTGTGGATTTTGGTTTGTTTTGTGGCACGTTTTTTTTAGTTGCCTCTCCTAGCCATGCTTTGACACTGACTGGCAAGCCAGCTTTCTCTGGGCTACTTGATTCAGAATGACTATCTGTACAAGCAGGCAAGCAATTTTCTTCCAGACCAAAGATCTGATTACCTCCATAATATCCTCTTTTGGGGAAAAAAGAGAAGTCCCTGTCTCCGCTTTTTGCAGAGCCCTGAGCAAAAAGTGGGTGTCTGAAACATTGAACTAAAGTAACAGGAAAATGGACCTGCTTGGACAGAGCTGGATGTGACTTGTGACATGAGCACACTGAGAAAATACAGGTAGAAATCAGACTGAAAGCCCTTAAATTAGACTTAATAGATCCATATAGTAATTTCATTCAAAGATAAGATTCTCACATCCTTCTGACTCATGTTTTAGGTACATATGACGTCTTTATCCCACATTTTTCCTGACGGGGCAAAGCAACATAAAACCAAAGAAATTTGGTATGTGGAGAAAACTCAATGACATTAGGATACCTGATCTGATCCCTTGATGGTGCAAGGAGATTGTTGCTGCTCTTTATATTCTAATTCTTGCCCGATACTCATGTCACAAACCTGTCCTTTCTTGTAGACTAAACCATGAAACCCGGTATGCTGGGAAGTGCTTTTCTATGCTTCTCCATACTCAGGTCACTCTGCTTGCTTAATTTTCTGGCATTACATGTTTAGTTCTTATTTTCTTATAGCTGCTGTGGTGATTCCTTTGTAAGATTTATGTGGCATTAGTATTGACCTATTCTAACTACATTTGGCTGTAATTAAGCTGAATGCAAAAAAAAATATTGCTCTCTTTATTTGGAATTTAAACCTCTTCATCGTTTATGATACTGGTATGAAAAGGTATGGATATGTTACTATGGTTTTGTTTGTTTTGAAAATCCATGCGCTTTCCCACTAGCCTTGCATTATTTTCGCTGTTTCTGAGAGTTAGAAAAGCAGCAGTATCTCTGTTCTCTGTTTCACCTGAGAATTCACTTTTGTTTCTAGAGCAGAATTTCTTGGTCACAGCAGTTCCTTAACATATCCTTTATTTTCCCCTTAAAATTAAATGTTGTCCATTTTTTTCCTCTTTAATGCCTGCTGTTTACTTTTTTTTTTTTTTTTTGTTCTAGATCCTGATGAAATTAATGTGCTCTGCCAAACTCAATGAGAAAGGAAGAACCTGCTGCACCTGGGGCAAGGATCAGTCTGCTATAATATTATACAATTTCTCAAAAATCCTTCATGTGAAGGGCAACAAAAGCAGCGAGCAGCTGTGCATTTGCTCCCCAGTCGCAGTCGTGTGCGTCAGTCACGCAGTTAGTGTGCCCCTCAGTCGGAGCCGACAAGGCGTGCGCTAAGTGAACCTGACATCACACGGTTCGTAAAATAAACCAGGTTATTTCCAATAGCTATCAACAGAGGTTTTGCAATGGGGAAATACTGCTCCTATTCCTCCTTTTGTTTGCCTCCCTGATTCAATTCTTCACCTCCTTCCCACCCCACCCCCAAAAAAAAAGGTTTTATAATGCAAGGAGCTGACCTGTAAGATTGGTAAAAGAAAAGATTTGCTTCTGAGTTGTTACTGTGAGGAAAATGAACAAACCCAGGGAAAATCCACTGAGGTTCTTGTTTTTCTCTTCCAGTTTAGGTCTCTAGGAGTTAGCTGCATGTCTTAATGATGTCTCAGAAAAGTCTGAGCTGAACTTTATACAAAGACTAACGCAAACAAGGTTGCTTGAAAGGGTAACAGTGGTGGGATGCTCTGAAGAGAAGTAAGGCTGTAATACTAGAGAAAGAAGAGAGATGAAGGGACACTGCATAAAGAAAGAAAACAGAAAAAAACTGGGACAGTTATGGCAAAGGGGATAAATAGCAAGTAAGTGTGATGTTGAAGGAGAAAAGTATTAAATATCAGTAACAATTCTAGCTTTGTCCAGGTGGAATAGCTTGTGTGTGGTCACCCACCAAAAAGATGTAACGTGTTTTCTATTTTCAAAGCCGAATCTCCTTTGTAGCTTTTCCTGCTCTCATGAAAGTTTAAGGTGAAGGTGAGGCTTTCAAAACCACAGCAGGTGGGCAAACTAGTTCTTTTCTCTTTTATTTTTTTAATTATTATTCACCTCCCCACCCCACAGCGTTTGCTGGCTGGCTGAGGTATCAGGGAACCACTTCACGATGGAGGTGAGGCAGTTTCAGGTGTCGCGTGTCGTTGCCTTGCGCGGGTCTTGAACCTGCCAGAGGTGAGATGTGAAAGCGTAGTCCTGCAGGGCTGATGCTTGTGTTGCACGCTGGTCTGAGATGAGCACAGCAGACTGCAGCCTACTCCTGGTTTTGATAACTAGTGAGGTATCGAGGGGAAGGGGCCTGTTTGCTGCCTGCCTGTTTTTAGTCAAGGAGAACAAAATCCTGCTCAGTCTATAATAGCAGTCAGTACGAGTGCGAAGCTAGGATTTGAATTCAGCATTTTTATCCAAAAACGTATTTACCCAAAGTGAAAAATTCTGTGTGATTAACGTATTCTACTACTACTGGGATTAAAATCCACGCCTCGATGCAACATGTTGGTACATCCGTGGTAGTTTCTCCACACGTGTGGAGTAGGCACGGTGACCAACTGCATGTTTGTGCCTGTAATAACTGAAGTCCCGTGCTGTTGACACTTCCCCAATGTCCCTTCATCCAATGTCCAAGGAAACCTTAGAAAAGCAAATGCACCTTGATATTCTGTGTTGCAGTGGTGGCAGTTATTTATTCTGTGCTTTAGGTTATGCAAACTTCATTTTAATTTTGCAATGAGCTTGTATCAATATTATTTTTGTTGTCATGCACATCATTTTTGGTGACAGCTCTGTTTAAAGAAGTTGTAACTTTAACAAGCCATCTGTTAACCTTATGTAGAAAGGAAACGCTTTTGTCAATTACTCTAATGAAATCACAAAAATCATTTCCTGGTCTCCAGTTGTAGCCCAGTCATCCTATCTTCTGTCAATAGGAGGATATTGAAGCACACAGGAAAATACGTGCACACTTTTATCCTGCCCTGCAATATAGCCACAGTGTTGCATTTTAGTGCAGCAAATTGTAATTAGCCAGTGATGTCAGAAGGTTTTATTTTCTATTAAAAATTCTCGGTAGTGCACAAACTCTTTTATTCAACATCAGAGAGTTTCCTCGTTAGGTAGGAAGGCTGGGCACAGGAACTGTGGGAAGACGTTTTGAGTTTATGCCAGCCTGATTCGTAAAGATTTTGATTTCGTAAGTTAAAAGAGTAGAAAGGAAGGAGAAACACTTTTGGTTAGGTGGGAGTAAACCAGACTGCAAAATAACTCCTTTTTGCCATTTGGAATGGGGCTACTAGAACAGCTTAATGGAAGGAGGAGAAACGGTGGATACAAAGGGCTGGAGTAATGGGAAAGGGAAAAATGAGTGGTGAAAACATGGAAGAGCAAGGAAGGACTCCAGCTTTGTGGCTCTTTAGATGCAAATCATTTAGGAAGGGATAAAAAGAAACATGGGAAATTGCCTATGAGCTGGCAAATGATGTAGGTTCAAGGAAAGTCTCTGAGGGACCTAGATGTATCAGCACTGTGCAGTGTGAGCTCTTCACGTGGGGAAGTACTAAGCCAAAATGAAGGGAAGATTTGTCCTTTGCCCCCTCTTGAAGGGGATTTGACAACTAAAAGGGGTGGGAGATAGATGCAGAAGATACTGGCATGGAGTTGCTCTGGAGTGGGGCTGGAGTTTCCCAGGCCAGTTCCTGCCCAGTGCACGTGTTTACGGGCACAAGGGACAAACTCAGCAGGAGCAGCCAGGAGTAGCACCGAGAGGCAAACTTCTTGCAGCCTTCCTGCTTCTCCAGCCGTTCTGGATGCCAGAGCAGGTGGATAAGGACCACATCCAGTGCTGTGTTGGGGCGGCATCTGTGCGACTGCGTCTTGGAGCCCATCCTGCTTGCTTCCCTCTTGACCAGTGCTCTCCGCAATGAATGTAAGGATAAGAGTCAGATCTTTGATAGCAATGTTATCACCAACTTTCACCAATGGATCTAGAGCCAACAATCAAGATGGAAGTGTTGAAAATAATCACAGCGCTACTCCACAGCTCTCATCTTTTCTATTAAGAGAGCTTTTAATACTGCAGTACCCTCTGTGTGGTAGACTAGGGTTTGGTCCACGGTGTAAAGGCTGAGCGTACTGTTTTGGAAGAACCTGCTGCATGCAACACAGCAAGATGTGGTTGCCTTTACAGGGTAAAGGAACTGCTTTCATGATTTAATTAACCAGTCCTTCTGCTGATCCCTGAGTTCACTCAGACTTGAAAGAAGTAAACTTAATTAAATTAAACAAAGCTTTTTCCTTCCCACACATGCTCTGGGCCCTTTTGCTTCTTCTGAGAGATAACAAAAGGCTTATGAATAACAGGCACAGGCTTTTTGTTGTTGTTATTGTTGACCTGTTTGTCTCCTGCTGCCAGCAGGAGAAAGATTATGCACAGGTGCAGTATGTGCATGGCATCAGAGGAAGAGGCCACACGGGTGATTGAAATGAGGTTGGTTTGTTCGGTTTGGGGTTTTTTTTAATTTAAATTCCTGTGTTACGTTGGCAAAAGGATAAAACTGTCAAGGTTTCAGTGTTGCTTTTTGCGGGTCAGGATAATTTGACAAGAAGTGGTAATGTTCAAGTTGAAGCCTTATCAAAACAGAGGAAAGAGATAAAAGTTTGGATTCAGTTCTCAGCTTATCCAAAGGCTTTTTGTATTTAACCACCTTAAGCCGAGTAACCCCTTGGTGCCTTGTGATGTGATTCAGCAGCAAATCTGGATTAGGTGTTTTCCCCCAGCCAGAAGTGGCTGCCTGTTCAGTTGTACTGCTCAGCCCTCTGCCTGGGTGTTTCTGAGAGCATAGTCACAAATTTGAAGTGGTTTCCTTGTCTGGCCACGGATGGAGAGCGTTGTGTAAAAGCACATCCCTGTCCAAGTGTGGAGAAAGACAGGTCCCTTGTGTTCTACTACACGTGCTTACATCACGTGTTTGTCATTTGCAAACGACATAGCATGTGTCTATGGAGATGTCATTTACAGTGTGCAATGCCCAATTTACCAGGAAATCTGTGCTAACTACTTTTACCATGTGATTTTTTTCAGGTGAATTTGCACCTGCCTATGAGGAAATTCATTTTAGACTGCATTTTCTTACTTGTTTGTACTAATAGGGTAAGAAAAAGTGGTTGGGGTGAAAAAGCTCAATAGAAGCAAGAAATACCAAATCTATTTAATCCCCTTTCTCCTCTGGAGCAATTTTCCCATCAATCAAAAGTGAAGTTGATTAAACACAATTTGTTCTTGACTAAAAACAGTATTAAAAACAAGCAAAATTTTGTCCAGGTAATTTGCCAGACACTAAAAATTAGTTTAACTCATCTAAAATGAACTTGTTTTCCATCTTTTCTTTCTAAAAATCAGTACACCCTCTTCCCATCCCTAGCTCTTTTCTATTTAATTCCTAAAAGCTTGTCAAAAGATGGGAGATGTAGTGTTAGTTCACTACATATACTGTTGTGAATTGCACCAGGCTCTGCTTGCACAAACACATCTTCATTAAATCTTCATTAACCTGTTCTGGTCTACACTTGCATCTTCTTGTCAATATTCAGTTATATGTCTACTCACAGTTTACCACCCTAAGCTTTTATCCATTATCCTGGTTATGGTTTAGCTAATGCTTTTAGCCTTGAATATTCTTACAATGCTATATTTCTCTGAAACAAAATTTTGCACCAAGTGTTACTAAAAGCAAAGCCCTCTAATCAGGCAGATGAAACTCATTAGTGTTACGTTTCAAGGAGCCTTTCTTTGATGCCAACTAATTAATTTTGCCCCATTGCAAAATTGTCCTAACTGTAATGGGAGTTAAAATCTAATAAGATAAAAGAAACTCAGAGGGGAAAAAAACCGTCTGTCATGAGAACACAGCGAGATGAACAGCTTTTGCTAATCTTGGAAATGATGATGTGTTTTACAGCTCCGAGGCTGAACGTTTTGCAACTGCTGGTGTGTTTAAAGTCCCTACTGTGAATTGATGGGTTTATGTTGCTGGTTTTCATCCTTAGAGTAGAAAGTAACTGTGATTTAATTTACTTTGCTCATGCTGAGCAGTGGTCAGTGTTAGTGCCTAGACCACAATTTGCCCTCAGTAGTCTGTTTTGCTGTGTGAATGCCAGGATTTCGGGAGGTGGTGGTGTCTAAAAGCTGCAGACTGAGAATGGTCGTCCAAACTCATTTCACTTTGAAACACGGATGGAACTTAACAGGTTGGCTGGGAACAAAAAATCT
Organism: Aramus guarauna; assembly: GCA_013400195.1. Taxonomy (NCBI): domain Eukaryota; kingdom Metazoa; phylum Chordata; class Aves; order Gruiformes; family Aramidae; genus Aramus; species Aramus guarauna. The sequence continues at coordinate 1,384,696 of VXBL01001841.1, forward strand.
GGCCACATCCTCTGTTTCAGAAAGGTGGATCATTTACAGCAAGGAGGCAAAACGAATACAAAAAACCCTGCTTTAACAGGCAGACCCAACTGAGATTGTTTGGACCTTAGAGTCAGCTCTTGATTTCCCTTGGCCTTGCTGTTTTTAAGGTGTGTGAAATATATTGAACGCAGTCTTTCTGCTTCTTACATTCAACAAATCTAATGTCGGATAAACTTCCTAGATGAATATGAACATGGTGGAGGCTGGTTACTGGTGTGCACTCGTGGTAAGGCTGTGTTGTCAGCAGTGCCTGAAGAGCTCTCATTCTCTTTTCCGAGTGGATCAAAGTCTGCTGAATCGCTTTCTGAGCTGCGCTTACTCATATCATTAGCAAGTACAAAGCTTTCTCCTTTGTTAGCTTGTTCTACCTCACTTCGAATGCAAAATATGCTGCTGTTGTACTAATTAGGCCAACTGGCTGAGGTTAATAAACGGTCAGTCACTTCTCTTATCAGCAGGCTTATTTATGCATTTGACTATTTTGCTTTGTGTTTGCCTATGATGTAAAAGAACTGTATAATTCGTGAGGTTTTTGAATAGAAAAGATAATGCAGTAGAAATAGTGCTAATGGGGTGATTCCTCAATGAATGGGGCCACTTCCACTACCCATTCAGCTTAAGGGATGGAAAAGTATCTGGACCTGGTCAGAAGTAATCCCTGACTTGGAATCCCACGTTATTCTGAGTGCTAAGGGTGGCTGTTTTCAGTGCTGGTGGCTGAGGCTGCCCATGGCTCTCGGACGCTGTTCTCCTCTGCTCGGATGCCTTGCGTTTCATGCTCAGGATAAGCATTTTGCACTCTGAGATCTCTGCCAGAGCCCTCAGCACCAAGCAGCTTCTCAGCCTGTCCCCCCTGCCACGTCTCTAGGGCCAGCATTGGTGCAGAGCAGCTGTGTAACCTCGGCTCAGAGCGCTGTGAAAAGCCCTGAGCTACACCGCAGGTATGCTGTGCTTGGTCACCTCCCTCGCTGATCCCAGCTTGACCTCAGACCTGCTTTGCCACTATGGACTTGTCTGGAGAGCTTTTGGCTGCACCTGGGTGCCATCCCCAGGCCTGCCCTGCTGCCTTTGCCGAGGGGCAGTGGCACTGCCCGCTGCCCAGGTGGCTGTCACCTTCGCACCAGCAATTGTGAGCAGGGTTGCAAAATCCTGCAGGAGTGATGTGGATGCACAGCCCTTCTGCTTTACCATCTGGGTGGTCATTCAACCATCCTACCAGGAGGGCAGGATTGGGGCACAAGCCCGAGCAGAACAGTATTTGTAAGACTCAGGTTATGCTAATGGAAATGCAGTATTTCCTTGTCATCTCTAAGCTGCACAATATTTCTAGGCAGTATGTAGATGTCGTGGTTTAACCCTAGCCAGTAACTAAGCACCATGCAGCCCCTTGCTCACCCTCCCTCCTGCTCCCCCTCACCAGTGGGATGGTGAGGAGAATGGAAAAAACACTCAAAACCTCATGGGTTGAGATAAAAAACATTTAATAGGATAAGACAGGAAGATAATAATTAATAAATAAATCAATGTATATTAAAAAGTGATGCACAACTGCAATTCCTCACCACCTGCAGAGGAAAAAAAAACCAACCCTGATGCCCCATCTGTTTCTGAGCAGTGATGCCACCTCCTGACTACCTTACCTAGTTATATGCTGAGCATGACATCATATGGTATTGAATATCCCTTTGGTCAGTTGAGGTCAGCTGTCCCGGCTGTGTCCCCTCCCAACTCCTTGTGCACCCCCAGCCCACTCGCTGGTGGGGTGAGGAGCAGCAAAGGCCTTGGCTCTGTGTCAGCACTGCTCAGCAGTAACGAAAACATCCCTGTGTTACCAACGCTGTTTCCAGCACAAATCCGAAACGCAGCCCTGTAGTAGCTACTATGAAGAAAATGAACTCTATCACAGCAGATCAGTTTGTCAAGCTTTCTGCTTGGCTTTCTCCACCCTCAGTTGATGGCTGTTGCTGGACTAAATCCTGTTTGCTGTAATAACACGGGCAATTTTTGCTGATTGGTGCAGCAGCAGAGCTCTGTTGCTTCCTGCAGATGTAACTTGAGGTGACTTGGGCAACACTGAGCAGATAGGGGGAAAAAAAAAAAAAAGAAAATTGTAATTGGCACTTCTGTACCCAGAATAGCTCCAGAATAGTTGGAGCAAAGAGCTCTTTCAGGACTTTGGTTCTCAATAAGACAACAGTTTTATTTGAAATGTAGCTGATATTAAATTGGTGATACCATATTCACTGGTGAAAACAAATCAGAGCATGGTTTCTCCCTTGCCCCAGCAGCATCTTAACTAACCTTTTGTAAAAAGCTTGCAAAAGTGATGTTAGGAAAAACTACACCTTGTTTGCTCAGAGCAGCACATAACTCATGCCACTCATTAATTTATTTAGCTTTTATGAAAAGAATAATAATAACCTGCCTCAGATGAAAGGGCTAATATTATTTCTTTAAACAGTCCAAAGCAAATATACCAACAGTGAATGGTCTGTTGGCTAGATGTGCTTCACTAGGTTTACACAGCATCTCTGGCTTTTCAAAATAAATGTGCTTAAAGGCTATTGAAACTACAGCTGGATGAATCACACTGAGTGGGTCATTTGCCTGATTGGGCCTTGCACTTTTCATTGGAAAAAAGATACTTGTAAATGTTTTCAATAATTGTGTAATTTAAATTCCCCTTTTTCTTTTGTTGCTTATTATCTGCTTATAAATAAAACGATTTATTATTTAACAACTAGTCAGTAGCACGGATTGTTAACTGTTTGCTAAACTCTCATGGGGATGAGTTATTGCACCAAGACTTCCAGATGTTTCCCGGCAGTTGCTGTGAATACAGCGTATGACACTGTCGGAGCCTCACACTGGTGCCGGTTTGGGTGACTTGCTCCAGGAGTTGTTTGTTGGAAGAATGGTGGTTCACAGAAGAAAGGAGCAAATAAATGGAAGAATTCCCTCGTTGAAAGCTGCAGACTTCAGATCCGTACATTTTTAGAAAATTTGAAAAGCTTTTTGATTTGGAGGTGTTTAACTCCTGGCTTTTAGGTAAATAACCTAAAACACAGTGATAGTTTATCTCCTTTAAGTGAGAGAAGGCAAAGGTTGGGAGAATGAAGATTAGAAAGTGAATGGAAGCGAGTGCTGCTGCTTAGATGTTGTTACAATCAATGCTTTCTAAATACTAAAAATCAATAGAAGAAAATGTCAGATATTCAGACCAGCAGTTTTTCAGGCATCAGTATATGAGGGCATCCATAAAATGCAAGCAGAATATGAGGAAGATCCGTAAAACCTATACTGGAAAACAAATTGTTTCAAAGGGCTATGTGATGGTCATCTTCACTCTTCCCTGCAACTTCCATAGTGCTTGCCTAAGTGCCATGCAATTCTTAAAGGCATGACTTTTTTGCTGCAGTTAATTAACAGAAAGGCAGAGGGCTGTGATTAGAATTTGCAGAACTCTATTCCGGAGAAGGTAATTATGATTAGAGCAGGCTTAATACTAAGTCGTATTAAACATGTTTTGTTCAGGGATTTAACACTTCATACCTTTTTCTGGAAAAGCTTTAAGTGGCTGCATTGCCTCAGGCAAACGCTCCTGGTTGGAAAGGCAGATGGCTGGGGCAAATGAAGTCCAAGGGATGCTGGGGGAGGCTTACACCCCAGAAGTGATGTTGTGAAATTACCTCATTGGAGACCAAAGCACTTTCTCCTGCCACACGGGAAGAGGGGTAATTCGCACTGATGACCTTGATGGGATTGAGAAGACTTTAGAGCTGACCGATTCTCTCCTTCAGTCTTGCTCTGTTCAGGTGGATAATCTTATCTTCCAGAAGAAGATTAATACCCCTGCAGATCATTCATAACCTGCCTTTCCATGGTTCTTGCTTCATCAGTTGTTGCCAGTTGAACAAAATCACCCTCTGTTTCTCCCTGTTTTGGAGCCCCTGTGCTGCATTGATTTTTCTTTTTTTTTCTGTCTTTATTTTTTTATATTTTTTTTCTTGACCAACTTCCTCAAAGTATTGCTGAATACAAGACTTGTGCTGTGTCTGGAAAGACATGCTAGATTAGTTGAATCCCTACATATTTTACCTATGACTCATGGAGAACAACCTTTCTCAGAGTGGGAGGAAGAGGAGACATAGGGCAGAAGGTTTACGTTGTTCTTTTTCACAGACAGTGAAAAGTGAGTCCCTTTATTGTGTGGCCCTCTAGGGAGGGGAAGACCTGGAGGTGTGACAGTCTGGTTTTAGTACTTTTCAGCCTAGAAATTTCCAGAGCATTTAGCTAGAAACATGTACCCGCAAGAGTCAGCATCACTGTCTGGTTGCAAACTCTGCTGTCAAGTTCCTGCTTTGAAGAACAAAACAGACCCCCCCAAAAAAAAATGAAGGGAGAAGAGTCACCCCGGAGTTAGCAGCTGGGAAGCAGGAATAGAGTTGTGGCCTGCTCTGGAGCCACTTGATGTTCCTAGAGCTACTCCAGCAAAGGACCCAGAAAACACGGGACTTCTCAGCCTGCCACCACCCTCTCACTTGGATCTGGAGGCTGCTGAGAAGAGGAGGATTCATATAACAAGTAATTATGAGGGAATAATGTAATTGAAAGCCAGGTCTCATCGCCTTCATGGTGAGTGCTATCACAGTTGCTTTGTGCCAATGCAGCAGGTTTTGTGGCAGCCGCACGTGGTAAAGCGCTGTCTTGCAAAACGTGTGATCAGCTTGACCCACTTTTGAGCAGAGTCAGACCTGTACTCGATCCTCAGGTGCTGATTATCTGTCTGGAGGGCTTTGTCTGTATGAGAGGCTAGAGGTGAGAAATCTCCTGTGGGCTTTAAAAAAAACCAAACCCGCTGTATTGCCTTATCTCTCATCAGATAAGGAGAGGCCTGTTTCCCTATGGTGTTGATGCCCCAGGTTGTCTCTTTGTCCTTCCCACGTCCTTCCCACCTGAGGGTCTGTGTAGACTTCTGATGTCTCACTGAAAACTTTTGGCTTCTCTCTGTCTCAGCGCTTCTGCAGGGCAACTCTGCGACAATTCAGATGTTTTATGGCTCAGTCTCTGCTTGTGCTGCCTCTTCCCAGGATGAGCAGAGTAACACCTGTGTACATTGCTGTCCTGTTTGCATTGCACTCCATAACTGACTAGTAGTAGTTTTGCTGTGCCACGTTGCTCTTTTCTGTGGTGAAGGGCCCAAACCACTATTCTTAAATGGTAGGATATGGTGCCAGCTTTTGGGAAAAGGTAGAAGTGTTCCACTGTCTATGGGAACCCAAAGCAGCAGCTGTGCTTGTGACAGAGCAATGCAATCCTAAACTGCAATCCTAAAACTATGAAGATCCAGCTTTCGGATGAAACATTTTAAATAGTTCTCCTATAAAACCATCTGCAGATTCACAGGAGCTGGAAACCCCATGTGGAGAGGAGCAGAGCAGGCTCCAGCGAGCACCCAGTGAAGACAGGCTGTAATCGAGTTGGTTCATGCTTTGTGGTTCTGCTCTTTCAGACTCCCGGGCATTGGCTGTGGTGAACAAGCACTCCTTACTAAACCAGTGAATCAGCTTTAATCTGCTCCCCCAAATTCTGGGCATCCTGCTTATCTCTAATTAATTAGTTTCATAGTAGGTTAAATTTCCTTGGCTGCTGCTGTACGGCTCGCATTGTATCAGCAGTTACAGGCCAAGCTGACCACGGGCTCCGCGGTGTTAGGTATGAGGAGAGGGATGACCAGCGTCCCAGAAAGCTACTGCTCAAATTGGAAATGACAGGGCGAGGATGGGAGGCAGGGACTGTTTGTTATCAGACCAGGGCCTTGGAGGTAGGAAGTGCCCTTAAATCTGGCATAGCTAGCAGCTCAGTTTATATCCCCTCCATGGCTCTTGTGTGCCGTGAAGCTCACGTGCTTCTGCTGAGCTCAGCTTCACCATCTTGTGTCTTGGTGTGGCCCGATGGACTGTCTTGTGCCCTTCCCTGTGCTTCATGTCTTCAAGTGCACGTAGATGCTAACCAAACCACTGCTGCTGTTGTCTCCTTGGGAGAGAGTTTCCAAAATGGGCTTTCAGAAGTGCTTGGGTGACTGACTCTTCTTTGAGCATCTTTACATGTCTGGGCTGTACGAGAGGACATCCATGCCCCTTAACACTAGAATCATTCATATGTATAGGCCAAGAATAAACTGGGGTTCCCAACGTATTTTGTGAAAGCTTATAGCCTTTGAAGGAGAGGGAAGACCAGAAAAGTGAAAGAAAAGTATCCTTCATTCACAGTTAAAGTGACCTGAACTCAGCTGTCTTCTGACACTTGAAGAAATGTGAGTGAGGATTGTATCTTGTGTTGGCTTTCAAATTTTATCAAAGATGAGCACTACCTTTTGATAGAAAAGAAAGCACGAGAATTTCAACCTGGCTGCTATCAGGAAGTACTGGAAACCCAGCCCGAGCCCAGATTTCCAAATAAAAGATGCTTACCTGCAACAGAATAGCTTCTAGAGGGGTACCTGGTGAGTAATTAAAAAAAAAAAAAAATCATATGCAGAATGATGTGTTAGTTCTTATTATTGATGCATTTGAGCTAGGGAAACCTGACAGATTAGTCATATTCTATCATAAATATCTCACTGTACCCATGTTTACAGATTCATTATTAATATCAGGCTCTCGTATGCTTAAGATTCTGGGTAAAGATCCTATGAATTGTTTACTTTTTGAGTCAGCTTGTTTGATGGGGAGATCCATTCTGCAAGAAGGAAGTGAAATGTCTGTTGTAGAGCTAAGACATGGAGTGAATAAATACTACGTTTTCTTTATGAAGGGAAAATTGAAGCATCTGGTCATGAAATGTTCCATTAGCAAACTGGAACAAACTGGCATTTCCGGTTATGTCATCGCTTACAGCCGTGCTCTTTCAATCCCGTGCTGTGTCTGAAGGGCAGAGCTAGTCACCCTCAGTCCTCTGGGAAACAGGATTGTTTGAAGTTCAATGCCTTCTAGGAAGGTGGAAGACACAGACATCATTGGAGATGTCGGTGCAAGTGTGACTGCGTCTGCCTCGGTTAGATGTTAGCCTGCGTATTGGCTTCGTCAGTATGATTTATCATTTGCGTTACACCGGTGTCTAAGAGATCCAGATGGAATCAAGGTGTCAATATTTTAGGCACTCAATAGAAAAATACTGGAGATTTTTCAGGCACTTGAAAACTAAAAACTAGTTGTTGCTGATTTTGAGCATTTCTTTGAAAGGTAGGTTTGTAAGGAATGTAACGAGAGACCAGAATCTCTGTTTTTTGGACAGTCCCATGCCAAACACAAAATAATTGTTCTCTTCTCCCTCAGACCCCTAAAGCTCAGATCCCTAAAGGGATTATGTTCCTGGGGAACATTTTGGCTTCTCCCCTTATCTTAATGTTATTGCCAAGTCTGACCTGAGAGGAGACAGTGAGCACTGGGCTTCTTGGAGTCTAAAACCCATGATAGTTTCTAAAATATAAACATATGTCTAGATCTATACAGGAAATAAATGACACTATATATAAAAATATGAAAATATATAGGTTTCTGCTAATTGATATGTAGTTATCCTTCCTGTATGTGCAGGAGGTTTTTTTAGAAAAGTAGTAATGTGCTGCAACTTATTTTCACAGCCAGAAATGCAGTGTTATTTTTAGTGAAGAACTCAATACATCTACCTGCCGTGTTTCTCTTTGAGACACAAACTGCACTGCACACTTTTGCAGCGGCCTTGCAGAGCATTTGGGGGGGGGCTCTTCGCCTGGGCTGCTGATTCCTTGTAGCTAAGCCATCGCCTTGCAGGCAATTTTACTGATTTACCCTCTGCCGTGGACCCAGCTCTCACCACTTCTCATTTATTATGCAGTTTGCCTTCCTTTTCCCACGGGCAGCGTACATATCAGTTTGCGAGGAGGGGACACGGGTTGGGAGGAGGCTGTGTGGACACAATGGAGGTAGGTAGGTCCCCTCCATCCAAACGCTGGCTCCCCTGGAGGAGCAAATTGGTGTTGGCTGAAAAACCCACAAAGTTACCCACAAAAAGTCAGTCTTTTCTGACCACCCCCCCCCCTTAATCTTCCTTATACGGGTGACCAAGGAGGTGTAACTCTTTTTGTGCGGCTTTTTTTGGGGTGCAGAGGTGGCGAGTGGTCCGCGGCTGCACCCGAGCATCCCTACTCCGCACACAGTCTCCGAATAAACAGCTTTCAGCCGGCGTCATTAAGAGGGTTAACGAACCCCTTCCTCAGCCAGGCCGGGCAGCGCTTCCCCCCGCCCCCCTCCCGCCCTGCCGAGGGCGATTAGGGNAGGACCGGTGCCGGCTTGCGGGTAAAATGTTGCTTCTCTGAAGTCACAGCTCTGCCGCCTCGCTGTTGCGGTTCTCGGAGCGGTGGTTTGAGGGGGAAAAAAAGGAGCTTTCTGGTCCCGGTTACTTGGAGAGCGGGAATTGCCCTGAGACGCTGCTGCTCCTCCTCTGGCATCCGTGGGAGCGCTCGGTGCCGCTGGGGTGGGGACGGGACTGACTATGCTGCCGTTTCTGGTCAAAACGGGGAAAAAAAAGTGGTAAAATTCAAATGCGAGATGGAACTAAGGTAGAACAAAAGTAACTTCTGGTGCGTCGTTGCTTGGGAGACAGAGGGTGTGATATAGCCCACAAAAATCCACTCCTGGGTTATTTCATGTTGCAGTGGGAATATGCTCAGTACGTCAGAGAAGATCAGATAAAATCAGTGCTTATGTGTTGGCTGCANACAGCTTTCAGCCGGCGTCATTAAGAGGGTTAACGAACCCCTTCCTCAGCCAGGCCGGGCAGCGCTTCCCCCCGCCCCCCTCCCGCCCTGCCGAGGGCGATTAGGGGCGGCTCTCGCCCCCTCCATAAAGCGGCCGCCGGTGCTGGGCGCTGCNTGCGAGATGGAACTAAGGTAGAACAAAAGTAACTTCTGGTGCGTCGTTGCTTGGGAGACAGAGGGTGTGATATAGCCCACAAAAATCCACTCCTGGGTTATTTCATGTTGCAGTGGGAATATGCTCAGTACGTCAGAGAAGATCAGATAAAATCAGTGCTTATGTGTTGGCTGCAGTTATTGATACTGTGTGGTTTATAAAGTCAGTAAAATTCCTTGTGAAAACAAGAATGATGACTGCAATGGAGTAAACTTTCACATAAAAGTAAACTTTCAACCTTTTTTTCACAAAAAAGGTTGTTTTGCTGTATCCTTCAGATCTTTGAAAGCCAAATAAACTGTTCAGCACAGCTTTCAGTTTGGTGTCTAGAACGAAATCTAAGGAAGGACCTCTGGTGTGGCTGAAAAACTTCCCTGTAATGTGACATCTAGTCATGGTCACTCATAGATGAAGTCTTCACCTTTCCCTACTAAGAAGCGTGTCAAAAGGACAGTGAGAAAGTAAGCAGCTACTTAAAGAGGGAGGAGGATATAAAATGCCTGTTGAGACTTTTTATCAAGTACAATTAATACCAATCTGTATCAAATAAATTTTTTAGAAGATATTTTTTTTTTTTTGGTCTTCAAATTATGGCTTTAAAATGTTACTTCCATTAGACAAATAAGTTTGGATAACTTTAAGTCTTGGCTATTCATTAATATAAAGAATTAAAGCACAAAATATACAGCCTCAAATATCTGTCTCACAGAGGATATTCTTTTGGGAGGGGGAGAAAGGGAAGGTAATTGCTATGGGCTCCAAAAGGAGTGAAAGAAAGGGAAGGTAATTGCTATGGGCTCCAAAAGGAGTGAAAGAAAGGGAAGGTAATTGCTATGGGCTCCAAAAGGAGTGAACTTTAACCAGAAGACACCTAGATCTCTATCTAAATAAGGACTTTCGAGTATCTCTGTGTTTGGATATTTTCATTAAGACTTGAGTCAGGTTGATGGCAAATCAGTTAATGATTTGCATCATTAATAACAAGCATCAATGCAATATTAATTCCCCCCTCACCCTCCAAAAAGCTCAAATGTGTTATTATGCAAAGGAAAAGTATCAGATTTGATTAGAGCTGAGTTACTGATACAGAATACAGTGAAAGTGAAGGTGCAGCTGCATTACCATTTTCTCTTGTTGTCCTGGACCAAAAGGGTTGCTACGTTGATGCAGATCTATTTTCAGTCCATTTTTTAAATTGAAACCAAAAGATTAATGTTGGTTTAGGGTTAAAGAGGTAAGTGGTGTGCATTTGGCATTGCAGACATCTGAATTTCTCTTCTGCAACTTTTTCAAATTCTGAAGTTAGAGGTAATTTTTAGAACTTCATGTGAGAACAAACTGCATTTTGTTGTATTTTCTTCATTGATCTCTTAAACATATTACTTTATAAATGTTGTCACCTGATCCTAAACACAATCTCAGTTGAACTAGCAAAATACAAAATAAGAACACTAGCCTTCAATGCAGTTAGTTTGTCCTAGCTGTGCACCTTATAATATTGCACGCAACTATGCCAACTCTCATAAGCTGGTCTTGTCTTACGTCAATGATCCTGAATGTGGCATCAAGCCAACGTACTGCGTATAAGCCATATATATAAAACAGCCCAACAGTTTTTGCCTTCAGAGACCACCGTCTAACTCTATTTGTAATGGAGACTTCTTTGCATCCAGTTTTTTTCTACAGCAGTACCATCTGAGTAGGATTTGGCTCACACAAATGGTGATCTCTGCACTTGAGAGAACAACTAGTAAACTATGTGTAAGCTATATGTAATTGTGGAGTTACCAGCTTCTTCTTTTCTGCTTGGCATAGTCTCGCTCAGTACCTGTTTCTGGCTTTTGTGATCCTGATCTGGTGCTTTCTGGTGCAAGCTGTGAAACCTGCAGGCTGCTCAGCAGAGACTGGATTGGGCCCTGTCACCCACTTTCAGCAAAGAATTTGACGTCTGGACTCAAGTTGATGGAGATCAGTGGCTTTGCTGGATCAGAAACAGTCTGATGGACTGACACCGTTGTTCAGCCTCATTATACAGTGGCAACTCATTAGAGGTGGGGACCCAGTCAGAAATCCAGGTATTTCTGGAGCAAGACCTCTTCCATGGGAAATCTCACGGTATCCATGGTGCCTGTACCTCAAAGAGCTCTCACAGCTAGTAACCTGCTTGAAGCCTTTCTCAGAGCAACATCAAATATCTGTCTTGTTGTAAACCACTCAATTTAAAATGAATTATTTTGTTAGGCAGATTACCTTCTCAATCTAAAAGGTAAATGGGAATGTTTTGATAAAAGATAGGTAAAAGCTGGGTTTTATTTTTAAACTTACCTGTTAGAGATAGAAATACTTAGCTGTTCAGCATTATCCATTTTAAAGAAGTTAAAGGTGGAGAGACTACAGAAGGGAATCAATGGAACTGCTGCATTTTGGTTGCATTTTTATTTTTGCTCTTTCCATTCCTGAAAATGTTAATAGATATCTCTATATTTAAAAGCTGTGTCAAATAAAAAATTAATTCCAAATAACAATAATTTGCCTTTGTCGTTCCTCTCCTCTTTTTCAGTGGTTCCTTCAGAAACCTCACCTTTTTTGTTTCTTTTTGCAAGGTTTGAAGACATGAGACACAGCCTCTGTTTCGAAGCCTTGTATTTTTTTTTCTTTACTCTGCGTGTCTCACATTCTTAGTTGTTTTGATATCATCTCTATTTGCGGCCTGGCTGCACGTAGCTAAGAATATGGTCTGTGATACCCACTGATTTCAACGCAGTCAGGAGTCTGATCACTACTAATGTCCAAAGCCATGTGGTCCTGCAGCGTTGGATGTCTGAAAATTTTTAGTGTGTGATTTGAGTGATTATGATAAGGGTTTGGCATGGGAATTAATGGACCTGACAGATGGAATAGCTTGGTTGTGGTTAATCAGAGTAGGCCTGTCTCTGTAGTCCACAGATTCTGGTCAGCATGTTTTAACTCCTTCGGTTTTGTCTCCTTTCTCTGTAAGGCAGTGCTTTACAGCTATGTAGTGAGAGAAAGGCAGTGATTATTTCAGTTCTGATCTACGAAATCTTGATCCATCTTTTCCTACCTTTGTCCCGCAGGTTTTGGATTATTATTTGCTAACAAGAATTTTGTTCAACCCATTAATTTTGCTGACATCTTACTGTTCTACCTCCACCCTGATATACCAGTGCTAATTATAAACTATACTTTGAAAACATTTTCTGCATCCTAGAGAATGACTAAAGATGCTTATAAAATCATTCAGCTGATAAAAAGAAATCTCACTATTTCATCCTCAGCTCTCAGATTCTATGTGTGCCCAACTTTTTGCCTGTTATTGTGTAATGATTTAATTTTGTGGTTGATCAAAGCACAATAGTACCCCAAGACAAACGGAAATGTAAAACTTTATACTTTTTGCGCTAATAGCCATTAAGAAAAAATCTTTTTCTATGTTTGCATTTAGTTAAATAAGTCAAATTACATGATGATTGAAGATAATAAAGAGAATGAAGACCATGCATCTGAAAGAGGAAGAACAGCCATAATTTTTTCTTTGAAGAATGAAGTCGGAGGACTTGTAAAAGCATTAAAACTCTTTCAGGTATTTAATAATCACATTGCTACAGAAGCTCTGTATTTTTAAATTGTAAGGATAGTTTTGGATCACACTACAATTAATTACATCCATTGATTAAGGATTTGATTCCTAACCTGACTCCCATTTTGTACCCAAAAATACTCACAAAGGCAAATTTATTCCTCAGAAATTAGATGCTGGCTGGCTAAAAATCTTCAGATTTTTTGTCATCTGCACCTACTAAAGATTGAGAGAATTTTGCCTTTTCCCCTCATGACAAGAGGATTGGCACTCATTATTGCTACTGCATATAAGAGGTTGGTGGACACTTGGGGTGCCAACCCACGCTGGATTGAGCCTGGTGCCCTTGTCACCCTGCCTAACTGGACTGAGGGTGACAGAGGAACTGTGATTGCACAACCGCACTCATAGAGTGAACTCCTTCGATTGCTGGGCAGATCTTATGCAAGGAATACGCGTAGTGCCACTGTGCTCTGTCTTACGGCCCTGCATGCCTTTGCCTGGGGTTTTCTCTATGTTCCTGTTATAAGACATATGATTAAATAATTTTTCAAATGAAAGAAAAGTGACATTTATGCCCTGAAAACTACTGTTTTTAAATCCCTTGCTTGCTTGTGAGATAATGATATGGTGACTTGATTGGCATTTTGGTGAATTTCCCCAGACCTAGTTGCTAATCAGTTTCCTATGGGAGGGATGAAAGAAAAAGATCTATGAATTTAAACCTCCTGACTGTGTCTTTCTGTGCTTCCTGAATGTAGATGAAATTGAAAGAACACAGGTTCTCTTTCATTTTCTCCTGAATAGGAGGCTTTTAAAAATCAAATCATTCCCCCCGCCTCGCCCCTTCCAATAAGCAAACTGCTATCAAGAGATCCAATTAAATAAAATAGCTTCACAAAGGTGGTGAATACCCCATGGCAATAAAATATTCATTTGAAAACCAAATTTTAGGTTTTAGTCAATTGTTTTTAGTTAATCTGTTTGAAAACATTACTTCTTACAAAACAGGAGAAGCATGTAAACCTGGTACACATTGAGTCACGGAAATCCAAGAGACGCAATTCTGAGTTTGAGATCTTTGTGGACTGTGACAGTAACAGGGAACAACTGAATGAGATCTTCCAGCTCCTGAAATCTCATGTCAACTTTGTCTCTATGAACCCAACAGAGCATTTCAATGTCCAGGAAGATGGTAAGTATGAAAGGCAGTTCTGATGAAAATGCGCTTCTTAATGTGTTGGCTTGAAATCTTTTTATGGTGTCCACATCTGTATTTGTGTAGGGTTTTCAATCAGCAGCTACCAGGTTTATGCTTCCGAGTTGTGAATGAGTGTAGTTTGGGTGACATGAGCAGGGCTGCGTTGGCCGGTGTCACCTGGGAATACAGGCTGTGTCAGGATGGTGCAAATTGCACGTCTGGTATCTGTGCTCCCGTCCCTTCTCGGCACAGCACAGCTGGCATCAATGGGAGTCCCAGTGCAGGCTGGCACATAGGCAAAGCCTGAATGCGGGGCTGGGCTAAGGCCCACACACCGTTCTGACAGAGGTATAATATTGATGAATACCAGTTCACTTTGGACACTGGTGAGAGTGGGAGATGGATTCTGTAATTTCCTCATGTAGCTCTTCATTTAAATTTTTCTTTGCCGCTTTTCATCAAAGCCAGTTATTTATATTAGTGTGAAAGAGGTCCTTCTGACTTTAGGATACTTCACGTCTCGTTCACCTTTGCTTCTAGTTAGAGATGCCTAAAGTTCAGGGCAGCAGGAAGTCGGTCCCATGTATTTCTCAGCCACTGTGCTTGGTACAGGCTGGTAGGTAGGGAAAGGTGAGATCTGGTGTCTCTTGGATAAAAGCGGCTGACTTTAGCCCTAAGTAAGGGGAATTTCAATCTAACCACTCCCCCTGCCCTTTTTAAGAAAAAAAAGAGAGCATCTGGGCAGAATAACAGTGTATTAACTGCTCTGCCAAGAGCTTGGGTATTAACTCTCTTGGGCTAAAAAAAAAAAAAGAAAAAAGTTAGTAGCAAAGCTGTAATGATGCTTCTCTCTAAGGCTGCAGAGCCTCCTTATTGTCCTCTTCCCCCACAAACCCCTCAGCAAAGCTGGATGCTTCTGAGGTACATAACCACAGAGCAACGTTTATTTCCCACACTTGCTCCCGCTCAGGGACCGTGGGCAAATTACTCCTCTGCTCCTTTGCACGCTTTGTACCCTAGAAGCTTCACACAGCAGCATGGCCAAGGCAGCCTTGCCTCAGTGGGAGCCTCTAGATGCTACTTTAATAGTAGTTACAGTTAGCTCATGTTAACTGTTTCCTCCCCTGGACACTTTGGAGCTGGCTGTGCTCTGTAGGCAGACTGTGGCAGTGACAGAGGAGGAAGTGTGAGCTGTAGGCTGGTGCCAGATAGGCAGTGGACTCCCTTGTCTTATTCATGACCCTTTTAATTTATAGATTTCGCTTGTAACCACCATAGCCATACTTGAAAGTAGCGTTTCCTCCCTCAGCATGCTTGGCGTTATTAATAACTTTGTGGATTTCATGTGTTCCCTAGACATGGAGAATGTTCCCTGGTTTCCAAAGAAGATCTCAGATTTGGATAAGTGCGCAAACCGAGTGCTGATGTACGGGTCCGATTTGGATGCTGACCATCCAGTAAGTATTTTTCCCCTCTATGCCCAATCCTTAGTGAAAATGTACTTTGTGGAGCTTACTTTTAAAAAAATTGCAGCTTTTCCTCCTCCCTCTTCTTCCCCTCAATGGCGCCTCAGTGGGTCTGAGCACCTTCTCTTGGAGGTTTCATGTCTTTTTTTTTTTCTAGTTCAGGCAAGGATGTCACTGAATTTGGCTCCTGTGCCTTTCTGCAAGGCTTACTCGTGCAAGGGCTCTGGGTCTGGGCCCTGAGTGGTTGCATACAAATTTAAAAAAAAAAAAAAAAAAGCTGTTGCGAGGCAGGCTTGGTTCTTGGTTTCTCCTCTTTCTGTCTTCCCTACTATAATTGGAGCAAACAAATTGATACTTGGGCAGTGCAAATGGGCAATTTTTTCTGTCGTTTAGAATAATCAAGCAAGTAACAAAGTTTGTATGAATACTGATGTGACTAAAATGAATCCTTGTCAACTAACTATGTATTTGCATACATAAAGTATGGATATACATCCTTACTTTGAATTGGAGTATTTGCTTAGTTCATAGATCTTAAACATTTCAGACTACAGGTTCCTGCCCTGTCCTCTCATTCTTACAGAGCATGCTTTTATATTTTCCAACTGAAGAAATTACAAGTGTCTTGTTTTAAATTAATTTATTTACTACAGCTTGCATACTCATTTAACTTTGTTTTTCTCCTTCTCCCTGCCAGGGTTTCAAAGACAATGTCTATCGCAAGAGGCGAAAGTATTTTGCAGACCTGGCTATGAACTACAAACAGTAAGCTCAACTGCTTCCAGAAAAACCCTTCTGTGTGCCTAGAAATAACAGCAGAGTGGACTGGCAGGAGCAGAGTGAACTCCCTGGGCTCAGATCTTGCTGAGATATGCTTGGCTCAGGAATCGGAGCTGGAGGGGTAAAATGGAGGGAGACATAAGACAAGAATAAAAGGTAGATGTAGGTCATCTTCCAGCCCCACGGGCCTCTGATCAGTCTGAGGATCAGCTCATGGTTGCTCGGCCATTAAAGGCACCTGCTGATCTTCAGATGGGCAGTGATTCCAGCGTGGGCTCCCTGCAGCATGGTGCATTTGGACTTGGTGGTCCCTCCCCGCTTTTGTGGAAATGGGTGCAACAAAGGAAGAGGGTGAACAATGCATGTTGCACAGCTGCCTGTGCCAGGACATGCTGACTTGGCTAGGGCAGAATGATCTCCTTTGCAAAGGAGAAAGAGAGGAGGCAAAACCCAGCATATAGCCCATTGACCACTGAGTGTAAACTCTCTGGGCAAATGTTAATGCTTGAGTTTCCTTTTCTGGTTCAAACTAGTGCATGTGATGTGTAGATAAGAAATTTTCTGTGAAAAGAAACTTTCAGAGTTGCTGTCTTTAGAGATGCTGCTTGGTGGGAGGGAGCTTTTAAGGCAGTAAGAGTTTCATAGCCCACTGCTGTAAATTCTTGCTAAACATGATTTTTCATGTTGCTATTGCCTGCTTGAATTTAGATGCCAAGTTCCTCAACTGGAAATGACCTAGAAATGGTGGGTATCTACAGCTCTGTTGCACTGTGCATTACTGCAACTGGTTACCACAGCACAGAGCTGGCTACTGTTAATGTATTGTTAACAGAGATTCCCTTAGGAAAGCATCTGCCATGCTGGTTCCCTGGCTGGCAGTGGAAGCTCAGTGTAATGCTCCCATTGCTCTCTGGGCTTCAGGTCCCACCCTTGCTATAACCCACTTTTAATTAAGATCCTAAGGGCTAAATCAGAGCGATGGACGACAATAAATAGGTTCAGAGAGTTGTCTCCTCTGCGCAGAAGTATGATTTTTACCTAATGTGTATATTTAGCTGCTTCCATGCAATGTGGTGTTAATTTAGGGAGTTTTCTTTTTCTAAAACAAATCAAAAAGGTAATGGAAAATAATTGCAGACAGGGAAGCGCAGCAGGGAAAAGAATGGTTCTCAGCTTCTGAAGCTGGAAAGGTTATGCGGGTATTTTAAACGTTACTCTTGGCATTAAACACTTAAGAAACTGTTTACAGAACCAAAGCTTTCAGGCTTCAGTGAGGTCAATGCAAAGATTCCTGTCAGTTGATTTAGGTTGAAAAGAGAGCAAGCCCTTTGACTATAAGCTCTCCCAGGCATATATCCTGGCCAGGTGTCACAGCCATACAGATGTTAAACAATAATAGTAGGTAAATGAGTCATCTGTTATTAGTCATTTACCAAGGAATGTTCTTTCTTCCTCTTCTTGTAGCGGTGACCCAATTCCCAAGATTGAATTCACTGAGGAGGAGATCAAGACTTGGGGGACTGTTTACCGAGAGCTTAACAAGCTTTACCCAACTCATGCCTGTAGGGAGTACCTTAAAAACTTACCCTTGCTCACCAAATACTGTGGGTACAGAGAAGACAATATCCCCCAGCTGGAAGATGTGTCCCGCTTCCTGAAAGGTAATGTGCTAATTTTCTTACATAAAAAGGCATGAAATCGTAGGAAATCCACCTATGCAGAGGTAGGAACACTTTTATTAAAGGCTGGTCATTCTCAAGCTTAGGCCTAATTTTTCTAATCGTGCCTGGTTTTCTGACATGCTCTTGAGCCAAGATAGTGCTGTGGCTTTTACCCGAGTTGTAGCAGGAAAGGTGAGAACACTGTGCAATTCTACATTAAACTAATGTACGATTTCTCCATTCCTTTTCAGAGCGCACAGGTTTCACCATTCGCCCTGTTGCTGGGTATCTATCGCCCAGAGACTTCTTGGCAGGATTAGCATTCAGAGTTTTTCACTGCACTCAATATGTTAGACACAGCTCGGACCCTCTCTATACGCCAGAGCCGTGAGTCTTTTAATCTTGGGGTAGAATTTGAGAGAGAGTGAGTTTTGAATCTTGCTGTCCAGAACCAAGCTACTTAAAAGCTGTTTGAGAACACCAGCAAGAAAACTTATTTTTTAAGGTGCTGAAGACTCAGCCTTCATGCTGAATGTAGTGAAGTTTAACATGCTAAAGTGCCACCTTCATAAGTATGGGATTTTCAAAAGTACTTTGAGTACAGCTTGTTATTGGAGAGCTCTTACTGATGTTATTGTGTGCAGTGTTAATTTAATATTCAATTGCCTCAAATGTGGAGCTCAGATCTTAATTTTAGACATTTGAAAATCTGAGTTTATGTACTTATGTAGAGCTGGTATGCCCTGCTCAATTGCTTTCAGTGAAACATGATTGACACTTTTCTGTCTTTTGGATATTAAATAGTGTAACACAAGACATTGTAGCTGTTCAGTGGTGCTGCTTTTTCACTCTACCACAAAGACAGATAATGAGATTTCTTGTTTTGTTTCTCTTTTCAGTGATACCTGCCATGAGCTCCTAGGCCATGTCCCTCTTCTGGCTGAACCCAGTTTTGCTCAGTTCTCCCAGGAAATTGGTCTTGCATCACTTGGTGCATCAGATGAGGCTGTCCAAAAACTGGCAACAGTGAGTGTTTCAATGTCTGGTGATCCCATAGAGAGCTTCGTGCTTTACTAGGCTGATCTCACTCCATCAAATAAATTTGGAGCTTCATATCAGCATTAGCCACACCAGCTGCTAAACCTATGTGTATCACTGGTTCTTGGCTTTTAGAGCATGTAACAACTTCCTATGATAGGAAAAAATACATTTGAAGGTTGATATGATTGGTGTTTTTCTTCACTTGGCTGTCAAGTAAGGATGCAACTTCTGGTGGTAGATTACTTCTTCAGGATTTAAATTCTATGGTCTGTTCTTCCAAACAAAATCTTTTGACTTCTGGGAACATGATTCAATGATTTAAAAAGTAATCTATTTATTTAATGTGTAAAATGAATTGAAATGACATGGTGTTTTCATTGAATGTGGTGAGCAGTAGCATTAGATACTTTTCAGCCAAGAAATTTAAATAATATAAATTAATCTTATTTCCTGGATATCAGTTTCTGGATGCTTTGGCAAAAATATTTTAAGATGAAAATCAAAGTTAGACAAAAAATAATTTATGCCAGTTATGAAAGAACTGGTTTGCTGATTTTATTTTTTAATTTTGTTTCCCCACCTAGTTTACCTAGTGGTAAAATTTCTACTACCTTCGGTGGGAGCAGAATTAAGCCACCTATGAAAATAGCGTTCCTCCCCATATACCTGCAGAAATCCTGAAATCCAGCAAACTAAACATCTCTAATGTTACAGGCCACTAAGCAAATGAGAAACAAACTGTAGTGGGCTGATGTTTTCACCTGCTTACAGAGATCCTCTCCATCCAGTGTTTCTTTTAAGCTGAAGCTGTCAGGACATTACAATATGTCTCAAAACAGATTTACATCTCAATGGTCCTTCTGATATGAACAGCTTCTAGCCTAGCTGGGTAATCTATAATGTCAATCTTTCTTATGAGAAACATGCGGTCCTGTGGTTCTTCACCGTTCCATTCTGGCTTCCCTCCTCTTTAAATACCTGAGAAGGATAACCAAGTGATGACTGTCTGCTACTTGCAACTGTTTGATGCTACCTGCAAATAGAAATTCCGCCATCTAGTTCACCACAGCATCTTTGCTGAAGGTTGAATTATCTTACTCCCTCCTTTGTTTCAGTGCTACTTCTTCACTGTAGAGTTTGGCTTGTGCAAGCAAGAGGGACAGCTACGAGTTTATGGGGCTGGCTTGCTTTCCTCGATTAGTGAGCTCAAGGTAAGAATACTTACTGCTTATTTGCCTCTTTTCTTTGTTTGCACCTGATTATTATTGTCCCTGATTTGCCTTGGACTTTTTATGAATTCTAAAAATATTTCCTTTGAAAACTCTTAGATACCTACTAGACTTTAAGCAAATTCACTATGACAATAATTACTGGATAGGACGCTTTTGGATATATGCTGAGCATGTCTTTTGCAGGAAGCATTAGATGACTGGTATTTCTTAACGTTAGATTCCAAGTGACTATTTTCAGAATAAAGCTCTGCTGGTTTAACCAGATTCTAAAAATATTGCTGTGGCCTACACATGAGCCTCCTGTCTGAGGAATCCCTTTTTTTTGACTCAGATTGGCAGAATATGACCGTTCAGAGTTATTTTGTTTATTAAGCTTTAACTGCTGTTCATCTGCAGATAAAAATTTTAAGAAGCAAGGCACTAAATATGGTCTCACTCTTTTTTTTATTCACTCTACCTCATGTCATCTTCCTTGTGGATTCTTTGGGTGGTGATGTTCCTCTGACACATGATAACACATTATGTTACCAGCACTCACTCTCTGGCAGTGCCAAAGTCAAGCCTTTTGATCCAAAGGTCACCTGCAAGCAAGAATGCCTCATTACAACTTTCCAGGAGGTTTACTTTGTTTCTGAAAGTTTTGAAGAAGCAAAGGAGAAGATGAGGTACAGATTTTTTTTCCCTGTTTTATACAAGTAGGTTTGATTTCATGTGTCTCTCAGTAGCAGCACCAAAACCTTTTATTCTTGTCACAGTTTTATAATTACCTTTCATGGGGTTGGAAAGCCGAGATTAGTATTTGCTTGGTCTTCCATGTACTGGGTGGGAAAGATGATGAACTATAGAACAATTACAACTATTTTTAAGAAAGTAGCTTAGAAAAGCAGTTAGTGACACTGACTGCACACTGATGCATTTGTGTTTTGTTTATGACACCTTCTCTTTTTTACTTGAATAGAGAGTTTGCAAAAACCATCAAGCGCC
Organism: Aramus guarauna; assembly: GCA_013400195.1. NCBI lineage: Eukaryota > Metazoa > Chordata > Aves > Gruiformes > Aramidae > Aramus > Aramus guarauna. The sequence continues at coordinate 1,405,655 of VXBL01001841.1, forward strand.
CATTTGGTGTGAAGTACAATCCATACACTCAAAGTGTGCAGATCCTGAAAGACACAAAGAGCATTGCCAGCGTGGTGAATGAGCTACGTCACGAGCTGGACATTGTCAGTGATGCCCTCAGCAAGATGGGAAAGCAGCTGGAAGTTTAACACCCCTGTCAGCAGTGTGGTGCACTCAGCAACTCTTTTCTTTTCCCTACTGATTTCTTTCTAGGCATGTAATGTGTTGTATGCAGAACTCTCTCCTTTACAAATGGCAGAGTGAATGCCCCATAAGGATAACAACTTTATCTTGTTTCCCTACATGAAGTCCCTTACAGAATGTATTCCTCCATCCCCCTTGGATTAAAAAAAGGCCAGGAGTTGCCTTTGAGAAGCTGGTGGGGGAGCAGAGAAATTGGTAGACTGGAGCAAAAGTGTGGTGTTTAGATCAGGGCTCGGATCAGATGCTGCAGAAGGTGGCTTATGAGGCAATAATGGAATAATTTGCCACAGGGAATTATGCTACTAGTTTTATAGCATTGCAGACTTTATAGCATAGAAGCTATAGTAATCAGTGCTTGTAAGTCAGCGCTACTAAGTTTAAAACTTGAATGATTACAGCACAGGCATCAAGACACAAATAGCTGTAGGTTCACTATGATAAAATTGAGGGGTCAAATTTTGCTTTCAAAGGGATCACTCTTGCCCCCAGAGAATTGCAAATGTGCTGTTTGGCATGCTTCTAGTGTACAGAGCTGTTGCATGAAACCCTAATTTTAAGAGATTTGCTATTGGCTCAGAGTCAGGTTTTTTTGTTGCTGTCCTTGATATTGCAGCTGAGGGAGGACCTTTCTTTGTAGAAATACCATTTGCCTTTTTCCTGATTGAATTAATTTAACAAATAATATAGTACCTGATGGCTTGCTGACTTAGCACAAAGCCTAAAACTATTTCCAAATTAGAATTAAATATTAAAAATAGTTTTATCAGTTCTAAAAAATAGTTTTATCAATTCTAAAATAACGCCAAAGTTTAAAATAACAGCCAAAGTTCATTGTCTAGTCTGCTTTTTGCAAGGATAAGTATACTATTGATTGCTCAGTCACTTTACTGAACTGCACAATACGTTTTGTTTCTTCTTTACTATGCCTGAACTCCAGCATTCCCTATCAAGCAAACAGCAACTGAAAGGCCCAGGCATTTCATAACAAATCTGCAGCTATGAATGCAACCAGTTACCTTGGAGCGTAGACTATATCTAATTCCAAAGAGCACTTTACAAGTGGCGGGAAGCAGTGTCCTGCTGAATTGTCTGTATCACATAGTACCAAACTTCCCCATTTTCAGGGCTCCAAAGTTTGAAGCATCCTGCAAAGCTGTGCTGGCTGCTGTTTCTGCTGACCCTGTGAATGAAATGAATAAGTGTACAGGGTATGACACATTTGAATGGAAGATCTGTGATGTGCTGGGTATATTTAATAGCATGCTAGGTACTGATTCTTCATAGGTAGAACTTATCTGGAAATCCAGAATTTGCAGCTGTGAAGGTCACTGGAAAAATGGACTGAAATGTTATATACACTGGAGATGCTAGTCCAGGATTTTGAGAACTTGAAAGACTTTCATGATCCTCTATGCTTGAAAATCAGCTTGCATTTCATATGCTTTCTAGTAGGCCACACCTGCTCCATAAGCAGTTGCTGGCCCAAGCTTTTCAAATATATTCACTGTTTAAATCAAGTCTAGATAATTTTTTTCTGTGACTATTAACACACTATAACTTTTTTTTAAATAAAATTTAAGACAGAAAAATGGTCCACAACATTTATGGCTTACATTACACTTTAAATAGATTTTAGGAGCTTTGTCTTTCTAAAGAAGAAACCATCTTGTGAGTTGTAAGGGAGGATCTATTTTGTCTGCTTCTGTGGTAACAGTTAATATTCAGCTGCATTTAAAAAATGTTGGGATTATTATGTTGTTCAAATATACATGGATCTGTGTTACTTCGAATCTTTGTCTGAACTATGTATGTGTTTCAAGTAGGAAATCTTATACTTGATAAATTAGAACCTAATTTTGAATACTTTGGAAAAACAGCAATTGTATGTTTATTTGCACTTGTGTAGCAAAAAGTTAAGTAAACTGCTAAAAGTAATAGAGAGAAGATGCATTTCCATGTCATTAACAACACATACATTTGGCTTCACGCATCCAAACCTTCTGGCTAGGTAGAAGAGCAATAATTTAAATATTTTAAACTATTGTGAACGCTTTAAATGTCAATGAAATAAATAACTTGTTGGTAATTACCAGAAGCACCCCCCCCACCCCCCCTTTACTTCAGCACTGCAGCAATAAACGCAAAGCACTTGCTTCTGACCAAGGGTTTACACGTTTTATACTCTGGTTCAGATATTCCACGCATGTGACTTACATTCGGAATTGTATATATTTTATTTCAGGAGTGACTTGTTTTCCCTTCGCTTTTTTTTTTTCTCCTGTTGAAAGGGGTGTGTTGAGGAAGTTTCACCCCGGCGGGTGCTTCCCCCCGCCATCCCTGGGACTCCGTCCGCGCCGGCAGGACGGGGCAATTGGGCTTTTGGGGAGTTTTTCGCGAAAGCGGCAGCCGGGACTGGAGCCTGCCGCTAGAGTACAGGTATCTGCGGGCCGGGGTGTGTGTGTGTGCGCATCAGGACGGCAGCTGTGTGCCACAGCTACCCCTTCAAACGCTCCTGAAGGATTTGAGAGGGTCAGACGGTGCTTCCCGCCCCTGACAGGGATCTCGCCAAGCGCCGACAGTTGTCCCGCACCCCCCCTCCTCACAGACTCCCCCCGGTGCGCCGCGGCGGCTGCTCGGGGTGAGGCGGGACCCTGCCGGAGCCCGCCCCCGTCCCGCCTCTTCCTCCCCGGCCTGCGGCGTGGCGGGAAGGGCTGGGGGCTGCTGGCCCCATGGAGCCGGTGCTCTTCGCGTGGGTAAGTGGGCACTCGGCGTGCTGTGGTGATGGAGGCCGGAGGCAGCTCAGGTCTCCGTGAGATGGCGGCTCTGTCCGCGCAGCGGCGCGGCGCGGCCCTCAAGGGGCAATGGGCGGAACGCAGAGCCCGACTGCTCGCCTTCCCTTGGGCTGCTGTGGGGCTCGGCGGGGGGGGCTCGGGGCCGTGTGCGCTGCCGCTGGCCTTCTCCTCGCTTCCCTGGGGAAGAGCGGGCCAAAGTTGCTCCTCACTGGAAAAAAAAAAAAAAAGAACGGTATGGTAAAGTTGTGGTGAGTCGCCCTCATCGCGGTTCATCGGCTCTTTGCCGCTTCGCGAGGAAGCTGAAGGTTTCGCCTCGCCGAGGGATGTCCCGCCGGGGCCGAGCTGTGCCGCGGCCTGTGTCTGGTGAGGCCGGGACGTTGCTCGTCTCCACATACGAGGAGGGGTCGTCACTGCTGCCGCCTCCGAAGTGTGTGTGGGGGGGGAGCAGGAGCGTTTCCCTTCAAGTGCGTGGCCTGGGGTGAAATCCTGAGCTCTTCGAGAGAGCTGTGATTTTACCTGATGAGCAAAGGGGGTCTAAGAGCCGTTAAATGGGTCTCTCCTTTTCCTTGTTAGCTCGTTTTGCTCTGCGGTAGTCAGGTTTGGTAATAACCCATCGGTCTTGGAAGGTTACATGAAAATAGGTTCGTTAGCATTGGGATAAGACACAAGTGGCTCTCGGTTCCTCAGGCACCTGCTTGCTTTCTGCACCTTATCTCAGCTTGCCTGATTTTGAAGACTTGAAAATTCATTGCACGTTCTAGGTTAAAATGAGAGCTTGTGACAAGCCTTCTAAAAGAATTATGTCTGTTGACTAGTAACACCTTCTAAAACTGTCTACCAGTAGTAATGACTGTGAGACAGCAACCTGATCTGCCTGTTGAGCTCAGATCCTGACATCATCTCCACCTGCTAACTGTGGGCTGAGGCGAGCAGCCCGATGCTTTTGTCAAAAATGTCATTGTTGTACAAAATGTTTATTGCTAAATATGTCCTTTTAAGATACACCAGGTGCTGTATCTTTGGGGGTGACAGGGCCACAAATAGAGAACACAGGCAAAGGCAGCACAGGTGAGATAGGGAAAGTGCCCCCCTGGGGATCACCAGCTGTGGGCAATGTGGGTGTTGAGTGTTGCTGTTACTGCAATAAGTGGGCTAGGAAAGTTACTGAATCCACCTTTGCGAATGAAGGTTGCTGTTCAAATTGTTGGACACTTAATAGAGCTTAAATTGGCTAAGAAATTCCTTGGCATGTTACCACGTTGTCAGTGGTTGCCTTCTGTGATTGGTTTAGTGGCTGTAATTTTGTACATATAAACTTATAATAATAATTGGTTTTTTTTAATTTTGACAACCTTAAGTTAAAGGACTAGGTTGAAGAGGGAAAGTGTTTCTGTTTTACTTGTTTAGGTTCCAGAATAAAGTAGCATGTCTTTCTGATCTTGTTTTGAAGGTGGACTGCCAGAAAGCATTGGCATGTATAAGACCTGAGTGATAAGTAGGAATCATTAGCATTAAAATTAAACAGGTGGCAATCATCCTCATGATGAGGCTTTCCTCTTTACTATAACTGCAGGCTAGCAGTTACTATTGCCAGGATATATTCCATTATGTTTCTTAAAATACTGGAGTTGCAAGGGCAACTTTAGTGGCAGCAAACTTGAGACATTCCTGGTCTGTAATTCTGGGCCTCCTGCGTGACAGCAGTAAGAATGAAGATTGCCATTTGGGGGGGTTTTCAGAAGCAAATACTGGCAGGTTAACCTGTGACATGTCTCTGATAAGCTTGTTGGCTCTTAGGAGCAGATGTCTATCTCTTCTTGTTAACTACCTTTTTTTTTTAATGTTATTTTTTTGTGTGTATTTGAAGGGTGCAAACAGCTATGGACAACTTGGTCTTGGTCATAAGGAGGATGTACTGGTACCTCAGTCACTGAAAGATGTTTCCTGCAAATGTCAAGACATTAAAAGCATTACTGGAGGAGGGGGACATTCTGCAGTTATCACTGGTAAAAACATTGCACTTGCAAGGAGTGTATGACTTCTAAATACATTTTTTTTTTTTCTTCTGTTTCCCTGCTGATTTGGTGCTGCCACCTGTCTGTGGCTTCTGTTTCTGAGCAAGTACAAGTAATTGCAAAACAGGTTTCTCTTATGCCGATTAACTCAATGTTTTGGGGAAATTCCTGGTTTGCTTATCTTCTGTGATTTCTTTATGGCTATGTGAGGACTATTTCTTAACGTGATTCATGTAGCAGCCTTTCATACAAAGCAGTCAGTTTTTCTATATTGAGGATGGGGAGTATGAGGGAGGAGTCAAGTGGGAGGTTATTCAATCTTGAGAAGTTTTAAAGTAAGGAGCAGAAGATAACACCTGGTCTTTGAAAGGTTCTGCTGTATGCCGTAGCTAATTATGGGAATGAAGGGATACAGACATGGAGGAACAGGATGAAAAACTTCATTGTGGATCTTGGTGAGAGGTGCCTGTCTTACTGTGTGGATTGTCTCCCTTGACAAACCCATCTCTCCATAGCTGTGCTTATTCAGAGGTATTTTTCATGCAACAAAAATAACTTTCTCTTTGTTTTTGCTTGATTGCAGTGCCTAAAATGACACGTAATCATTTGTCAACAGATCTCATGGCATGTACACCTGTCTTTTCAGTCTGTGAAGTGGAACATGATTTTTTTGTTGTTTTGTTTTTTCTTCCAGGTGCAGGAGAGCTCTTTGTATCTGGCCATAACAAAGATGGGCAGTTGGGATTGACTCACACAGAAGATGTACTGCATTTTACTTTGTGCACTGCCCTGTCTGGCTTTTGTGTAAAACAAGTTGCCTGTGGCTGGGATTTTACAGTCGTATTAGTAGGTAAATCTGTCTCTAAGCACTGGAGAAATATGTTAATGTAATGAACACGCTGAAAGTTCCACATTGCTATTGCTTGTGCAATGCACAGGTACACACAGGTTTTAAGCTACTTGCGTTGCAAATTAAATTACTCCATGTTCCTTGTATTCCAGTGGACCTAAAACCTTTGCTGAACATGGTGTGTGAGGCCTATGACCTCAGGGACTTTGGAATGGGACACGTTAGGTCCTTTTTTGAGCTACTTGGCTGTGATATTTTGCTTGTTAGAATGCTACAATGCTTTGCTTTTGCTCGCAGATTTACTGATCGGACTATAACTTAATTTTGCAGGATCTGGCCAAGTTCTGTCCTGTGGGTCTAACTCTTTTGGACAATTAGGAATTCCTCAAATATCAGGTCCATGCTCGATTCCACAAAAGATTGAGGTAAAGGTTTAAAAGGAATTGTGCTTCAGAACTCTGTAGTTTATATTGCTTCCAGCAACTTACAAAGGTCATCTGACCTCAGTGGGCTTTAAGCCAGACTCTTCAACTATTTTTTTTATGAAGTCTGTCTGTTACAGTAAACTTCCAAAGTAAAGGACCAAAAATAGTGGTTGACCCAGAAATGAGAAGTTAAGGCTATTTTTCTTCTTCGAAGAAGTTACATACTTCTAACAGAGAGTTGTCTCTTTCACTAGGGATTATAACACTTCATAATGTATTTTGATCACATCTGCAGAATGAGTCTGATGCTCAGATGATGTGAAGTGATACTAAAGGTAGTGAAACTGTGCAAATTTATTACAGCTGAAGGTTTGCCTCAAGTTTGTAAGATACTTGATATGTTTTGCTACATGAAGGGTATGTGCCTTCACTGTAGGTTTTGGAGATTTTTGCTTGATAGCTCAAAGCAAAACAAAATGAGCCAACAGTAATCCCCCCCTGAAAATAACAAACTGCATGATAGAGTTCAACAAAGTTAGCTATGCTAATTCTTTTGACCTATTGCTCTTGTGCTTCTTCTGCAGCAATTCTATTTTTTAAGTACATGTTGCTTTTTTAAATGTATAACTGTCAGAGTTTCTTCCCCCCCCCGCCCCAAATGGGGACTGTAGTTTTATTTCTTGGCTGCAAAAACAGATAAAAATAAACTTTGTCACCCCCAAAGTAATAGAAGTCTGAGAACTTATGTAGTGGCAGGAAAACTAGACCTGAGAGAATAAACTTTAATCTTACCACTTTTGAGATTAAAATGATTTTTCCTTTTGCATGTAAAGGAACTGACAAGTACATTGACTTGCTTCTTTTCTAACCTCCAGTATTTACCAAACAGTATCAGCTTCCAAGGAAATAGAATGGAAAATTGGATAACGATTTCTCTGTTGTCAGGTATCTTCAATTGTAAATGCTAAGCACTGGACTCTGACAGCATAGCCCATGTTGTTCCTGAAAGTTATGTGGAAGTCTATGGTGATATTTGTAGGTGAGGCACTGCTGAGTGTGAGTAAGGAGCTCACAATGTAGCCCCAAATTAATTGCTTCAAAATCTTTTAAGTAGTCCTGTAACATCAGAAAAGCTTTCCTCTTGTTGGCTATAAGCCTAACAGTTTAAATAAATTTCTCAAAGGAATTCTAATTAATCCCTAATTTACACTGTAGTTTCTTATTTGGAGAACGCTAATGGAATTCTTTCCTATCCACGTGACCTCTCTGTCTAATGAAAGCAATAACTTCAGAGCAGAAGGGATTCTCAGACAAGAAATTTAGCCTCATGGCTCATGCCAGATACTCCTTTGCTCTTTTAATGTAGGAGAGGAGGGACAGCTGATCCCTTAGGTAACCCCTAGTGAACAGGGGTTAACTCACCTGATGTTTCTGTTTCCTTGACGTGTTCTGGAAGCATCATTCTAGTATGGTGCCTTGAAAATGGTAGTATTGACAGTGCTAATCTGAATCTGTCTCCTCCCTGACCATGTAGACCATTCATTCATCTGGAATATTTTCTCTTTTGGTTTGTATCCTGTTAAATGCTGGGCTTGATGCCATTTATTTTAAATAGTGTTACATCTGTGAGAAGAATAATAAATTTGCAGAGTACTCAGAAGTGGAAGAGTGCCAGAATCGAAGTACCTAGTGCAAACTTAAATCGCTCATTTTATGCATGTTTGACTCCGGTATAGTCGTCTTTTACATTATCACATTGGGCAACCTTCAGTGGGGTAGGTGGTACTATCAGCTGTATTGTTTATGATCACAGGACTTGGTAAGACTGAACAGCTTGGTAGAACTTACTGCTGCTTGTCAGTGGTATTTGCTGCTAACATTGTGGTGTAATTCTTGAGGAACACTAAGTTAAAATTAAGAAATAAACATATCTGTATCACCAAGAAGGTTCCTTCTTTCATGTGAAGACTGTGGCTTTTTATTTATTGCCACAAAGCTGTACATCCAGTTGCTTTGCTTGATTTTTTTTTTTTTTTTAAGATGTTCCCACTAAATTTTCTTGGCCAAAATTTACTACAACAAAATCTTGATATGCATTGTGACATGCGGGCTGGAATTGGAAGAACTATTTTCATTGTGTTCCACTTCTATTTGGCATATTTTGTTTTTAGAGGCATTAAATGCAAAAAAGCAACTAAAATATATTTTTCTTTCACTTGAGTAGTGTCTCAAAGAGAAGGTGGTGAATGTTGCTGCAGGACTGAGACATGCCCTTGCTGCTACAGGTAAATACGTCATCATTCTTATATCATTTCAGTAATAAATGAAATGGAATTTTAATGGCTTGGAAGAGGACAGAGGGGGAAAGAAGATGAATTAATTTTTTTAATTATTTTTTTTTTTTTAGAATTGAGGAACAACAAACTACATGTGCTCTTTTGTTTTCATTAATTTTTACATGGACTTTAGTAGGTGTTCCAGGTAGAGAAGTCTAGCTGAAGATGCAAAGGTGGTGCTTGGAAGAAGAGTGAGATCTCTGGTGCCTGTATGAATACTGGTCTAGTGGAGAGTGTCCTTGCCCATAGCAGGGTGATTGAACTAGATGATCTATAAGGTCCTTTCTAACTCAAACGATTTTATGGTTCTATGAATTAAGCTTCCCTGAGCTCTGTGCTCAGTGGACGTCTTGATTCAGGGCTAGGTCAAGTCTCTGAGAGGTCTGAAGGAGAAGATAAGTAACTTTATTCCCTCAGTGTGCCGGACTGCACAGATTAGCAGGAAGAGAACTAAAGGGCAAAGAAAGTGCAATGAACTTACAGTAATAAGTAGTGTCTATTCCTGAGGTGCTACAGCTTTGGGACTTCTGTTACTGAGTCCTCAATAATGTCCTGATACAGGCCTCAGAGCTGAGACAGGTTGCTTAGTATCTTCTTAGCTTTCTTACCTCTATGAATGAGACTACAACTGTTTGTTGCTTGATGACAGGGTTGTCTGTATGTTCATGTTGCTTGATGACAGGGTTGTCTGTATGTTCATGAAGTATGTTTTTGTAATAAAGGTATTTTAAAGTGTAATTTGTATCAGTGAAAATGAAGTGAATGTACCTTTAAAACTAATTAATGAGTTAAGTGATTGTTGCCGGTTGATGGTGTCTTAATCTCTTCTATCTGTGTGTCTTCTGGAAAGAGAGTGGTTTGGTGTTTCAGTGGGGAACTGGCATGGCCTCTCGGGCAAAGCGTGCAAACCAAGGAAAAACCCTCCCCCTGTTCTTGACAGCAAAGGAACCCTCTGAAGTAACAGGTAATCCAGGAATCTGATTCCTCTGTAAAGGTGGATAGAGCAGAAATTTGGAGTGATATGTAGCATACTTTTATTATAAAGCCACTTGGTATTATAAGCATGTGGTGGAGTATCTGAAGGATAGAATGGGTGTACAAGGTCATAATCTATGGGGGAAAATTATAGTGAGTCTTGCAATGTCTATGGCCCAAAAGCAGAGGCTTTTGTTATAAAATTCATTACCATCCTGTTACATTTGATAGAGCTCTGCTTTATGTCTATGTATGAATTGATACCTGCTGTGCAAATTTTTCTCTAGGCCTGGAAGATGTAAAGGTGAAGAGAGTTGCTGCAAGCTCCTACCATTCTGTGTCACTCACAGGTAGGCCTTAGGTATAGAAACAAAAGTCCTTGTCTCAGACTATAAAGGTTTTTGTGCTTTGGAAATGTTTTTTAATTTTGGTTAGACTGGTAAAATTTGATCTGGTCTGGTTAGTGCTGGCTAGTTGTTTAATAGTAGTTTTAGATTCTGAGAACTTCCCTTTTTTTTAAGGGCTGGATTAATATTTTGAATTCTCTGAATTCTGTGTGTTTTTTCTTGGGGTCAGGTGTGACTTAGCCCTTACGAGTAATGGTTAGAAACTCTGAAAGGATTTGTGGAAGCACATGGTTGAGTAAGTCTCTGAGCTGCAGTGTGATGCTGCATTGGGTAACTCTGGATGGGTGAGTGCTGGAACCAATGCAACTCTTTGTCCACGGAGAAGAGGTATGTTAGGTAGTTGTCCCAAGAAAGATTGCTGTGGCTGTCCTGCTTCTGCTATGTGAGCTAATACCTCTGTGTGGGGCTGTGCTGTGCTGTGAGATGGTCTGGAGTTATCTTAAGTGACTCCAAGCATGCAGATCTGTGTGAGGTAATGTAAGAGCACAAGGCTTATTTAAAGCACCAGGAAGTTGCTATAATGGCTTAGGCACTTCCATAACGTCTGCCACTTGTTCTTTGATCTTTAGCAGTGCTTCCATGCTGAGGTATTAAGTATCCAGTAATGCAAGTCTAATAAAGAGACTTTTTTTATTTTTTTTCAAAGTGGGAGAAGGGGAAACAGAATTGTCTTTCATGCTGTAATCTTACAGTTTTGAAGTGTGGAAAATATATTGAACCTTATGAAGACAAGTCTTTGCCAAACTTTATAGGAACAAGTTCTTAGCAAATATGCAGCCATCTGGTACCTCTGTCATCATTAAATGGAGCACTAGAGTATTTGCTTATGCAGATCTACAGAGATTTAGTTGTATGGGAAGATGTTAGATGATGTAAATTATATTGAATTCTGAGATGCAAAGTGTATGTGTGATTAGTGAAGAACAACTGTAAGGACAAATAGCATCTACTTTACCTAATTAGCACTCTACTTAGAGAGTGAACAGATTATTGTTTCATGCTTTTGCTTTTTATTTGAGAGCAGTCTATTTGACAGCAGAGACACCAAGATTAACGAAGTGCCAAAGATTTTAATAATGTGATGCTATTGCTGCCCTTCATCCTGCAAGATACTTGTTATTACTTAAAATACTTTGTATTTTAAAGGTACTTGACATAGCAAATATACAACTGCAGGGTGTAGTATTTAAATGGAGATTTTTTTTTTTTTTCCTAGGAATCTCTCACAGTGATGCAATTTTCTTTGGCTCTGTTTCATGAGCCCCATGCTGGCAGGATACCAAAACCCTGCAGTCAGGCAGGTTTTTGACATAGGCAGGATTGTTACAAACACGAATGGTGGTTCCCTTAAGAAAGGGATTGTAGTCTACCTGTATCCAAAGGGGCCTGAAACCTTCAGTGACAAGAATATGGTGCTAAGTCGCAGTGTCTAAGTTTTTTTTTGTTAAAACCTAGTCAAGAAATGTGATGAGGGTTGAGCATGTGACATTTTCCAGGATAAAGGAAACATACCTTCTGGAGAAGAAAAGGAGGTGACAGAGGCAGTGAATGTTAGTTGTGGAAACATGAATGGCCATGATGTTTTGCTTTGTTGAAACAAGCTGTTTCTGTCACCTCTTTTCTCTTCGGAAGGTGTACGTACTTCACTCTGGGAAGGAATTTATCAGTTTTAGTGGAGAATTCGAATGAAACAAGTGCTTGATTCTTTTTTTTTTCCTTTTCATTTCAGTTGTTTTGTTTTATTGAGAAATGTGGGAAGTCATGAAGATAATTGTCAATAATGTGTAACTTGACAAGTACTGGCTTCCCCCCCCCGCCCTTCTCTTTTGTTTTTTCACCAGTAGTACTATAGTGGAATTCTCCTGGCTCATTCTTTCTGTTACTGTTACCAACTGAGATCATTAAATATATTGTAGCCTAAGTCCTGCTTCAGTATTTTTTTTTTTTTTTTTTCCTCTGAAAGACTTACTTGTGTTGTACTGATTGTAAAGAGTTCACTGCTGACCTGAGACTTCTGGATGTCTTGAGAGTTGTGGACAAGTGCTCCAAACAACTCCACTTATTCCAATGATACGGCTTTCAGTCTTCCTGGGCCCACGATTATGTACTTCATTTGTGCAAGATTTATTTGTTATGCTTGTACAGGGTGGCAAAGTACTTCAGGAGGCCTGATGTAGCTCATGTTCTGTTAAGCATTTCTTGTGGATTATGGTTTTTAACATGGAGGCCTAGAACCTGGGCGGAATGATTTTGTGCTGAGAAGATTGAATTAATGGTATGGAATATCTGCAGAAGGACTCATCTGAACAGTCATCTTGTTACTGTCAATTGGTCGTTAGACTGTGAGCAACTCCAGCTTGTATCAGTGAAACATACGGAGCAATGTGGATGTTTCTGTAAATATAATTAGCCCTGTGGGTGGCATCCTGGAGTGTGCACTTGCACAAATGCTTATTCTAGAACAGGGGTGGGAAAGACAAGTAATTACTTAGAGAAGTCTTTCACTAGTTGTCTGGCATTGTTTTGAGGCACGATAATAGTTGAATTTTGCCTTGTGATGTATGGTACCAGCTTTAGTTTCATGTTCATAGCTATGTCACATGCCTTTATGAAGTGACTAAGCAAGGTGAGGCAAAGAGCATTAGACTGTCCCTGCTTTGGGGGATTTACTGAATTTGCTTAAGCTGATGAAGGCAGGAGAGTTACAAGCAGAATGAGGAGTCTGTAGCTCTTGTAGAGAGGCTGGGAGACTAATGCAGAGCAGGGGCAGCCAGCCAGCCTTTGAAGAGTCCCAGATACTGGAGAGGAGTGAAATTATTTGCTGCAATTCAGTAAGTTATTTACTGGACTGAATCAAATCCTTGGGATGGAGGTAAAAGCTGGTCTGCAAGAACAGAGTAGTCTGAGAGGGACTGCTCAGTGAGTGTCCTCTGAGGGGGGGAAAAAAAAAATCAAAACATCTTGGGAAGTTGACTAGTATGGTTAGTTTTCTAATAAAACTTGGCCTTTGCTATAAACATTTGTCAGTCACCTTTGAGGGACTAACAGTAGAAATGATGTCTAGGCAGTTTGACCTGAAAGCTCTGATTGTTTCAGGGAGTTAGTGTAGCCCTCAGAAGACAGGCTATGTTGTTAAGGCCCTTGCAAATATTTCTGATGTCCTAGTTACAGTGTGTGCATGTGTGGTAGAGAGTGGCAGGAAATAACATGCAGTGAAAACACCAAATGAATGAAACATTGTTCTTTCCTCAGCCTTGCTGAGTTGAGACAGAGCCTCTATCTCTTGGTGTTCTATGTATATCACTTTCAACAAATTTTACTTCTCTGTCTATTGTAGATGAAGGACACCTGTATGTCTGGGGTAGCAACAAACATGGGCAGCTAGTGAGCAAAGAGATCTTTCTTGTTCAGCCCAAGAAGATTGAGAGTCATTTTTTCTCACATGACAAGATTGGAGCAGTTTGGAGTGGCTGGACCCACTTGGTGGCACAAACAGGTAGGTTATCTAAAAAGCAGCAATGTATGGCACCAAAACAGTAAATTGTCTTTATTGCATGCAAACCGTGTTCCTTCTCACTGATACTGGTTGGATGCAGAGTTTTGCAGTTCCACCTGAAGGGTGGTTGTCTCTTAAAAATGATGAGGACATCCTTTGGCTTCTGTAGCTGAAGTATTACTGCACTTATAGATTGGAGGGCTTAGCCTCTTTATAAATGCCGTAGCAAATGCAGGTATATGCTAGAGGGATGCAGCCTCCCTGCATCATCAGGTTATGGGTGAACCAGAATATTATAAAGCTTATGCTTGTAAATATCATTCTGCTGGGTGAGTTAAGATATCTTTGGAGAGAAAATAATTTAATGGAAAACTTGCTTCAGACAATAGAGGGGTAGGAGAATATGATTGCAGCTTCCAATATACGTGACTATACTTGGCAGGAGGATGTGGGCAAAAGTCTTGTTCAGGGCACACGAATTAGGGAGGGGGGAAGATAATCCTGAGCAAGTGTCTGTCCGAAAGGTGTGGGCACATGGATACATACCGTTCCCAGGTTTACCTGAGTGTTAGCAGAGGATCTTAAGAACAGGCATAGCGGAGAACCCTCTGCTTCTGCCATCTCATTTGAGAAGACGTGGTCTCATTGCAGTAAGTGAAATAAATTACATGGCTTTCCACAACTGTACTAATCTTTCTGTACTTCAAGAGTAAGCCTAGCTTTTTGTGCTGCTCTTTTTCAGTAAAGTATTTTATGGACAAATAAAATCATGTCTTCAGAAGAAAGTAAAAAAACAAAAATAAGCTGGCTTGTGTGTGTTCGTGGTCAAACCCAGAAAATATTTAGAAAAGATAGGTAAAAAGAGACATCATTAGACTTGAAGAGCATCCCCTAAAGATGAAATGAAAGAAGATTTAATGTTGAAGCTGTACCTTCCTGGGAACCTTTCTATTGATGACAGTGTTAAAACTTGCCACATGTGGAGGGCTATAATGTTAGATTCTTTCCTAGGAAGAGATAAGAGGAGGGTTGTGTGGTAATGACATTCCTGCACAAAAGGATGGTTGATCTGATGAAGGTCATTTGTATTGTTGCTCTGTTGTGAAATGCAGAGGCAGGAGAGAAAGGTAGATGAATGGAAAGGTAAGTCAGACATCTGAAACTATTTTGTGGTGTTCACGTGTGAAGTCTATGCTGTTTGCTTCTCCTGTTGCACACTGTGTGGTGTGATAGTGAAGAGGATGAAAGCCTTCCATGGAACAAACAGAACAGGCAGAGTTACGTTAGCAGAGGTAGCATATGTGCATTTCTGCTTTTGCCTTGTATAAACTGCCAGGTGAGGAAATGAAGATCAGATGAAAGCATTTTTTCTAGAGTCACATTGGAGATTGAGCCTATTGGTCTGTCAAGATACAACCTGTTTGTTAGGAAAACTGCAGAAGGGGCCACAGATCTATTATTGATATTTACTGGGTTCTGTAATTATGCATACTGGTTCAGTGAGTGCTTTTAATTACCGTATACTGTGAACTCTTGATGCTAGAATTTGGAGGGATGTAATGCCTGACTATAAAAACAAATTGGTTCTGTTTCATAACATTCATTGTTTGACATCAGAGTACATGAGAGAAATGTCATGTAAAAAACCCCTGCATTACTCTAGCTGCTCTCTTAGCTGTTTAAAATAAATGTTTGAACTCTGTTTAGAGGATGCTATATTGAAACTTTCAGAGCTGTAACCAATGCTATGTGCTACTTGGAAACTTCTCAGGTGGAGTAAAGGAATATATCTCAATGTATAATTCTTGAATAAAGTGCTTAGTGTCATTCTCACTGGAACAGAAATGATAGAAAAAAGACATTTGTCAGGATAACCTAATTTTTAAAAAGCGTTTCTTGTCAACATGCTTTGCCTTGCATCACTGTTTCTTAATAATGTATACCTACTAAGAAAAACTTCCCCAAAGTTTTGGTAACTTTAATGCTTCACTTAGCTGATACTTAATCCATGGCCATTAAAGAAATGAAGTGAATATTTTAGTAGGTGATTTTTAAGAAGAAAAAAAAAGTATGTTAAGTGACTAGCGGGGATTATTTTTTTTGTGAATGTTTGAAAGAAATTTAAATAAAAATAGGCTGACTTTTTACATCTGCATCAGAAAACTGGCCAAGTGATGCAGTGGCATAAGTTACTGCTGAAACTGAATTTTCTGTGTTTAGAATTTTAAATCTCTTTTGAAAAATCAATGGACCTGAACCTAAATCATCCAAAATAAGATTTTGAATGGCCTTTGGCAGCCTGGCAGATACCAGTCAGAATCTCATGAGATTTGCAAGGGTTACTCAACTATTAGACATAGTGTGAGCTAAGCACTTAACTGTTTCTGAAAAGTCACTGCCTGAGATGAAACTTGGAGCTAAGCAACTGATAAATGCAGCCCACTCAAACTTTTCCCTGCATGCAGTTCTTCCTCCATTATTTTTACCTCCTTCTAGCAAAGAAGGAAATACTGATTTAGTATCCTGGTGCTGTGAAGTCACATAAACCAGTGGTGTCTCCACTTTATTGATTGTACACCCCTATCAGAAAAAATTTTTTGAGCATGCACCCCTATTATAATTTATACTTATTTATTTATAAATTATAGACATGTACTACTGGAATATGTTATGCAAACTATAAAACATGCACAACAGAAATTTTAAAAAGGATGAGATAAAGATGAAATAAACGCTACTCAAAATATTATTTTATTAACTAAATTAAACCCTTAATTTATTAATTAAATTATTAATTTATTATTTTTTTTCTTGCCCTCCAGTGGATTGTCTTGCGCATCCCCTGGGCTGCATACACTCCACTTTGGAGACCACTGATATAAACAATGCTTACATTGCTTACATTACTGTGGAAAGGAAGCAAAAGAGTGATTTTTTTGGACACGGAAAAATGGAAGGAAGGGATATTGTAGTATGCTGCTTCTCTCTGTTCACTATGGAAGGTAGGAACATACTTTGGAGAGAAACTGCAATGTACAGGGATTTTGCTGCATGAAAGAATGAATAAGTTTTTCTAATAATGGTCTCACCATGATGCAAAATTTAATAGTTTAACATTTATGTTACTATATCTGAAGTCTAGTGTTGTTTTCCACAGAAGGTAGTGGAATTTTAAGCGGTCATTACAAATACTTAGAGTTCTATTTGGAGATTTTTTTCTTTCCCCCAGAACATTAATCCTGGTCAGAGTAGTAATAATAAAACATAATTGCTGCTGTCTTGACAGTAAATTAAAACTCTTCTTATTGGAATGACACAGGAAGAAACTGTGTGGATAAAAGCTGGAGACTCTGTGCGTGCATAAATTCACAAATTCTGCCATTTCAAAATGACATTTTGATCTTTGTCTGTCAGATGAGCAGTACTTGACTGCAGAACTAATGGAACACTGAAAAGTAAATGAGACAAGGGTGTTAAAAGCAGCCATCTGGAGGAATAGTGGGCAGTTTCGTGGATGCAGTGATTTGAGACTTTGAGTCCAAGCAAGTTACCAACTTTTATCAGACAAGAAGGAACACAGCATAAATACTTTTTTCTTCTTCTGTATTAAGCGTTCCCTCTTATGTAAACTAGCCTGTTTTAAAAGACTTGCTTTATTTTTCCTTCAAGCTACTGGCAAATTTTGCATTGTAACCTAAAGCAAAATACACTTTTTTCCCCATTTCTTCCTTATTCTGGGGAATCCCTTACAAGGGATTTTAATTGCACCTGAAATCACTTTAATACCTGCATCTCTTTAGTATGTCATATTCTAGCTCCTTCAGCAACAGTTTTGAAAGTCCTGTTTCCTGTCATTTCTCTTTAGTGTTTGTTCAACTCTCTTTTCATTTGCTGGTATTTCTATCATAAAGCAAGATTCAAGAAGTCAATTCCTGAGACTGAAAGATGTTAAGATGTTGTGTTTTTCATCCTTACCCTTAACTGATCCTCATCAGCTCCAATTCTTTATTAATTTTAATCATAGAAGTGTCTTTTGGACTATTTGTATTGTACACAATATCACTGTAAAGTAACTCTCAAAATACTTCAAAACAGACAACTGCTTCTTTTTCTGCTTTGATTACTGATTGCTACAGAAGAGAGAAACACAATTAGAATTTCCAGCACCACTAGCATTCTTTCAAAAGATGTTATATTAATCTCCTACTAGTGATGGTCCTAGCCGATGATGGTTGGTCCAAAAAGATTAAGGTTGAGAGACCCTGGTTGCTTTTTGATCAGATCTCTGATGATAAGATATGAACTTGTTAGTAGCTCCAGTTTAGTTATTTTCTGTGTGAATGCCTGTATCCAATGACTTTGAGGCATGCTTTTCAATTATGACAGGGTAGTACTGTTATTGCTCTATGCAAAGGACAGACTGGATGCATTCTTCTGGCCTCAGACTCCAAGTGCAAGTACTTCTCTCTTCAGGCAATGGCTCTGTAAAATGGCTTGCTTCCTTTCCAGAACTCTGCTTAATGGCACAAGGACCACCACTGTGGTGGAATAATAGCAACGAGCAGCTGTCTTGCATAGCTCTGCTTAACAATGTCAACTTTAATTTGTGGTACTTCTCAAGTTGATAGAAACCCTTTGAGGGTAATGGCCTAAAGAGAGGTTATTGCTCAGATCATTTAAAAGAGAGCTAAGTTGTGGCCTATAATGTGGAAGATGTAAATTAGGCTACTTTGGGAAGTGATAGAACTGATCTGACTTGAAGGCAAACCTAAATATAGCAAGAGAAGTCTTTTAGAGACTTAAAGGTGAATCATCAACTTAAATTCAAAGCAAGTTATTTTCTTTTTGACTGGGATGCCTAATAAATAAGGTTTCTTAATCTGGCTTGTTTTATTATCTAAGTATTCTCCTGAATACATTCACTCATCTATTTTTTTCATGTACCGTCACATGAAATTATGCCTTGTTTAAGCTCAGATAAAGAATTCAAGCTCTTTCACCCAGAAGGAGTTACCTTAAAAATGCAGTTAAAATGGTATTTCTGCTACCTATGCAAAACTGCCTACAGCTAAAAAATCTTGGAAGAACAAAATGCCTTGACATAGTCTGAATAATATTCTGAATCCTCATTCCAAATGTGCATCTGAATTTGTGCATCTTGGAATGTCCCTTGATGTCATGTCATTTAAGCCACATAAAACCACTCTGACGTGATCTGACATATTAGTGCCCTACATAGTAAAATAGAACCCATCTCCTGTTTTTTCTGAAGCAAGTGAAAATCTGTCCCTCCAAACATTGAGAGCAGACTGAGGAAATATTTCTAATTAGCTGGCCTGAAAAGGAGGCTTACTGCTGTAATTGTGCTTGTACTTGCTTTCTCTGATGCCAGTCACTAGGTAAAATTATGGGGCTTTGCTGGTAGATGTGGTGTAGGTGCAGGGAGGTGAAGTGGAAGGATGTTGCTCTCTGGCACCCAAGCAGTGCAGTTTCAGCCCACTAGAGGTCCTTTCCAGTTTTCTTTTGAATCAAGACTCTGGAAAGCATACTTTCTTTGCCTTGAATTTTTCAGCAGTTCCCTGGGACAGCAAATACTGATTTTCTTTTTTTTTTTTTTTTTTTTTCCCCCCTCCTTTTTTAATATTTAAATGCTAGTCTGTGATATCAATAAGGCATCAGTTTTATGGGAATTCTCCTTTGCTCTTTTTAGCCACTATAGCTGACGGCCAAACAGTTGGAAACTGGAGCCCCTGACATTCTTTTTAATGTGAGGTAGCTGTATTTCATTTGGTGGGATGCTGGGTTTTGGGAAAACAGGTAAAATACTAGAAATTAGCTAAATCAAAACCTGCAAATTGTTAGGAATCTCTGAACCCCTTTGAAGCAGAACCTGCAAAATGAGTGTTTAAGAGAGAAAAGCCTGTGTCAGTCTGCCTCACGCTAAGTAAACTAACTAAAATTTGGTAAATGCACATGCTTTTCTATGGTTTTGTGGCACATGGCTGTTCTTACCTCCTTCCTATAATGCTGTAGCTTGATGTTATAAAGCAACAGGAGCTTATGCTTCAGAGCCTTCCTGTTATTTTCCTTGCTGCCATAATAAATACTGTCATTGTTGCACTATAAGAGAAAGCAACAAAGAATGTCAATTGAAGATGCATAGATTTTAAAGCAGAAATAGCTGCCACAGAGGAGATAGTATGAGTTATTCCAAAGTACACTGTTGAATTCCACCTTAACACCCAGTGTTAAGCTCAGTAACTTTTGCTTGACAGAAATGTAACCTCTAAGAAGACACTCACCTGGTGGTAGTTTTTCTTCTTTTTTAAAAGATGCTGGGTTGCAGGTCCAGTGACTGAATCAGAGTGCCACTGGAACCACTGTAGTCACCTGGTTTGCATTTACACTGGGATGGGTGAGCCGGTATTCTTTTGACTTGGGTCCCAGCACATCTGGCAGCTCTGCTAGGATACTGTAAGAAAGTTTGCCTCTTCTGTTGATAGGTTGTTCCAATGCTAAGACTCCATCTTAAGACAAAAAGGAAAAATGGCAAAGTGAACGAGAGAGACAAGGTGGAGGCTGAATTGAGATAATGAATGGAATCTAACAGGAAAATGTTGCCAGCATGAAGCCCTTGTGGCACTTTATGTATTTGTTCTAGGGCACATTTGTTTTGGGAACACTTGATAGACCTTCCCACTTGGGTCCTTTAAGTACCAAAATTGCTCAAGTTAGAATGAGCAGAATGTAACTTTGTCCCCTGAAAACTGTGAAGCTTGAGAGAATAAGTAAAAATAAGTTTTTAGTGCATGTATTGCACGTGTTTTCAGCTGTCATCGCTTTCTGATTTGACACTGGTGATGTGGTTGGTTTACAACATATACATGTCGCAATCTGACTGATAGTGGAACTTTTTGGTTATATTACATAAAAAGACTTTAGATGCATCTGTTTTTGCTGGCAATTTGATTATAAAGGGTAGAGTATGGAAAGGGGAGAGGAAGAACTGTGCAAGCTTGGGGACCAAAATTCAGAAATTAAAGCTTTGCAGAAATTAATGTGGGATCTGTGGGAAATTCAGTGTGCAATAACAGGATTAAAAATCCTAGATGTATATGGAAATTGCCTTATTTTCTGTATTCAAAGCTGGCTCCTTGTTCTATCACACATCCATCTCTCATTGCTGTTTCAACTTTCATGATTATTTTTAAGCAAAGTTTGTACAAGCCACTCAAGTAGGAGTTGATGGGAACTGTGCAGTTTGTTACTCAAAGTCTGTTCCTGGCTGGCAGCCTGCTGGGGGACAGGGAATGCACTAGCTCCTCCAGGATTTGTGGTGGAATTTGTGGCAAGTTTGCACCCCATGGATACTCTGAAAATTGAAAGGTGTCTGGGAGAAGACATATGTAAAGTAAAAATGAACATTTGCTTGACATTGTATGGATGAGTATAAGATCTTATAGGTGTGGAATCAGCGTTTAAGTCAGTTCGAGATGTTTAACATAGCTTAATCTTATGTGTGGTGAGTTCACATTCTGAATTGAATTTATGTTTTTTCCCATGGAGACACATAGGTAAGTACTTAAGCTCTGCAAAATACATGTGTGTAAAATGTTATGGAAATACTGGCAATTTACTATTTATTTTCTGTGAATACATCAATGCAGAGAGCTGATTTTTGTTAAGTAATTTATATGAAAGGAATCTTTTCTAGCAGAAAGTTCCATTCCAGTCATGAATCATCCCATTAATGCAAAAACTTCGAGGAAGACACAATAAAGCTAATGAACTGGCGCACAAACATTTTTATTTATTAAGTGCTACAGTTTGGGCAGATACCTTTGTGATACCCTTTTCTTCCTGTTTGAGAAAGGAATGCCCTCACTAGAAGGAGCTCCTCTTTTGGTTAATCCTGTCTTTTTGAGAGATTAGAAGGCAGATGTTCAGATTCTTCACATGGTCTTCAACTGCTTCTTTCAGTAATCCAGAATTGCGCTCTAACAAGGTTGGTTTCTGCTGTTGCAATTTGGTCATCAAGTCTGCTTTGCCTACAGGAACAATTATTCTGAATCCTCTTTACTCTTTGCTGATGGGAACAAACCTTGCTTTGAGAGCAGCCCTGAGGGGAAGGACTTGTGGGGGTGTGGGTTGATGAAAAGCTCAACATCAGCTGGCAATGTGTGCTTGCAGCCCAGAAGGCCAACAGTATCCAGAGCTGCATCAAAAGAAGTGCGACCAGCAGGTCAAGGGAGGTGATTCTGCCCCTCTACTCCACTCTGGTGAGACCCCACCTGGAGTACTCTGTATCCAACTCTGGTGTCCCCAACATGAGAAGGAGTTGCGCCTGCTGGAGCAAGTCCAGAGGAGGGCCATGAAGATGATCAGAGGGATGGAGCACCTCTTCTGTGAAGACAGGCTGAGAGAGTTGGGGTTTTTCAGCCCAGAGGAGGCTCTGAGGAGACCTTATAGCAGCCTTCCAGTACCTAAAGGGGGCCTATAGGAAAGATGGGAAGGGAGACTGTTTACAAGGGCTTGTAGTGATAGGATGAGGGTAATAGCTTTAAACTGAAAGAAAATAGATTTAGATTAGATATAAGGAAGTAATAATTTACTGTGAGGGTGCTGAGGCCCTGGAACAGGTTGCCCAGAGATGTTGTGGATGCCCCATCCCTGGAAGTGTTCAAGGCCAGGTTGGATGGGGCTTTGGGCAGCCTGGTCTAGTGGAGGGTGTCCCTGCCCATGGCAGGGGGTTGGAACTAGATGATCTTTTGGGTCCCTTCCAACCCAAACTATTCTCTGATTCTTCAGCAACTTATGAAGTTTATCATGTTGTTATCTGTTCCTGGAGTTTTGATGGGAATTCTTTCCTCAAGCAGCAAGGAACTAAAATTTACATACAGTTTATTTATGGAAGGTTTCTGCAAATGAGAATTAAGCAGCCAAATCCTACAGCATCTTTTCTTTGGGGAGGATGTGATCTTGCCAGTGCCGCTATAGAATATTGTTCTTTAGACTGCAAATTGCCACTGAAATCTCAGGGAATATTTTCTACTGGAAGATATAGCTCAGTAAATGGTGGATCTTGTGTGTGTGCTCTCTTGAGGCACAGCAGATCTTATCTCCAGCAACTATGGGTCACCAGCACAAAGGGAGCCTTGTATGACATCCTACTCTGTGAGTCAACCACTCTTGTTTAGTTCTGTCTTACAACACAAACATGTTTCTTAAATATTTTGTTCTACCTTTAACAAGAACTGAATAAACAAAACCTGAAGGGTGGCTCTGGCCTATACAGTCTCTTGGGGTTTTTTTTGCTTTACAGTATCAGCTTTTATTACCAAGTTAATGAATTTTTAGCTCACTGAACATTAAAGCATCCTGTATTTTATTTTCAAAGTGGTATGGATTTGAGTTCTAGATAGCTGTAAATAGCTAGAAGGGATTGGCATTTTCTTTGGCTTCATGGGCTGGCATCATTTCCTGGCTTTATTTTTAAACTTACAAAGTTAGAGTGTGTGTGTCTGCGTATTGCTTTGTGATTCTACACTCCTATTTCTGCTGCTCCCTGCTGGGAGTTACTTCTATGTGTCTTTAGTAAAAGTCTGATAGAAATTCTTTCTATGGTTTGGTTGCCGAGGACGAGGTTAGGTTCAATGTGAACCAAAGGTACATTCTGAAACATTAGTAACATCAAAGTGTTCAGAGTTGTTCATATGCCAACATTTTTCACAGAAGCTGCAGAATAAGATCTTTTGAGTAATTGTGTTATTTCTTTGGTCACGGTCCCTCTTTTGCCTCTCCTTGTTCTTAGTGACTTTCAGTTGGTCAGTAAATAGTTGTGCACACCATGTTGTATCTTGTGTACGTGAAGAGAGAGGTGTGAGGAAGATGCTAAACTGTCACTTGTTTCGATTGAAGCTATTCATTGTAAAATAGAAATATCAACAATTGGCATTAAGGGCAAAGAAATTTGTATCAATATTTATTTAAAATTCCCCTTGGCAAATGGAGATTCTGATGGTCTATGGAGAGTAGGAGTTAAATGGATTTTTGTTAAATTTAGCTCATGATAAATGCTGAGTGTTTTTTTAGCAAGAATTGTAAAACAGGGAAAACAGCTATGACAAATTTTGCAGATCTTTTCTGCTTATCTTATGTGTGTGGCAGCCTATAGAACGCCTCTCCTACAGTAGAAGGGGAAGATACAGTGTATAAGGCTAGCTTATCCAGGTTTTCCTGGCCATGACTTCCTTTCATGAGTGCTTAGTCCTGTCCAGATGTATTTTAGTAAGTACTCCATGACTGGAGGAGTTTGGAGAATGACTCAGTCATCATTCAACATTACACTCTGGGGCTTTTCTAACATAGACTATGCGTGTGTGGGAAGAGGGACTATATTATATTGAATTTTTCTCTCTTTTTTTTTTTTTTGTGTGCCATAGCCTCTTTTTTGCTGTTGGAAATAGCGATTGTTTTGGACCTAGGTAATGTGAGTGTCTGTCCTCACTTGAAGGAACTTTGATCTTTAAAAAGCTTTCAGAAAAATGAACCTTTAAAATGCAGATGTGGTATAGATTTTTTTTTTTTGGTCATTAGTGTGTGAGATAAGGGATTCATTACTCTATTCTTTTCTTTTTGTTTTCTTTGGTTTCTGTGGTTGAATGGCTGCAGNTAAAGGGGGCCTATAGGAAAGATGGGAAGGGAGACTGTTTACAAGGGCTTGTAGTGATAGGATGAGGGTAATAGCTTTAAACTGAAAGAAAATAGATTTAGATTAGATATAAGGAAGTAATAATTTACTGTGAGGGTGCTGAGGCCCTGGAACAGGTTGCCCAGAGATGTTGTGGATGCCCCATCCCTGGAAGTGTTCAAGGCCAGGTTGGATGGGGCTTTGGGCAGCCTGGTCTAGTGGAGGGTGTCCCTGCCCATGGCAGGGGGTTGGAACTAGATGATCTTTTGGGTCCCTTCCAACCCAAACTATTCTCTGATTCTTCAGCAACTTATGAAGTTTATCATGTTGTTATCTGTTCCTGGAGTTTTGATGGGAATTCTTTCCTCAAGCAGCAAGGAACTAAAATTTACATACAGTTTATTTATGGAAGGTTTCTGCAAATGAGAATTAAGCAGCCAAATCCTACAGCATCTTTTCTTTGGGGAGGATGTGATCTTGCCAGTGCCGCTATAGAATATTGTTCTTTAGACTGCAAATTGCCACTGAAATCTCAGGGAATATTTTCTACTGGAAGATATAGCTCAGTAAATGGTGGATCTTGTGTGTGTGCTCTCTTGAGGCACAGCAGATCTTATCTCCAGCAACTATGGGTCACCAGCACAAAGGGAGCCTTGTATGACATCCTACTCTGTGAGTCAACCACTCTTGTTTAGTTCTGTCTTACAACACAAACATGTTTCTTAAATATTTTGTTCTACCTTTAACAAGAACTGAATAAACAAAACCTGAAGGGTGGCTCTGGCCTATACAGTCTCTTGGGGTTTTTTTTGCTTTACAGTATCAGCTTTTATTACCAAGTTAATGAATTTTTAGCTCACTGAACATTAAAGCATCCTGTATTTTATTTTCAAAGTGGTATGGATTTGAGTTCTAGATAGCTGTAAATAGCTAGAAGGGATTGGCATTTTCTTTGGCTTCATGGGCTGGCATCATTTCCTGGCTTTATTTTTAAACTTACAAAGTTAGAGTGTGTGTGTCTGCGTATTGCTTTGTGATTCTACACTCCTATTTCTGCTGCTCCCTGCTGGGAGTTACTTCTATGTGTCTTTAGTAAAAGTCTGATAGAAATTCTTTCTATGGTTTGGTTGCCGAGGACGAGGTTAGGTTCAATGTGAACCAAAGGTACATTCTGAAACATTAGTAACATCAAAGTGTTCAGAGTTGTTCATATGCCAACATTTTTCACAGAAGCTTCAGATTAAGATCTTTTGAGTAATTGTGTTATTTCTTTGGTCACGGTCCCTCTTTTGCCTCTCCTTGTTCTTAGTGACTTTCAGTTGGTCAATAAATAGTTGTGCATACCATGTTGTATCTTGTGTACGTGAAGAGAGAGGTGTGAGGAAGATGCTAAACTGTCACTTGTTTCGATTGAAGCTATTCATTGTAAAATAGAAATATCAACAATTGGCATTAAGGGCAAAGAAATTTGTATCAATATTTATTTAAAATTCCCCTTGGCAAATGGAGATTCTGATGGTCTATGGAGAGTAGGAGTTAAATGGATTTTTGTTAAATTTAGCTCATGATAAATGCTGAGTGTTTTTTTAGCAAGAATTGTAAAACAGGGAAAACAGCTATGACAAATTTTGCAGATCTTTTCTGCTTATCTTATGTGTGTGGCAGCCTATAGAACGCCTCTCCTACAGTAGAAGGGGAAGATACAGTGTATAAGGCTAGCTTATCCAGGTTTTCCTGGCCATGACTTCCTTTCATGAGTGCTTAGTCCTGTCCAAATGTATTTTAGTAAGTACTCCATGACTGGAGGAGTTTGGAGAATGACTCAGTCATCATTCAACATTACACTCTGGGGCTTTTCTAACATAGACTATGCGTGTGTGGGAAGAGGGACTATATTATATTGAATTTTTCTCTCTTTTTTTTTTTTTTGTGTGCCATAGCCTCTTTTTTGCTGTTGGAAATAGCGATTGTTTTGGACCTAGGTAATGTGAGTGTCTGTCCTCACTTGAAGGAACTTTGATCTTTAAAAAGCTTTCAGAAAAATGAACCTTTAAAATGCAGATGTGGTATAGATTTTTTTTTTTTGGTCATTAGTGTGTGAGATAAAGGATTCATTACTCTCTCTATTCTTTTCTTTTTGTTTGTTTTCTTTGGTTTCTGTGGTTGAATGGCTGCAGTTTATGGCTAGCCATATATTTAGCAAATGTAATAAACAAGGTCAGATACATTAGCAAGTATGTGGAAGATTATAGGCAAGAAAGTTCTAATGGGACCTCAGTGACAACACATGGGTGGTACTAAGCAGGGAAGGATATCAAGAAGGGCAGGCTGAGAACTGTATATTAAGTTGAACTTATGAAAGAATGCAAAAACTAAAAGGGAAACCCCTGCTCTGTAGCCATTTGAAGACAGGCTTAGCTGATCACAAAAAGGTAATTACTAGTGTGGTAGTAGCTTTGGTTGTCTGTATTCCTCACCGTTCCTATTGGAAAACAAAAAATCTCTTCCTGGTTATGATGTGTGGGCCATATCTGGGCCATACCTTCTTACAGTGGTAGCATTCAGGAAACCTATTTTCAATATCCTATACCACTAGAGCCAATTTGCAAGAGGAGTTGTAGTTTTGAGGGGCTGAGAAGGAACAGCTTATTGGCTGTAAGCGATTTCCTGGGATTTTTACTGACTCTTATTATTTTTCCCTTAAAGCTATTAAACTGTTGCAATTGGGATGATGATAATTCTCTTGGAAACACCTCCCCTTTCACAGCTATTGTGTAACCAGGGTGCAAAGCTGATAGAAATCTCCTTTGAGGGGGAAGAATTTGACAATGAGTGTCTTTGTCTTTCTGGTGGGTCTGTGTTTTTGTAGCTGGAACTGTTGACACTATCTGACCACTTGCTCTTTTGTTAAACTATTTCTGTGTTTTGTGTTAAACCATTTCTTCTGAATCATACTGAAATCACTTCATTCACACTGTACTAAGGTCTATGTCAATTCACCTATTTGGAGCTGAAAAGAAGCAAAGGTAAAGGCAAGAGAAAATTCACTGCTCTGTTAACTTCTGTCATAAGCTGGCCTCCAAGTTACACATTCATAGTTATTACTAGAGAAAAGATCTAAATGTGGAATATATAACTTGCAAGACCACTGTTTGCTTGCTGTTCTGACACACTGGGCCAGAGACTATAGAACTTGAGTCACCTCCATTCTGCCTCCCAGTTTTTAATTCAACTTCTAGACTGTCATGTGTTGTGAGTCCCAGCAGCCATCCACAGTGATGCTTCTTTATTAGGCTCTGTTATTTAGCAAAAAGTATGGACTGGAAGACTGGGTTAGGGGGTTCCTCCCTACATCCCCTGTCAGCTGGGAGATTGGGGTAGGGGGGGCAAAAAAAATGACAATTTTGTGTTGAATGTCATCACATGACATGACATAGCAGAATGATGATGGGATTGAAATTTTGGCAACTCAAAGCCCTTAGCAGTACAAAGAAACAGACGAAGGGTCAGAATTTGTACTTCATAAATTTTGCAGTTATGCAAAGTGGGTATAACATGATCTCAGACAAGCAGTTTGAATACTTAGTAAGGTAGAAGTGCTTTGCGCTCACTTTGTGTAGAATAAAAAGCTGGAAGCTGAAACCAATCATTACAGAAGAGTTGAGCTAATCTGTATGGCAACTGATTGCTAAACGCAGTGTATATTTACTCTGCCCTCTGAGTTTTGTTGGTCTTTGGACATGTGTACAAGAGAGATGGCTATTGCATTTTCAAATAACTTCATTTAAAGCTAAGCATTTACAAAGCTAGGCATTACTAAGCTCAACTTTGAAAGAAGCTGCCTATGTGTACACTATCTGTGCATGTACTTGCATTGAGCTACAGATGTCACTTAATCTTAGAAGCATTTTAACACTGTTAGATACTTGTTTTCATAACCTTTAGATGACATTTCCTGTTTAGTAATTAATTATTCAAGCTTAATGCTCACTAATGAATCATACTATTTGAACACAGATAATGTGCTTTTTAAAGGCTTAGTGGCAATTGAGTGCTTCTGAAAAACAGTACCTTTTGGGTTTGGTCTTTTTTTTTTTTTTTCTTGAGAAACAAAAAACAAATGGGGGGAAAAACCCCACAAAGACTGTCTGGCTTGTTCTTTTCATGGTTACCTTGAGGTACTTTTCAAGGAATGAATTTTGACCTAAGGTAGTGTAGAATACAGGAGAGATATCAACAGTTGTAAATTTTGAGTACCAGATTTTGTCTTGTAGAAGGGCTTTGTCCCCTTCTTTGATACTTGGGAAATATAATCAGATCTGCCAGGAGAGTGTATCCACTTATTTTATTTGGTCACTAGACTGATGGCTTTTTGTCTTTAAATTATTCCAGTTGTGAGGACCTGTAAAACAATCTAACAAAAGTCTGTGACGAAAAACTTCAGTTGCCCATGTGTACTTGTTATGTTGCCCTTGTTGGAGTGCTAGGAATGACTCTGTGCTATTATAACATGAAGTTGTATCTTTGGCTTAACAAACTATGTGCAATGGGGTATTTTCTAGTATGTGGGGTTTTAATTTTTGTGTATTTGTAAGCATTCGGCTGACTTAGCTGGATTTTTGAGTGCTCTGAAAATACCATGACTGGTGTCTATGTTTTAGCACTTGAGTCTAGTACACACATAAGTGTGGTTGGCAACTGATATCCTTTAATGTTTGTTGTGTTCATTAAGCAAAATCAGTTTTCTCTTTTTTTTATTCCCTTAAATAAAAATTAATGACTTTTTAATATGGCCCATGAAAAATATTGCTTTGCTTATAATTATTGTTGGAATCCAAGCCTTATGATTAATTCCTACTATACAGTAAGAATGTATATTGGTTTTGTTTAACTTTGAATTATGTTGGTGTTGATCTCCAGATCAGTTTTCATTTTGGCAGTGTATTTTGGATACTCTTTTTTTGTAATTATATGCATGGAAGCACTAACACCACATAGCAAGATGAACCTGCTACCTTGAGAAACTTGCAACCAAAAGCTAAAGAGGGCCAAACCAACAAACTCGAGGAAGTCCAGTGAACAGGAACAGCTGTCAGTAGGCACTGGATGTACTTGCTTGGAGAGGCATGGCCCAGAGCTGGCCTCCAGCACCTGTGCAGCAAGCTCTTGTTGGTAAGCGAGGCTCAGTCTCAGTGGCACTGAAGAACAAAAAAATCATTCCTACCCTAAGGGGAATTTTGAAGGGGAGTTTCCAAGCTTTTTTGTGCACTTGCGTTAAGTCCTCTTTTGTATAGGAGGAGAAGGAGCTATTTCAAGCCCAGTTTGTGGCATGGTACTTGAAACTCAGGTGCGACTCCCTGTGTGTATGTTGTGGGGTTTTTTTTTTGTTGTTGTTTTTTTGGGGGAGGAGTTTGTAGTTTCTATTTGAACATAAGTGTAAAGACCGTCTCTCAGTGGAGGTACGTATATTGTGTTTGGATCCCAAACAGCTGAGATTGAAATCTACACGTGAAGGGGAATTGCATTTATTTATGCCCCTGAGGATCCACTTTTAGGTTTTGGGGATGTTTGCTGAATTTAAGGGCTTGTTTGGTTCAGTTCTGCTTTCTTCACTGTCCAGTATTATGAGGAACACAGTATGTAATAAGAACAAAATAATCACAATAGTTATAAATTCCCTTTTTTGGGACAAAGACCTGGACAATAAGGTATTAGCACCTGATTCATGCAGAATAGAAACCCTAGGAGAGGTGCGGTTTCCTTGGGTAACTCATTCTTGCTTGTACTTAGTGTCATTTAATGAAAAGAAAAATTGCACAAAACTTTGTGAAGACAAAGATCTATTCAGGGACAGTGCTTATGTCAGTTTTGCTCAGATCTTATCATGAATATAGGAAATCTTATTTTTCTAGAATTTCTAAAAACTGACCTTTACAAAGCTGCCCAAATATATACACAGACACTTCTTTAGGACTATGTCTTTCTACTTGTCCTTTCTACCCTGAAGTAGTAAGCAAACTCAAAATCAGTTTGGCATTTCTCATCTTGAATTTTGGACCTTATAACAGGCAATGGTTGTTTTGTAGGAATTTGCCTGTGCACAAATGTTTTCTTTCAGGCTTGTGCCTGCTAGTTACACAGCCAAGTAGAGCTGAAGCAGTTCATTTAAATGAAAATGGACAATACAACTGCCAGAAGAGAAGGTCAGGCTGTGAGGACAATACAAGGGTGGCAGTGTGGATTTCTAGAAGTTCATCGGGTTTGAAAAATCATCCTGACAAGTCACACAGTACAAAGAAGGGTGCTAAATCCTTTTGTGCTTGTCTCCTCTTGCTTGCTCACTTTGCTAGAGGTTACAAAAAACAAATCAACAAACCCAAAACACCATGGGCATGCACACAGGCAGAAGCTGATAGTTGAAATGTAACAAACTGCTGATGTGGCCAATTTAAAAATCTAGGGTAGTTATTTAAAGTTTCTCTAATCCACCAGAGCCATGCTGGAGCAGTGTTCATCAAAATCGGGTTGCTCCATGCCCTTGGGATTCAAGTCCCTGCAGTGAACTGATCCTCTGTAGACACAAGCTTGACATGTAAATTGCTTTCTGAGTGTCTGATTTTTAAGCTTTTCACTTCAGAGCAAAGCAGTGACTCTTCCCCACCCGGCCATCTGGGGGCAGAGAAAACTTGTAGTATGTTTACAGACTGTCCTATCTTGTTGTATTTGGTGAAGCATGAATGGGAGGGTACTGCTTCTTTTGATCAACACTCTTTTTAATGTCAGGGAAAAGAAGGCCATGAAGAGCCAGGAGCTTTTTGTTCTTATTTTCATTGTTTTTCCCTCCTTAATCCTAAGGAGAAAAGTTACCTTCTTTTTTTTTTCCTCCCGTTTCTCACTTTCAAACCTAAACCCCTCTTATTAACAGGCAGCATAGGGCATCAATACTTACATTACAACCCTATTCGTGTACATACTTAGGTAATCCTTAAACATAGATGTGCTGACACTGCAAGCAAATACAGATGCTATAGCTATACAGAAGTGGCTGTGGTCAGCTATTGCTTCATTTGGTAAACACCAGAAGTAAATCTCACCTAGTGTAATTTCCTCTTTGCAGGGAATTTCAGATTTCTTTACAGGGGCAACTTGCAGTATATTTGCATACATGGTCATATTTCTAAAATGTTTCTAAATTTTTAGACTTTCAGATCTGAACTTCTGCCTCATGCTCTGTGTCCTGTAGCTCTGAAATACTAAAACATCTCATAGTCAGTCTCTTAATATGTGAATTCTAATGAGTTAGAGGTCTGAGCTGGAACAAGAAGGCAGGAGTCAAAGGGAGCTATGGTAGCTGGTTAGTACGCTGTTGTAGATGATGGAATTTTTTCAGGACATAAATGGCATTTATATACTTCCACCATTATGCAACTATTTACACCTTTGTCCCCTCTCTCCCTGCAGTCTTCTTGATGTTAAGCATCTTGCCCATCCATAGTTCGCAGTGGAATCTTGTTAATTTTTTTTTCTTCTCCCTCCATATTCTCTAACTCGGTCTCTCTTGGGAGTAGGGAAAAATGGGGATAATGTTCCAGAGGGAATACATTACCTTATTGCTCACTATTCATCTCTTGACTTCAAAGGGCATGAATTTTCCTTCTCATCCTCGTTCAGACTGTTTTGTTCCCCCTGCCAGTGAGAATGCTGCAGTTAGAGCTGCTTGTTATTTGAGGCGAACAGCCCACTCTTAGTCAATTGTAGTTGCTGTTCTAATGGTTCTGACTCCAAACAAGCGGGGTGATCTCCTGGGAGGCTCTGGAAGTGCGTGCCATCGCTGGTTTTGTGATACTGTTCTGTTTCTGTACTTTGTTTCTTAAGAACAGCACACAGTTAGGGATCAACTCCGTTGGATGTAGAACTCAGCTGCTTCTAGAGTTGCTGAGAAAGTTAAAGCCACTTAGCAAGTCCCAGGATTGGTCATCTAATGCTCTGTTTTTATAATGCTTCCTGCTTCTTTGTAGGTATTGTGACTCTTACTCTTTGTGCATGTCTGAGGCTTGTAGTCTAGTGAAATCTCTGTGCAAAGGATCTGTGAATATTTGTTCTTGGGAATGTATCTTGTGGACAAAAGCAAAAAAAGGCCAGTTCTTCTTGAGACTGCCATTCTAGAGCATTTCTTGTGATATTTCTGTGTCTGTCTTTCCACAGCATGCCCTTGAGTTTTTTGATAAGGTAAATATTAGCACCAGCAACTTTATTACCTTCACTTTGTTTATCTCTTGTAGACAGATGCATATTCCATCTTGGGTAGGCTCAGATGCCAATGGGATATTGAGAGTAGCAGGATCACTTGTATTCTCCAAATCAGGCAGATTCACAAATGTTGGCAAGATTGAAGCTATAGGTAATACTTTTCATAAAATGATCTGGAAAACATGGATATGTTCTAATTTGTAATCTCTGAATGAGATTTTCTGTAGCACTGTACTATGTTAAGTCTAATGAAACAAGACCTGGACCTTGCCTCAAAGGGGATAAATGCCTGGGCAGTCCATTTACAAAGAGTAGGAAATAAGACACGAGAAAATAATTGTGAAGAAATAAAAGCATATGTCTTGTGTTATAATAGTTCAAGGGTGTTGCTTTTTCAAAATGGTGTCCAGAAAGAATTGAATAAGTGTTTAGAACGAAATATCTATTCAGTTTTCTGGGGAATGTTAGAGGAAGAGATGCTGAACTGCAGAAGAAAGGAAATTCCAGGTTAGGGAGGCCTGTATGGAAGAAAGCATATAACAGTGCAGAAGGGCATGGAGATATAAATATAGAATGTCAGTAAAAGTGTATGACTCATACTGCTGTAGTAGCATAGTGCAGAATTTATTTGCAGAAGTACAGAACAAAAACCCTATGGTATACTATGATGCATTTGCAGATAGTTTTCCATAGCTGGTTAATGTTTTATGCATCCTGCTTTTTTAGAGGCATTGCTAAATTGTGCCTTGATTTTCTTTTTTTTTTTTTTTTTTTTTTTTTGGTTTTTTT
>VXBL01001841.1:1438901-1527000 GCA_013400195.1 Aramus guarauna
TTTTTCAGGACTTTGGTTTTAGATGAAGAGTTAAGTCCTCTATTGAACCTTGAATGCAGCAGTTCTGTTTTCTGGGTAGAGATGAGTTAGATTTGTTTTTAATCATGTAACTAAATTTAGCCAGCAATCTGCATTTTAAGGCATTGCTATTAAAAGTCTAAAAGTGAGATATGTATCGTAGTTTGAATTTAAAATGAGCCAGAGGCACAGCTGGTGAGACTGTCATGACTCTCTAATCATGAGTGGAGAGAAACGAGAAGGGAATTTTTCTCATCTTGGAGGATGAATGCAAAGTGTGATAGTTGCTTTAACATCTCCCCCAACCCCCTTCCCTAGCTTTGTTTTATGATAGCGTGGACTTCGTGACCTCCTCTCTGCCTTTTCTTTTCTGAGCCAAGATCATATATCTGTTCGATATCAGTAGTATGAACACAACTTTACAAGCATTTAACTTCTCTTTAATTTTAATTTTTCTTTCAATTTATTCCAAGCTTTGTATGGTACTTCATGTTTCCAGTCTCTCCTGTAAGAGCAAAACAGCCTTTATCCCATCTAAAACCCAAACCCAGAGGCAGGACTTCCAAGGTATCTGGAGAGTCTTGGAATTTGCCATACTCAAAACTTATTTTTGTCCAGTCTTCCAAAGCAGTGAAGCATACTATTAAGTAGGTGAATAATCCCATTAACTGAACATTGCCCTTCTTGAGACAAACTTGGTGTAACTATGGAAGCAAAAAAGAAAATGCATACCTTTTTTTTAGTGATATAGTCAAAGCTATTCAGATATTTAATGGTGTCGACAGTCCTGATAAAGATGGATCTGTTGAAGTGCATGATAAACTTAACATGTGATGTGAAACTGCAAGTTATCTCTAGCTGATCATACAGAATATTACATTGACTTAATACAGCACTGCCTTTAGCAGTCTTTGCTGTTGCCAAGCTCCCATTTCCCAAGGCTATTTTTCAGCCAGATCGATTCCTTGGCTTGGCTTACCTTCCCTGTCATAAATAGTTCAAGCATAGTGAAGGCTGGTGGCTCAGGGGTGAGAACAACTATTTGGTTCTCAAGCTGTGTTGGTGTAAACTGTTGCCTAAGGAGTTCTAAGTATGTGCTTCGAACCTTTTAGTCTGTGCTAGAAGGCTATCACAATCCCACTGTCTTCCCTTGGAGAGTCTCCCACATCCTCATAGCTTTACCTGCCCAGCTGATATTTTCCATTACATCACATTTTCATACCACTCATTGGTTGTTTAATGTTTTGATTTTTCCAGGAAGAGACCAGATGATGTTCCCTTTTGCTGTGTTTACATTAATGCTATGCAATAGAGTTCCGAGCGGTTGGATGAATTTTCTTTCATGATGCATAACTGTATTCTAGGTTGATTTCTTAAACTTCCTCTTTTTTTTTTTTTGTTTTTTTTTAAAATTCCTTTTTTTTTTTTTTTTTTTTTTTTTTAGCAATAGGCATGGGTCACATTGGGAAGCCAGTTGTTTGGTGGATCATAGATGACCCACTGATTCTAGTGATGTGAAATCCCTTAGGTGTCTTGTTGGTTTGTCTTGCCCACATGCTTGTGATTCAGTTGGTCACCAGATTTGGGAATGTATGATGTAGCTCAGAATGGCAGAAATTTTTGGCCTACTTGAAGACTGTACGAGTTTTAACTGATAAATCCATAGCTATTTCAGGAAGACTGGCAATGTCCTTATGGTTCTCTTCCTATGGCACTTGTGGCCTTTTGTTACGGGTTTAAACCTATTTATAGGGTGCTTGGAAAACCTTGTGAACTGCAGCATGTTGAGTAGATGTTCTGTGGACTACTCTGAACTACTCATGTATTGCAACATGTGACTGCAGAAGGTTGAAATGGCAATTGAAATGATCTCTAATTTTCTATTGCTGATGTCCCTGGAATGCTACTGGTGTTTTGTCTGAATTTTCCTGAAGAGGCATGGCCTCAGTACTATGCATAAATTTGTGGTTTAGTGATACATTTTTAATAGCTATAATAAATGAATATGGAAAAAATTTCAGGAGCATGCCCTATTATATAAAGATATAGAAGTCTGTAAGGAGATCATAGAAAGAAGATGTGTTGAGATGCAGGAAGCTCTGGTACACTGAACTCCCATGCAAGAGGATGAACAGGCCATTTAAACCTTTGTCAGAGCAGATAATCCTGCTTTGTACTGAAACCGTGCATGGGTACAGACTGTAGGTGTGGTAGCGATGCCTGGTTTCCAGCTGCTGAATTAAAGCTGTCTTCAGCCAAGAAGGAGTGAAGGAAGGAATGGGTGAATGTTTTCCTATGAGGCTGGCCTGCACTGAGGCTGTTTCTAGGTAGACAAGGAAGTTTCTCAGAATGGTTGAAGGACATTAGTGATTGTCCTGAAGGACACCAGAGATTTGTAACTGTGGGAGAGGTGCTGGTTTGCCTGCTGTGGGGCAGAGGCAGCCTCTAAAATGTCAAATTTTTTAATACCTGCTCCTCTGAATTTTCGTGTGAAAGGAACCATTAGGAATTTTATATACAACTTCCTATTTCAAGTCTGAGTGAGATTAAGCATTCAGTCTGAATATCCAGAGTTCATTTAAAAAGAAATTGTTAATGCAACCATGAATTCAAATAGCCTAGATGAACTCTTTCATCTAGTATTTATGAAAGGATAGTTCAAATCTTGCCTGGATACCAAATAGAGACTTCACAGAGATAACACCAGTGCAATCATGATATTATCTTAAAATGGGAAAATTGATATAAAGATAAATCTGAAACTAGTGAAAATAAGTATATTTTAATGTTCCTATTTGTTGGGTTTTACTGAGAAACCAACTTGTTTTTAAAACTAAAAAGCTTTTTTTATTGCTAATTGTCTCCAAATACTTATGTGGCTGAGCAGATTGATTAAGAAAGTGGTAAAAGGGAAAAAATGACATGCTCTACAGCCTCAGCAGCACCATAAAGCAGCACAGTAAGAGCTACAGTGTCCGGCAGGAAGCAACTGGAAGTGCTTTATGCAATGTTGCTGGTCATGTTGCAATACGCCAAAGGCTGTGAACTTATACTTTTGAGACCATTCTCAACTATCTATGCTTTGTGATAGCATAAGGACAGAAGGATGATGTGAAGAAAAGGCAGAGGAGCCCTTCTGATAGTGGAGTGCCTAACGTAGTGCTGCAAGTGCTTGAATATGCACATAACCTTCATCCGTATTCTGTGAGGGATGTGAGCATGTGTTTCAGATGATTTGCTGCTGTATGAATACTGATGCAGACTGCTGTGTTTACACTTTAAAGAGCAGGAGGACACTAGATCTGTATGACCATGTAGAATCTCAAATGATGTAGCATACTATTGTAGGTACTATTTGCTTAAGGGGCTGTTGGGAAACTTTCTTAAAAATCTTCTGACCTATGTCCTTTTCTTCTAGCTCTCTGAACTCCTGTACTGTATGTTTTGTTCAGGTTGTGTGTTAAAATGATGCAGGATGCATGAATTATATCTATTACTCCCCAATTCCAAATGTTATTGAACCCTCTGGCCTTTATTTGATGTAGCATTTGCCTGCTGAAAAAAGCAACAGTTGCAATGAAGTCATCTGGGACAAAGTGGATGCTCACAGTTGAGGAATTGAAATGCCTTTTGGAGTTGGCGTCTCCATGCTTAGAACACGGCAAGATCAAGGTCTTAGAAGAACAGGAAAAGCTTTCCAACTTTGTATGTTTCTTTCTTTCACACAAGTTGTAGAAATAACTCCTGCCTTCTGTGCCCTCTTACTGTATAAAGTCTGGTATGAAAGATCTCATTTTCTGATGCCTCAGCCACTTCCATGGTTGATGTACTCTGTCCAGTTGACTCATCACTGTGTATGTTTTCTTGACTTCTAATTAAAATCTGTTCTAGTCTAATATTAGACCAACACTCCTTGTTATATCACCCTTCATTCTTAAGTAATTCATCCTGCAACCTCCTTACTCTGTATGACTAATGTCTTTCTCAAATATTCTTAGAACACTTTAAAATAACATCTATATTATAAGCTGCACAGTAGCAATACCTCTCATTACAATTGCTTAGCGCTTTCTGTCATAACTCAGTGCTTTCTTTTGCTTAGGATTTTGACGAAACTTTAACCTTTTTGGCTGGAATTTTCCATGCATTGGTGTTTGTCTCAGCCTGAAATTTCCATTTGAGACTGTTTTTTTTTTTTTTTCTCCTTCTGAAAGTATAATCAGTATTTCATAGAGAAGACACTTCTAAATCAGCTTCTGTTAGGTTCTCTCACAGAAAAGACAGATTTATTTTATTTTTTTAAAAGGATCCCTAGGCAGATGTGTTCAGCTGAAAAATAGGACCATTAGCAGGAGACTGAGCATAGGAGGGGGAATGCTTACCAAACAGGAGCAAGTCTGGGGAATAAATTTCTGTCGATTAGAAGTGAGAACTGAGTTGATGAGTACTGAAAAGGAACTAGTTGCTTACCTAATCTTGGGGCATTCAAGAAGTTATTCTTAAAAGCAAAAATTAATTTATCTGGCTTTAATTTTTTTAATGAATGTTCTCCATGTTTGCCTAGCAATAACTACCTGAAACTAGTTTCCCTGGTAGTAGCAAAATAGGCAAAAGTTAATTACAATTATTTCTGTTTGTGAACAGAACCAGTTTACATTCTTCTGAAAGCTCTGTTTGGTTTTGCATGTTTAAGTAATTTGGTGCTTACTTGTCCAGTGAAAGAAAATAGAATCTGTGGATGGAAGATGTTTTGTTATAGCTAAGCATTATTGCTATCTGGTTTTAATCCTTCAAATATGCTTGCATTCTTCAGTTCCACTGAATTTACTGAAATAATTTGCTATAATAAAGATGAGCATGCTATAAAGCCTTTGTAAAGCTGAATAAAACTACTGGAATCATACTGTTTTCAATCTATTACTTCTGTTTGAACTTGGTGTTAACTGTTGAAGTTTCAATGTAGGGCCTCAAAAATGGATCAAATAACAGAATTGCAGAGTGAACCTTAAGGAGACTGATACCCACAGTGCAGTAGAAAAAAAAAAAATCAAACTTCTATAGACCCTGGCATATGGAAAAGATACTAGATAGTGGAAGGAGGGGCTTTTTCCAGTCATTGGTAAAGACACAATGAGCAGCTGATGGCAACTGTAGCTAGACAAATTAATCCTGTTGAAAAGAGATGATTTCTGAAAAGTAAAAACAGTTAAACATGGAGACAGTAGCTTGGGGGAGATGATGGACTCATTAGCCATTAATTAATAAGGGAAAATTATGTATGCAGTTTAGTTTGACTTCAGAGTAGATGATGTGTGGTGTGTTGCTCTGACCTCACAGTTGGGGATGCTGTAGACCACTGCTCTTTCCTCCACCTTTCACCACCACTTGACACAGAACAGAATTGTTTGCTTTGCACAGAACTTGCTCTAGCAGCTCATCATCAAGATAGTGATTGTATCAGCTGCTCCTTGGTTTCTGCTGGCAGGGCAGTAGAAACTCAGTGAGTAACTGGTCAGGTGTGTGTTGGGATTCTAGATTGCCTTCATCTGAATCCCAACATCATCAGCTGACAAGAGTTGAGACAAGATGGAGCAATACCCCAATGCGATGATGCAAAGGATCATTTTTGTTATATGAGTGGCTGGTGTTTCTTGTTCATGTCTGGGTCCAGAAAAAGCACCAGATTTGCTTGGGGAAATAATTCTTTTCCCCAAAAGTCTTGAGAGGAACATCTGCTGCCCCCTCTGTACAGGGGGATCTATACAGCAGTGTGTGGATAGAGCTTAAGAGCTTGTGATATATTAGTGATCTAACTAGATGTTATAGAAATTCTTTCTGGCTTTAAATTTCATAAAACTCTGCTTCAGTTCCTGTAGTTGATACAAAATAGAGCAGTCTGCCTGTCCTTTTCCAGCACACTAATAGGGTTCTGAATAGGTGCTGTAACCTGGATGTAAAAGCCTGAAGCTTACTCTACATTTAATTTTTCTATGTAACATACTGATATAGGAGACTTCTTGTAACATTTTTGGAGCTGCAGATGGTTTTAGCAGAGATCTATACAAACTGCAAAGAAAATATACTACCTCCATGCACTGGGTCTAGCTGAGATGGAGTTAATTTTCCCCATAGCAGCCCTCATAGTGCTGTGCTGTGTACTGGTAGCAGCAAGGTGTTGCTGATACACCAGGGTTTTGGCTACTGCTGAGCAGTGCTGGCGCAGCACCAAGTCTGTCTCTCCAACATTGCTCCCCAGCAGTAGGCTGGGGGTGGGCAAGATCTTGAGAGGGGATATAGCCAGGACAGCTGGCCCAAAGTGACCAAAGGGCTATTCCATACCTTATGATGTCTGCTCAGCAATAAAAGCTAAGAGAAAGAAGGCATTTGTTATTTAGGATGTGGTGGCATTTGTTATTTATGACGTTTGTCTTCCGGAG
Source organism: Aramus guarauna (assembly GCA_013400195.1). Taxonomy (NCBI): domain Eukaryota; kingdom Metazoa; phylum Chordata; class Aves; order Gruiformes; family Aramidae; genus Aramus; species Aramus guarauna. The sequence continues at coordinate 1,445,357 of VXBL01001841.1, forward strand.
CAACTGCTACGTGTACTGAAGCCCTGCTTCCTGGGAAGTGGCCAGACGGTGCCTGCTGATGGGAAGTAGAAAATAAATCTTTTGGTTTTCCTTTGCTTCTGTGTGCTGCCTTTTGCTTCTGCTTTATTAAACTGCCTTGATACTGACCCATGAGTTTTTTTCCATCTTATTTTTCTCCCCTTCCTGTCCTGCTGGGGAGGGGAGTGACAGAGTGGCTTGGTGAACTCCTGGTGTCCAGCCAAGGTCAACCCACCACACTCCAGAACAAGCATGTTTTTTAAACTGCAAACTGTTTTCCTATTCTCTGTAAAGGTATACTGGCAGTTCTCCTAATGAAACTTATTTTAATGCTTTAACCTAAAATAATGCAACTACTGTATTGAAAGACCTCACTTGTATTGAAAGTAGACTATGTCTGATTTCAGCTTTTCCCTGAACTGCTAGGAAGCTCCAAAGGAAGAAAATCTTTGTGCCCTTGCGAGAAAAGGACAACTAATTTTATCACTTAATTATTTCAGGGGAAGCATTATCAGTGAACTGAACGAATGTGTCTGAAAAACTGTTGCAAAGATTGGAGTAAAAGATACTACGGCTAGCAGATTTCCAAGGAAAATGCGTATACTTCTTGTCTATTTAAATACATGAAGTTAGAGGTTTCCACTTCACTTATGAGATACATTATCAGCTTAAACTCCACAAACCAGCAGGTGTCTATCTGTGTCCCCTTAAAGGCATTTTAACAGCACCCAAAGGGAAGGGGAGGTGTTGAGGTTTCTGAAGGTTTGTGTTATGGCTTGTGTTAAGAAAACTCTGTTGTCATCTTTGGGCAGTGTGACTGGTACTCACTGCTCCTGACCACTCTGTGGGGTATGTCTATACTGACTATCAAGGGGAGAAGTGTTTGTGTTTAGGCTGAGTTGCTTGACTTGGTCGTATTTTCCTCAAATCCACATCATTTGGCTCAGACTTGATAACTTAATTTCAATTCTGGAGAGGCATTTGAGGCTGGTATAGGGGTTGCTGCTTCTAGTTAAAACTGAGTTGAGAACATACTGTTTATGCTGTGTGTATATAACTTTTTACATCAGAAGCCCAGAAGGGACAGCTTCTCATGACTTACCTGCAGAGATCTAGTTACTTCATTAAGAAAATAAAGCTGTCAGTGTGATTTATTTATTTATTTGTTTTTAAATAGTGGGAACCAAAGGTAAAAAAAAGCATTGCTTTATGGATCTTATTCATACTGGATAATGCACTTTTGGGTGTCAGTCCTGCAGCAGTGAACCTGGTATATGTTGAGAGAAGGGTGATCCATATACTGCTGATTTGATTAAAAGTTATCTTTCATTGGCCAATGTGTGATTCCTGTGAAAACAAAACGATGCATTTCCAATGCTTAATGACAGCTGTGGTGGTGTTCCTGACTAAACAGTTGCTGTCCTGAGGGCTGTTACTCTGCTAACAGAAGTTGTGACAGAAGGTAACTTTTATCAGGAAAACATAAACTGTATGTTAAATACAGGACATGGATATATGTCTCTATGGCAACAATTGGGAATAGAGAAGAATATTTTATGTTTTGGAGTAAGCTGTTTTATGTGATTAGCTGTTAAGCTAAAAACATATCCTTTGTATAACCAAAGTGTATATATCGTACACAGAATGTCCAGGCTATACAGCTTTACTGACATGGTTTCATTTATAGCCTAGGCCATCCTACAGATGTTATTCTACTAGAAAGCAAGTTAATGAAGCTTGACTAATTGCACAGAAGTATGTCATAATATGTCTTTAGTTAGTTCTAATTTTTTTTCTTCTACTCCCAGAAGTAAGTTAGTTTTCAGAAAGCTTTTGAAGCTTTGGATAAGATGCATAAAGAAGTGTTGTTCTGTGTTTGAATTGGTATCCAGATGTTCCAGGAACCTAGTGAATAAATAATTGTGAACTGTGTTTTGTATTTAGAAACTGGCAAGGTATTCACCTGGGGCAGAGCAGACTACGGGCAACTTGGAAGGCACACAGTGGTTCCCGATGGTCAGGAGGCGTGCATAGCATCTGAACAGCACTTGGAGCTGTTGTGTAACATCCCTATTTCAGTGCCTTGCCTAAATGGAGCATCTCAGGTAAAGAATAAAATCAATTACCATTTTTTTCAGATTTTTTTTTTTGTGCATTAAAATAATCAGAACAATTTCCTAATAGAACCTTTTCAAATGCTGCAGCACAAGTCCTCGCTGCTCTTCCTGTAAGCTCAGAAGTTAGTACAATTCAATTATTTCAAATTTCTTAAAAGGCTTTTGCATTCAGAAACTGATTTTTTTCTTGGTGGAACCAGAGTTGCCATTAGCAGAAGACGCCAAGTTCTCTTAGATATCAATGTGTGCAGGGATAGTGGAACTTGCAGTACAGCCTAGCAGATGAGCTGGGACCCCGCCCAGTTGCAGCACTACTTTTGTCTGAAGCCCTCTGTGTAACAGTTTAGACAATGGCGTTTCTCTAGCTGATGAATAATAATGCTGGAGCTTCTAGAATATTCCTCTACCTTGTTACATCCTTGAGCGATATTGGAGGCTCTCTTTTCATATGACTAATTTGGTACAAAATGCTTTATCAAGCTTAATGATGATCAGAAAGAAAGCTTTACTGAAGTTATTTGCTGTAGTCTGACATAACATGCAACCTGTACTGTCTACAAACCTTTTTCTTGGCTTTTTGGTGGCTGAGAGGCAGCATATGGCAATTGGCCTGTTGGCAGGCAATGTGCAGGTCCCATCTGGACAGATAACCAGTCAAAAAGTATGTGTCTCCCTGGGGGTAACTGGCAGTCAAAATGCAGTGGGTAGGTACAGGTTGAGAGCTTTAGCTGCAGTGTACGTACACCATCTCCGCCTCCTGGTCTCTGATGGTGAGACTTTGGTTAGAGGAGTCAGTCTTTGCCCTTTCCTGTCGTCATTGTCCCGTGAATGTGTGCACTCACAGATGTGAAGTGGAGCTTCAAAGCCCAGGATCCTGCAGTAAGGAATAATTTGTTTAGTCAGTGTTGACTCCACTGAGTCTCAATCAGTTTCTCACTCATTTTAAGATGGGTATCTCTGCTTTTGTCACTAAGTATCTATAGAGACCACCACAGTTGAATCTGTCTCACGCTGTTTTTCATTTCTGCTTTGGGTCATGCCTCAAGCCTGTAGTTCTGTTGTTTCTTGTACAACCCAAAGCCAAGGCAGCCATAGCTTTTGCACAGGGGAGCTTATGCTCGGCAGGACGAGTGATCCATGAAGGTGAAGGCAAGGGACGCATTCAGTTATATTCCTTGAAAAGGAAGAGAAAAACAATCTCATCTTCATTCTGCTGTCCTAAGCGCTGTTCCTCCTTACAGACCTTATGAGAGACCTGATGTGAGTGATTAGCAATGGCAGTGTTCTGGAGCAGGCATTCTTTGCAGAGCTAACAGCATGAAGATGATTTAAGAAGAGCGTGATCAAGAGCTAGCATCATTTGTACCCTAAGAAGAGCTGTATTGATGAGAAAAGGAAAAAGCAGATAATAAGAGCCTAAATTGCTTCACTTCAAGATTACAAAATAATGCCAGAGCTAGAATTTATACTTAAAAATGCATTAAATTGCAGTATGTAGGGTAGGTAGTGTGTGAGCTGGTTTTCGTTTACACACAAGCTATCCCTTTTTCCGTTTGTTGTTGTATGGAGACAAGGTTTGATTTGAGAGCTGAATTAAAAGGAATACAGAGAAGATGAGTTCTTTTCCATGTTTACTGTGAATTAACAATTCCAATTTGCGTGTTTAATGGAGAGCGCTAGTTTAACAGTTGAGGATTACAGCTAATGATTTTTATCCATGGTCTATTTTTATAAATCACTTTTAATGATTCAACTGAATTTTTGGCAAAGTTGTGGTCTGCTGATTGCCTCTGCACTTATTAGTTAATATTGTTAAAACTAAAATGGGGAAACTAATCTAAGGATTAGAGGACAGTGTAAAAGACACTAACAGTTTAGCTGAAGGACAGCGCAGCAGATTTAACCCCCTGTGCTACTCTTTATCTCCATGTCTGTGGCTTACTTGCTTTCTCCAAGAAGGACCGGGGATTCTCCTTTCTTTGTGCTGAAATTGATATAATGTGTCTGTCTACCACTCCAAAACCTGATTTTTGAAGTGTTGTGAGTGGCCTATTCCATTCTGAGTTTGACTTCATCTGACTAACTTTTTTGGAAGCATTGACCTTGAGAAATACGAGCACCTTTTCTTTCAACTGAAAGAATGGAAGAGCAAAAGTCTGAGTTTTAGATAATTAAGTAGTAATCTGAGTATGTCTTCCTGGCAGCTTTAAAAGAGTGTGTGGACATAAGGTTCCTGGAATCTCATGTGTTTAAACTTTTTGAATTATGTGACTGCAGGTCTATTTATTATTTTCTTCTCAGTGCTTTTGGTGCATAACCACCATGGACTAGGATGAGGCACTGAAAAGAAACTTCAGGCTGTAGCCGAAGTCAGTTGTGCAAGACATTATGCATGCAGTGCTCTTGTGTTGTGAGGCGTCCTTGATTGGACCTCTTCAGAACATCTGACTCATCTGCTGCCTGATGTGCATTCATATCCACTGCTCTTCAGATGAAAGGACAATTAAATACAAATGGCCTGAAATATGATGAGCCTCTGTATTTAGCAAATGCTACAAAGACCTGGTTTAATGTTTCCTCCTTGTCAAAATGCTTTTCTAGTCTGTTTGATATTTTTGGTTTTAATAGCTATCGTTTTACTGTTTGTGGTATGTTCAGCATGTCATTCACATTGCAGCAAACGTTTGCTGCAGCAATAAACAAGTGAGAAGTCATTGTGCAGTGCTGAATGTTTCTTACTAAACTGTGTGGAAGGAAGGGCTACAGTCATTTTGTATATGCAGCGCTGTTCACCTCGAGCCATGTTTTCATCATGTTCTTTCTCTATTTAAAGCAAGCTATGCTAGACAGTTTTTCTGAGGAGGGAGATCTGAAATTTCAGTTAAGAAATTAAAAAAAACCAAACAACCCTCTGTCACACTGTCAGTTTTGTGTGTGTGTTCTTGGGCTTAATGCCCTCCTCAGTTTTACCATCACTCAACTTAAATTCTGATGGTGGATGTAGGGGCCAGTTGTGTCAAGGAATGAAAATAACTGATGGACTTGTGGCAACCTGTGCCTGCTGTATTTATCCTGATCCTACTATGGTACATAATACCAGTGTGTGCATCTGTCCCAGTGTGTGTATGTTCATCCCATGCAATACAGGTTGGTTTGGATCCTCTGTATATGGCTCCTTTCTTCAGGGAATGCCATCAAGAATATACACATTCTCATGGCACTTTGCAGTCAAAGTTTATTGCCTCTCTTTTCAGTGGCAGTTGCAGTAATGTGTCATTTTTGTTTAAGTATTTGAAAGATAGCTTTGTTTTTAGTATATTCTTGTTTCTTTCCCTTTTTTCTTCCATTCATGTTGCAAAATATTAAGCGTCTACCTACAAGACAATTCTAAGATATGTGCTACAATGATAATTAATTGGTTCATTGTTATATGACTGGTAGGTTGTGCTGGTTTTGGCTGGGATAGAGTTCATTTTCTTCATAGTAGCTACTATGGGGCTGTGTTTTGGATTTGTGCTGGAAACAGTTTTGATAACACAGGGATGTTTTCGTTACTGCTGAGCCGTGCTGACACAGAGCCAAGGCCTTTGCTGCTCCTCACCCCACCCCACCAGCGAGTGGGCTGGGGGTGCACAAGGAGTTGGGAGGGGACACAGCCAGGACAGCTGACCCCAGCTGACTAAAGGGATATTCCGTATCATATGACGTCATGCTCAGCATATAAAGCTGGGGGAAGAAGGAGGAAGGGGGTGATGTTTGGAGTGATGGTGTTTATCTTCCCCAGTAACTGTTATGTGTGATGGAGCCCTGCTTTCCTGGGGATGGCTGAACATCTGCCTGCCCATGGGAAGTGGTGAATGAATTCCTTGTTTTGCTTTGCTCGTGGTTTTTGCTTTACTTGTTAAACTGTCTTAATCTCAACCTATGAGTTTTTTCAACTTTTACTCTTTTGATTCTCTCCCCCGTCCCACCAGGACAGGGAGTGAGCAAGTGGCTGTGTGGTGCTTAGTTGTCGACTGGGGTTAAACCATGACATAGGTTAAAATGTGTAAGCATCATTTTTACTTTAATATGTAGACACAATAATATTGAAAAATGGAACCTTTTGGTTTACAAAAAATGACAACTGTTACTGTATTTTCTTACTTCTCAGGGAAATGGTTAGAGGCCTCTGTAAGTAAAGCTGTAGTCGAGACTTTAAAGGATATTAAAAAAATTAACCTGATAGTGTCACATATACATATTGCTGTGCACATGGCTTTTGTATACTTAGTTGTTTGACTAGGTACTGTAAATGTTTGTGGCTATGTTCTTTATTTTGAATGGTCAAAACAAGAAGTTTATATTTTTTGTGGGAGAGAAACAACAAATTGAACTTTCCTAAACTAGATTTTACTGCTCAGAGTTTGAAAATATGTGTAGTACCTGATCCAATAAGCTACTTAAAAAAAACCAAAACACTTTGGGTGTTAGGGAAGGAGGTAAATGCAAGAAAGTCTCTGTAGTTTTCCAAGATCAATAACTTTTACATAATCCAAGGATATAGTTCAATGGAAGTGGCGTTGTGAAAAAACACAAGTTTCTGTTAACTCTGTCCCTTGTGCTTTGATTTGCTAGCTTGACTCAAAACTAACTGTGCCACAGAAAGATGTGGGCCATGGAAAAATTCACAGTAAAAGCTGATTCTTACTTTGCAATACTTACAGCTAATAATGAAAACAAGCAGGGAATGGCAGAGGAAATAGAGAAATGACATGACTTCATGTGCAACAGCAAGTCAACTGGAAAGCTGAGAAGAGAACTCCAGCCCTTTGCTCATAAGCTTTCTCTCTCGTGATATCACTAGGAGGGAAAGTTAGTTGATACCTGCATGCTCCAGACAGGACAGATTACTACTACTGTTATATTTCATTCAGTTACTGTGTGTTGCTTTCCCTGGATGTAAATTTAATGCTGTTAGATCTGTCTGTCTAGTGAATCTTCATGAGGAGAGATACCCCATAGAAGGAGAGGTAAAGGCCAGCTCGCCTTTTACTGAGGGGTTTGTGAGGTCCTTCTGGACCAATTAATTAAATTATCCTCATTCTTAAGTTGAAGCGATGTGGAGTTTCTCACAAGTAGTGCAGTGAGGGTTTTTTTGTGTGTGGGTTTTTTTTGTGTGTCATGAATTGACATCTTTTACATGTTGGTCTTGATCTATGTCCTTTGAGAAATGTCATTGTTGAATTTTCCTTGATTGGTGCAGGTTGGTTTTGTTATGCTATTTTAGAGACGCAGTGATAAAAATGATAATGTAGAGATGATCCCTTTAATATTCTTGCAAGAGTGGAAATAAAGTTCTTGGTTTATCAGTTCATTTTAAGTGACAATAAAGGCCATGGAGAAGTGGGTTCTGAGTACAACTCACTGTGCAAATGAGAAGTTGCAATTAAGGATGAAAATAGAGACCAAATTGTTGAAATTATCATTAGGGGGAAAAAACACTCCGAATAGGATGTATCAAAAGAATGAAACTGCAGTCTGCATATGAAATACAAAGTCTGTGTTAGATTAGGTGTGTTTGTGTGATCTGCATGCCCCACGTAGGAGAATAACACTGATCTTGGCAACACTGCAAGACGATTGAGAGGAGTTTACAGATATATTATAGAAAATGGGATTTACTACTTAGGTCAGTCGGTTCTCCCCGTCATTCTCCTAGCAGGAAATTGAGAGTGGTAACAAACTGCTGAAATTCAAATGCAACTTTTTGGCTAGGTAGCCATCCTGTTTATTCTGTGCTTTTCTTACCCATTAAGACGTGGCTGTGATTTGTAAAGAATATCTTACGGTCTGGGTAGAGAGACATTTAACACTCATAGCAAAGTAATTTCTGGAAGTTAGGAATACTAGTGTGTGAAGCAACAGAGGTTACTCTGGAAATATTAGTATGCTCCATGAAAACCACAACCTAGTTGCAATTTTTTTTATAAATAATTTGGTGAAGTAAAGCTCAGCTATTTAACACTAGATGAGAAGATGGGGAGCTTTGCTTTTCTCTTCTCCTTGTGGTTATAAGCAGAGCCTAGATCACCAACTCTAGGTGTATAATTTTTGGAAAGCAAAGAGGAATTATATTTGTTCTCAGCACCCTGCTTCCCATCACCCATACCAATTTCCTGCACTGGCCTTATATGCCAGAGAGCACATGCTGCATGAATGCAAACTAGAGGTTTTCCAGTTATCACTTTTGCAAATGAGGGTTGGTTTAAAATGACCAAAATTGCTCTGCTGGGGTTGTACTGTAGCACTGAGGTGGCAGCCAGGGGTCAGGCTGCTTTGTAATCGATATGCGAGACCACAAAGTGTTGATTTGCCTACAGTTTGGGTGAAGCAGGAGACAACTGGGATGAACTCTCCAGGAGTTGGAGACCCATCCAGCATGTGATGACTGAGGTGTTATAAATATGAGTGTGGGTGAAGCATTAATCTTCATAATTCATAAATTCATTTTCCATTTGATAGTGTGTTGCAGTTAGAATTACAAATTAATACCTCACTTGGCGATCACTGAAAGTATCAGGGAGATGAAAAGAGACTAAAACTGCTTGCAGCAGTAGCCATGGCTTGTGCAGACAGGCATCAGCTCTCAGTAGTGTAGCCCTACACAATGAGACAAAATTGGCAGCTGCATTTAATGAGCATTTTAGCAGCAAAATGACTAAGTTATCTTGTTTGTAACTGTGACCTGCGTATGCTCATACTATATTCCTTAAATTAAAAATACTGGCTGGGTTCCGTCCTTTTGCTTGGATTGTTCTAATAACAGGGCACCATGACTGTGACTCACTCTGAGCTCAGAGACAACTTGTGACTCACCTCATTGCTCCTCTGAAGTATTTCTTTGCACCAACAAATGTGATGAACATTCACTACTGCCATTCACATGCATGATGCAGTTAATGCCTGCTAATCAACCATGGAGAGCACTGCAAAATCAGCTGCATTGCTTAAAAAATGTACTTGGTGTTAAGACAAAGCATCTGTGAGCAGCAACCTTGGAAGGTGACAACTGTTAGTGCAGAAATCCAGTTCTGCCTCACTGATGTTTCAGTTGCCTTGCTCATCCATGAGGAGCTTAACCAGAAAGGTTTCCATGTAAAAAAAGTATCCATGCTAGTTTAAGGTGAGTCAGATCTAACCCAGGGTATATGCATGGATATGTTCTAAATCCAAGTGAAAATACGGTTTGAAGCAAGAGGTTGGTGGAAAAGGCCCTAAAGCACGCAGTTTTTCATTCTCAATTTGTCATTAGAACTGTTACAGAGAAGGGATTAACAAATCAATGCAGGCTAAAACGAGAGAAAATCGATAAGAAACTGTAGTGAACTGGAACAAAGCTATCAATTTACAGGGTTCTCTGCAAAGAAAACTCATCTATACCTCCTTTTATGCATGGAAGAATAATGCAAAAAGGATGATTTGGGGTTAAATTAATTCTTTTTTACCTAGCTGACCCCAGAACTTTAGGTCAAGAAACTTCTGGTGTAAACGCTAGTCAAAAAAAAAAAAAAAAAAAAAAAAAAAAAAAAAAAAAAAAAAAAAGTAGGCTGGGGGAAATAGTCAAGGAGAAATATATCATTTAAGTTACCCTCATAGGAATTTGATGGAACACTCTCTTTAATTGTTTACCTCTTTGTATTAGTAGAAGTGACTTCATTAGTTCTTCATTGTTCTTCTGTGTCCTTTCCTTAAGGAGAGTGTTACTTCTGAAAAATTACTCCTTAATAGGTAGAGTGCATTATGTAGCTGGAAAATATGCTGGGCTACTGGGTAATGTTCTACAGATGAATGAGATGGGGGAGGTGTTAGTGGTTCCAACTCTGCCTGTTTATTGAGTTGTTCTGTTGGTCCTTTCAAACTCACTTACCGCTGTGGGGCCATAAACTCACCCAGGTAGTGCTGTTCTGGCCAGCACACAGACTGCTTCTCCCTGCTTTTAATTTAAAGATTTTGGATTTGGTTTGAACTTGGGTTATGCTTGTTCTTTTATGCTGGTGATGGTGTTTGTTTTTTGTTTGTCTGATGTTTCCAGCTTTCGCTTACCAATGAGTCATTTTAGCTGTGAGCCCTGCCAGTCTTTCTGGCCTTTGTGCTTATGTTGTAAGTTACTGTAAAGCTACTGTTTAACGAAAGATTCAGAGAAGAAACTCATGTTTCTGCTGTGATGCTTAAAGTTGTTGCTTTGTCCTGGCACACAGCAATTTCAAAGACTGGATTTACTGGGTAGCCAGCTAAATGACAGGCACCTGTTTGTCCTCCCACCTGGTGGCTCATCTCCTTTGCCTGTTGGCCGCCTTGCCTCTAATTTAAACTGAAGTTGTCAAAGGCAGAAGCTACCTCCAAACTCTGTGTGTGTTTTTTACATGGTCTGCTACAGCCCCGGGATTCAACCAACAGAACTTGTTTGTGAAAGGAGGAAGGAGAAGGAAAAATAAAACAGATGCATCTAATTCTGTGAGGACAAAAATGCTAAACTGTCTCCTGTTTTAAAACCTGCCTAAGGGTTTATTCTTAGTCTCTTGGCAGCTGATTGCTGACGTCTCTATAAATTCAGTGGATGTCGCGTTTAATCAGATACCAGCAAAGATTGCTACGACCTATGCTCCTGTTGACACCTTGAAAATTTGTTTTTAATCATAGAAAAAAGCAAATATAAACCTTATAAAGATTTATTTCATTATCATGGAGAAAAAATGGATAGCTCCTTAGAGGTACAGTTCTGAAAATGCCACCCCCTATATTTTGCATTGTTTTCCCATTCCTCCTCTTCCCAGGTGTAGAGCAAGTGTAAACAATCCCCTCCTTGGTAACAAGTGCTTAGGGAGCCAGTAAGGAGTTCTTATCATGTGTTTGTTTTACCAGAACATTGTCTGGCATCATGTTTGTGCTCTTGAGTGTTAAATTAACAAGCATTAAATAGCTAGCTTTCCTACTAGTAGTTGCTACAGTGGAAATCATTCTGTCCAGTTTTAAGTTGCCAGGTTTACCTGTAGCCTCCACTGTTAGTTGATTTTACATTTTGAAAGTGTCAACCCATTCAAAATGTTGAAAACCTGAGACCTTGGTTTATTTCTATAAAAAGAAAGCGAAAGCCAGGTTTTCTGTACTTCATGAGATTATGGGGAGGAAGGGGTGAAAGCCTTCTAACTTCATCTAACCGAATTCAGTCACTTTAATCCAGACAGAGATATTATGGTGCCTAACATCTAATTAAGTACTATGACAAGATACATTGCAGGTGTATATAACTATGCAATTCCTTTATTACTTAGATTTATTACTTAGACGCACAAAAGTAAATTCCAGAAATAGCAACTGTGAATTGATTATTTTCTTTTCTTTGACTTCTTGATCTGTTCCTGTTCCCTTTTCAGGATTTAACCACTACAAAGAAAAGATGAAAGCATCTTGATTTTCCTAAAGAAGTATTACTCACTGTGGTAATGCAGTTAAAATGAAAAAAGGAGCACCCACTTTCAGAGCAAATACCTGTGTATTTATAAAAATTTAGACAATAATTGGCTTACATTTATCAAAAAACATCGTGACTTTTGGGAGCCAATTTTTCAGAACTTTGTGAGGAAATAAGAACAAGAAGTGAGATAGAAAGCATTGTGAGTTTTTTTGATTATTGAGGATGTTTCAAATTCTTGATGTAAATATATTTCTTCCTTACTTGTGAAAACCATACAGGGAGATGGGTCTTCTCCTCCACTGCATGGCACTGAAGTCTTTCTGGTTTGCTCAGCAGATTGAATCATTGAGGCTACTGCGATACCATGCGAGCAGAAGTTTGTCACTTGCCTGCGTGCAAGCCTGCTGAGATCAAGCAATGTTTGTGGCGTTATTCAGCCTGGAGAAGAGAAGGCTCCGGGGAGATGTTAATGCAGCTTTTCTATACTTAAAGTGGACTTATAAGAAAGATGGAGACAGACTTTTTACAAGGGCATGTAGTGATAGGACAGGGGGTAATGGCTTTAAACTGAAAGAGACGAGATACAGATTAGATATTAGGAAGAAATTTTTTACTGTGAGGGTGGTGAGGCACTGGAACAGGTTGCCCAGAGAAGCTGTGGATGCCCCCTCCCTGGAAGTGGTCAAGGCCAGGTTGGATGGGGCTTTGGGCAACCTGGTCTAGTGGAGGGTGTCCCTGCCCATGGCAGGGGGGTTGGAACTAGATGATCTTTGAGGTCCTTTCCAACCCAAACCATTCTATGATTATGGGAGCTTATAAGCCCTGCCCCAAGGGGAATATAATAGTTTGGGCTCAGCTCTTGTACCTGGGGTGGTAAGTTAAACACATCAGACTGGTGAGCAATATTCTGTAGTTGCTTTCATGCTATCAGAATGCCTTGAAAACCAGTAGATGAGAAATACTGGTGAAATGAATGTATTTGCTGGTATCATCTTGATTCTTCATCTTTTGTGGTTGTCATACGTTATAAGCTCTGCAAAATCAGCTTCTTAAAAATCTGGTCCAATTTGCAGTTTAGCTTACAGCCATAGCTAGTGAAGGTGCTCTGGGGCCTGTGCAAAGGTAGAAGTGGTAGAATTGTTTCTGAATTGAAGTCTGGAAAGCATTATGGTAACTTCCCATGTTGGCTGCTGGCAGCTTGGTCAAATACACAGGTTTCATGCAGTATATCATTGGTTGGTCTGATACCACCTTGGTTAATGCAGTACATGATATATTAGGGACTTTGCTGTGGATTTGTGAGGCAAATCTGTTTGTCAGCATCTTATATTTAGAGAAGTTGGTAAAAGGCAATCTTTTCACCTTAAGTGGTCTGTCTTGAATCCTGCTAAGAAAAACTGATTCAGGTCTGAAGCCTTTATTCAATCCTACCCTTTGTGTCATGTTCTTGAGTGGATTGTTGGACAGGGAGAATGTTTATTAAAACAATTCTTATTTCCAACACTGGGTATTTGAGAGCATAAGTCTTATCAATGATCTTATCTTGAGCTAGTAGGTGGCAACTTGTCTTTTGAAAATTTAAATTTGTCGCTTATCAAAGGATTACTTTAAAACTGCATGTCAATTTCTTAAGAACATGCAGATCGATTTTTTTTTTCTTTTTTTTTTTTTTTTATTCCTTCACAGTGAATCTAATGTTTTCATTGGGAATGCAAGTCACAGATTGTGGTGGGAGGGGATGTTGTCACTCTTCAGAAAACAAAAATTCACAATCTTTTCTTTTGCTGTTTCATGGCACCTGTTGTGATTTGATTCTTAATTCTGTTTTAAAAGAATACAGAGTATTATTTAATGGTTGTTGTATCATGGATACAGAAGTAACCTTAAACAAATGAGAAAATGGAAATCTGTGATGACAGTCACTTTTTAAGTTTCATTCCATATCTCTAAGACTTCTTCCTCTTTGATACTGCTGATTCTACTCAGTATTTGTATCTGGGATGTACAGTATGCAGAATTGAGGCTAAGAAAAATGTAGAGACTTGTAGAAATGCATTTACATGGTCAGGCATAAAACTTTACATGGATTTTTATTTTGTTCAGTTTAGATGTTAGACAGAAGTCTCCTAAACAGAACATAATGTTGAGATTTGCAGCTTCAGAAAATGAGAGAATACTTGGAACAGAGTAATAGAAGGCTCTGTTTTGGTTCAGCAGTTTCCATTAAGTCTTACAGGATTGACTTGCTGTCCCTGGTTTTCCTTGCCACAGCGAGTCTGAAATACAGACTGCTTGGAGGGGCATGAAAAGCAAAATGCTTATGTCTTTTAATTGTGAAAAGATTAGGACTGTATTTGTGAATTATGGTGATGCTCTTTAGTCATCTTAAGATACAATTGTTTTAGCTTAGCTGAGAAGCTGTTCAGAAACATGAAACAGGTTATGATGTGAATTTAATGTCTTTCATGTTTGAGAGAGAGTGTCCCACCCCCACCTCCTCAACAACTGAGGACAGTATAGCATCCTGTCTTGCTTTTCTGCATGGTATATGGAGACATCTATAATGTCTTGTGATCAAATGGTTTGGGAGTGCGCTAAGACCGACAGTATTCAGCATCTTCAAGGATGACTGGTTTTGTGTGCAAGGCCTCTGTTTGCAGTCAGATTGGCAGAAAGCCAGTGAGAAAAGAGCATTTATTCACTTATGTTGAGTTTGTGCTCAGCATGCCATACTGGAGAGAATTCTAATAAAGTAATTTTATCTGAGGACTTTAAATTTAGTAATGCTAAGTACATGAGGGACCACTGATGTACCACTGCTGAAATTAAATATACGTTCCAGGTTGCTCTTTCAACCTTTTTTACCTGTACTCTCCTCCTTACACTTTACTTACTGGCAGCTTCTTTTAGATACCTGTGTTACTACAGGGATTTCAAATTACGCTGCTGCTTATTATCTTTTTGGCAACAGGTAACATGCTTCAGAAACATCTCTTCCCATTCAGTGAGACTGTATGTGCTTTCTCTTTGAGTCCTGTGACTGAAAGAGAAACATTTTGCTTTCTCTTCTTTTGTTATTACTGGGCTAAGTAATTTTGATAGTTTGAGAAAAGAGGACCAAATTCTGAAATGCTTTTTATTCATGGTAGATAAATGTGATTCACTGTGATGCACTTGTGTGCTTATACATTTATACATTTATCAAGAGAAATGTGTAATATACCAAATAATGCTGATGCTTGGAATCCATCTGCCTTTCTTATTTTCCTTTGTATCCAGTACTGTATGTTGGCTGATATTCAAGGAGAAAATGAATTAAAAACATTAAAATGCTTGGAATGGTGATGCTGAACTAGTTTTATGTTTGAGCTAACAAATTAATCTATGAATTCTAGATTTGCTCTTCAATGAGGCTATTTTAATGTCACTTACTTAATAATTTTTAATTGAATTCATGGTAAGACAGAGATGTCAGAAGTGGAAAAAGTACAGGTGATGTGCTTGTGTTACTACATGTAATTTAAATATACCTAGGACCCATGGTTGTTTCATTTCTGAGTTGCATCTCCTAACAGTTCAGGTAATTTTCACTCGTAATTTATTTAACAAAGATCTTTCATGCAGGACCATAATTATCACACATGCCTTAGCTGAAGTTGCCTCGTGAGATATTTTGCTTCTGTGGTTTTTTTCCCATTTCTTTCTCTTCCTCTCTTGCCCAAGAGAGTTGTTCTTGTGTAGACCTACTGAGAGCCATCTGGTGTGGCTGTTGGGAAGCCAGCCCTGCACACCTAAACAAGCCTGTCACACTGTTCACATTTGTCATAGTGCTGGACCCGCACCTGTGAGAGATGGTCTGCAGAGACAGCTTTGTTACCTTTTTAAAAAATGGGCTTTTGGTCATAAATTTTGGCTGCTTCCATGCGTTATTTCTCAGAGAAAAGACTTTTTCCAAACTTTGGGGAAAAGGAGTGTTCAAGTAACTGTAAGCAGGTATCTTTGGCATTTGAAAATTCTTTAAGGTCTACAGTCTGTTTGGACCTTCCTGGGATAGCATTTAGGCCTGCCAGTCACTATCTCAAGGACACTTTTTTGTATATTCTATACATCCTCCTGCTTTTAGAGAGAAGAAACTTCTATACTGCAGAAGATACGGCTTTTTATTCATCCTTTTTTCAGTTAAGGGCAATATCTCAAGGTGAAATGAAGTAGCGCTTTATTTCCCCTGGATCAGTGTCAGACTTTACAGATGAGTTTTAGAGCTGACCTGCCTGCCTGATCTTTAAATAATCTTTTCCTTGCTCTGGCAATGTAGCAGCACATTTCCCCCACTCTCCCCAGGTAGATTCTGCTACCAGAGTTGCTAAAATGAATAAAAGACTTAGTGGTCAACAGTTGCATTCTGGACCTCTTTCTCAAAACATAAACTCTGCTACACGTAGAAAAATCCCCAAATGTTTCTCTCCTGTCTTTCTGTCTTTGTAAGGCACTTCAAGCCTGGCATTACTGGATGGAGATGTGTGAAAAATTGAAGACCAGCATATTGCCAATTGCCAATCATAGCAAGACAAACTATGTGATTCTGGGAGAGCAGAAGGAATGCACCAGTGGTTTTAGATGACTATGCAAAATTTTATTAGGCAAGTGTGCAGTAAGCTCAACTGTGTCTTCCCATCTAGAAGATGCAAAGAATCTGTTGTTCATACTCCTGCTCTTGCCTCACTGCCATGCTAAAATCAGAAAGAGTCACACACCTGCCTTCTGCCCTGAGTCATATCCCAGTTGGGCAGGCTTTTCAAATGATCTTTGCAGGTGAGCTGTCTTGGAACAGCAGCATAGTTCATATCTTAAGAAAACAGCTGACAAGAGAGGGGTAAAACCTGCATGGTTAAACAGAAGCTAGCGGCAATGCTTAGGTCTCTGATGGACAGAGTAGAATAAAAGGGATAAGTTAAAAATACAGCAAGCATTCCAATGTGTAGTGCAACTCTTCATAGTAAATCTCCTATATAGAATCCTTTGATATTTGTTTGCAGACAACACAGCTCTATAGTACTCTTGACCCAGAAACTGCATTTCAGTTCTCCAGTCAAGTGCAGTGTTGATGTAGAGAGGTGCACTTTAAGTCAGTGCAGCTCCACAGTACCCCGTGGAGTCATCCACCATGTCGTAAAGGCCTATGATGGTGCAGTTTCTGGTGGTTGTCATAAACTAATAATATAAAATATATCTGAGATTCATTTATGATAGTGATCATCTGAGAGGCTGAGTAGTGTGTTAACGCAAGCTTTTCTTGAAAGTCTTGTGATTATTGTTGTGATTATTGTGGGTTTTTTAAAAGATATCCTGAAATCTGGTTTGGTAAAAAAATCTTTAAAACCTGAAACTTCAGGTTTCAATGCCAAAGTGAAATAGCAGGATTGCAGCCCTGTGTTTTTGTATGAAGAAAAACCCTCTTGTTTTTAAGCTAGCTTCACAATGCTGTTGTAGCTTCAACTGAGTTTCTAAAATGTTTTCGGATAACAATATTCTAGTTGTCATTTGACAAGCATCCAGTTTTACACTGAGCTATGCAGAGTATGCTTGACTAGGCCTATTGATTTGAGAAGTCAGGTAAAGCTGAAGATGATTAAGTGTAAAATATTTTAGCTCAATGTACGTGTTTTTAAGGAATTAGACGCTTATGAGAAAGGATAAGCTTACTGGCTTTGTCTCTTAGGGACAAGTGAATGAATTGGCTAATAACATGGTCAATGAAATGGCGAGAGAAGTAAATGCTTGTTGTCAAGTCTTTCTGTAATTGAAGAGCACAAAAAATGAAGACAGTTTTAAAATGTGCTGCTGTGTTGCTTTGTGTCTTGTTGCAGCTTGCAGTTCACATGGTATGGTGTAGGTTGTTAGTGGCTGCTAAGGCTGATGTGATTTTTTTGTTTTTGTATTGGATATGAGAAATCTTCTGGATTTGGGCCAGAGAGCTATGTGTTCCAGTAAATGACTAAAAGTAAAATTATGTCTAAATGACTCTTTCACTGATATCTAAGCCACTGGAATGTGTTATTATAGAGACTGAAAAATTACTTAATCATTTCAGAGACCTTTATTTTAGTTAATGTAATCCTCTTCTTCATTCTAATACTGATTTGGTCTCTGATCTATTGGATTCAGTAAGTATTTGAAGTTTGAATTTCCCATGACCTATGTCATGTTAATATGTCTTTAATGCTTGGAAAGCATCATTTATTCTTGTGAAGGTTTGCAGAGTAATAGCACATAGCTCCTTAGAGAAGTGTGAACTTTAACAGCAATATTATGAACCTAACCCAGTATAATTTAATGTTTCTGTAGCTGCTGTGTATGAAGCAGCATAGCATTTTCTGTTTTAGCTTTCTGTTTGGTTTCCAAAATTTATTAAAGTAATTTGCCACTCAGGAGAGAAACTTCCATGTTTGCCCTCTGTTGTGAGTTGGTTTTGGTTTTGAAACAGTGACCAAACCCAACACATTCATCCTTAAATTGTAGGAGACTTGCTCTACCCTTGGGTAGTATTGATAATGTAGAAAATATAAGATGGGTTATCCTGAGTAAATACTTACAGAAAAGGGAAGTTACCTCAGAAAAATCAGAGTTCAAAAGTCCACTCATATGAGATGATTCGTTTCTTTGAAGACCATGTATTTGTTTTAAGAGTTGAAAGTTTGGGAGTTTTTTTTGAGGAGTTAACTTTCTTGGTACCTTGTTTACTGTTAACTGAAACTGAGAGATGAAAATCTCACAAAGAAGATATTACTAGGCTTATTCAGCATGGAGAAGAGAAGGTTTCAAGGGCACATAGTAACAGCCTGCCAGTACCTACAAGGGTGTCCATCAAGAAGATGGAGTTGGGCAGGAGGATGAGAAACAAAGGACACAAAATATGAGGTTCAGAGTTAATGTAAGGAAAACCATTTTTACCATGAGGACAATCAAGCAGTGGAACAGGCTGCCCAGGGAGGTTGTACCATTTCCATTCTTATGGGACAGAAAAAACTTCTCTGGATAAACCCAAGCAATGTGATCAGGTCTCAGAGTTGACTTGGCTGTGAGCAGGAGGTTGGACTAGAAATCTCCTGAGTCCCATTGAACCTGAATTATCCTGTGATCCTAAGGTCTTGTTTCTATCTTCAAAACTGTTTCCACACATACTCAAAATTCAGAATGGTGAAGCTTCAGTCCAGTGCTGTAATATAACCAGATGTCAGAAGGATGCGCTTTCAGGTCATTTGTTAAGATGCACTGGGCAAGGCTCAAATTAAGTTCAGTTTGCAGAAGCGATGCTTCTTACTGGGAAAACAACTAACAAGAGAAGGAAATTAAAGAAATCATGCTGTATTTTCCAGTCATCTATAATACACATTTTTGGTGCAGCAAAATGTATAGAAGCATTATGTAAGCACTTCAGAGCTCTTAATGTGCCCCTCTGGATAAAATAAGGTGCTTGTATCACTCTGATAGGGTAGAAGCTGGCATCTTCTTTCCAGTACTGGCTTGTGGAGAGGAAGACTGTAACTGAAATAGCAACTTGGAAAAAACTGCTTCATGGTTCAGTGGTTCTTTGTTGTTATTTTGTTTTAGCCCAGAAGCACTAAAATTAGCTGTCCTTTCCTGTTTTTTCTTATTTTCTTTATACTCCAAAGTTTGCAAAGTAGAAAATGTGTTAAGAAGCTACTCTGCAGTTTAACTATCCATACATTGAATCAGCGCCCTTGACCTGGATGCTTAAAATGATCATTTGATTTTCAGGGTTTGTTCTGCTATTTCTCTAGTTATGTGCCATTTTCTAGCATAAATTGGTCTTTGGCCATGTAAAATTAAGTCTTATTGGTTTATGCTGACAGCTTTGCTTTAAATTTGTAAGAATAATTTTAATTCTATGCCCTTCTCACTGTCCTCTGTTTTCATTTGAGTAGTAATAGACGCATAGTCTGTGTGACAGATATGCTATTGAAATTAGTTCACTAAAAACAGAGCCTCTGCTCTTCAGAAAATTAAAAAACCTGATGTCTGCAATGTTGTGTTCTTCTGCAAAGGTAAACAGAAAACCGAAAGGAGACAGAGTTGTTTAGAGGTGACACAGATGTGACTTTGTCATCATTAAAATGTTTCTTGGAAAAGACTATCCTGATTCATGAGAATCATTTTGATTTGAGTGTTTTCTTCTGAGTTACAGTATTAGTCATCTAGAATCATGTATGCTGTCTGCAGTTCTTTTTAAGGATCTTTGCTTGTCTGAAGAAGTTCCCTTTATTTTTCTTCATTCTCAGTGGTATATATGAGCCTTTAAACACAAAACTAATTTTTTCACCTCAGTTACTCTTGACACGTTAAGTCAGCTTGATCCACAAGTAACTGTGCTAGAAATAAAGCTTTTGTTTTTCATTTATTTCTTTTCTACTTATGCCTGGACTTTGGGTTTGAATTAAAGGCCTCACAATCAATTTTGTGGAAAACCAGCTTATAGCCCAAGATTTTACTTTCCTTTGAAATCTGTGAGACAGCTACAAGGAACCTTTTCCATTATCTGTAAGGGCAGTGATGCTATTGTTATTATATACTACATTGCTTGTGGGTCAGGTTTTGGCATGATGAAATTGCTGAGGTTTGAAGAGCTGTGTATTTGCAAATCACCTAAAGCACCAGCCTTTTGCTACAAGCTGCCTTGGCTTTTCAAGGCTTAATGCACAGTGTATAGCTGGTATTTACTTCCCTTGTCTACACCTGCAGAAGAGGATAAGGAATGGAAGTGCACTTCATAGTTTTTCATAGCAGGTAAAACACTTTTGTGGGAGCGTTTGGGTACCTTCTGCAAACAGTGGTATGAAAGTCTGACTGCAATAGAATTAGTGCTGTGAGAGGTTACAAAATAAAGCCCAAGGAGCCCAAGTCTGACAAATGGCACAGATCATTGTTGTACAGAAGAATCTAATTTTCTTAGTTTTCAGTCTGTGACAATTCAAAATAAGTTGTCTTTTGTTTGTGTTCTCCCAGTGGCTTGGGAGGTCTACAATAGGATCATCTTGTACTTGGTAGTGCACAGTTGCAAACAAAAACACTAATTCTTAGGGTCTTTACAGGCTAAGTATATAAGAGATGCTTGCAGGCAGGGCACAGGAAGGAAATGATACCATTACTATTTAGTAGTTGTTTGCAGTTGACTTGAAGTGTGCATTGTTGTCAGTTGTGTCGTGTCCCCCCCCGCTCCCATTTGTAGGTATTGTAACTTTAGGAGAAGGATTTTGATGTTTCAGTGTATGTAAGAGGCTTAAAAAAATAAAAAGGTAGTGTTTGGCTGAAACATGGGTGGGTAGAAGAAGGGGCTAACTACTGTGTGCGTAGAGCAAGTGGCAAAGTACTGAGGTGGGTGGCTCACTGCTCGTGAAGATACCATCCTGAGGTTTTGACTGGGGAGAAAACTTTATTGAAGAATCTCTGGGAGTGATGTAGCAGGGTCAGCACTACTTCCAGAAGTGGGAAGTCCTGGTTGTTGCTTCTTTCAGTGTTGGTAGGACAGATGGTGACTGCTGGTGTTGCATGCTCTGAAGCCAGTTATAAATCTAGACATCTGAACAGCTCTAAGCACTAAAGTGATATATCCTACACATGTAGCCGGAAAGGTGCTGTTTAGGTGAAAGCAGTGAAAGGGTGCCACAGTGGAGTAAGATCGATTTGATGTGTTTGAAAAAGGTTGAGATTGTTAAAAGGTAAAGACAGCATAAAGGACTTTTAGGAATGCAACTTGCCATTGCACCTGTAATTCCCTATGATACCTGTTAATTTGAATTACTGTATAGCAGCAATACACAAATTTGGGGCAAATGAGAAAGTGCAAAATTGCTATCTTTTCAAATTATGCACATCTCTTTGTAATGCTGAATGAACTTTGCAGAAGGTTGTGGATATCTCTGCAGTATATGTAAGGTACCTTTGAAATACACAATGTGGATAAGTTTGGCAGGATTTATAAACTTTTCTGGTGCTGACAAAACAGTCATTCTTTCTTGCTCCAAGGTGAAGTCCAAAAATAAGCACCTCAATTTATGATAAATAGCCTGTGCATTAGATGTTGTCAAAGGCTCTTGAGTTAAACATGCTTGAAATTTTTAGACCAGGCTGGTTTTGAGATATGATGTGCCAAACTAGAGTTGGAAAATTTTGACAATGGTATTGCATTTTTTTATTATTTCAGTCATAGAACTGAACAGACCTGTATTCTTTTATCCCCCCAGCCCCTCTTTGAATTAGATATAGAAGGGGAAAAAAATGTTGAAAGAATTGTTTTGTATCCTGTTCCCCTAAATGCTTGCATGTCTAAGTTAATTTTCCTCATGTTGTAACAGTAGTACTGCAGTTCTGTAGGAGCATGCTGTGGCTGGGAGCCTCTGGCAGCTTGCTTTCGTGCCTGCAGCTTGGCTTGTTAAATGCACACAAAATTCTGCTGAAAATGATCTGGACACAAGGCTGTAGGCATTTTTGCTGCTGCTGTTCCAGAAAAGGAGCCACAAGCTGGGAAAAGTTAAAGTTTTCCAGTGGCAGCTTTATTAGATGCTATGGCTATAAAAAAAACCCCCAAACTTCTCCAGAGGGATGTTTTTAGAAACCTGTAGAACTTTTCTGCTGAGTAGCATGCTACGTATCTGTTTTTATCAGGGAGTACTGAACACCAAACTTTTACTCTTATGGTTTGATTGTCAGTGAGTCCCACTCACCTTTGTATGTGGCTGACAGGGTAATAAAATTAGATAGTGTTTCACCACACTGTCCTCAACCAGAAACTGAGAAATGAAACTGAAATGAAGCTCTAAGAATAAGGCACCTTCACTTCTTGATAAGTGATTTTACACTCAAAGTCAGCATTCAGAAGTCTCACACCCCTGATCAGGGATAGCTCTGTTGTGTTGCACAAATATGCTATGAGTCTGATTCCTGGAGGGCTGCAAATTTGTTCTGTAATAGGAAGGCGGGTTTATAGCACTGCAGTTCTGAAATAAGAAGTATGATGTAACTCTGGGAGTCAACTTGAAGGCAGTGTATCAAGTTTTCCTTGAAAAGTTATAAACTCATCCACTGGGTGAACTAAAAAGGCATATTTGACTGGCAGCTTTTGATTTTGAAAGCTAACATGGATATTGAGTAACTTTTGTGGTTTATGTTGCATCACTTGTCAAATAGTATTTTTTTTTTTTTATTAGTGCTCTGCTGTCCTTAGAAGAAAGAAAACTGGAGTTTAAGTTGTGTGTGAGCCTTCCTGTTTCACTACCAGTTCTTCTCACTTCCTAAAAGAGAGGATGACTCAGCAAGCTACAAAAGCCCTTATTAGGGACTTGGATTTTTGAGCTGTGTTCTTCTAAGGATACTCTTACTTGTCCTCTGAAGTTTGAATCTACTGCACACTGCTCAAATCAGTAGCTAAACTGTCTGGCTGACATCCTCAGCTGTGCTGCAGTCCCCTTTGCATTGTTTGAAAGAGCTGGAGCATTTTAGAGCAGCCCAAATGCCCTTGGCCTCGCTGCAAGCTGGAGGGCACTCATGCGGTGCAAGCACTGGCTTCTGGGAGACCCCTGACAGCCCCAGAAGGGCCTGGGTACAGAGGTCAGTGTTGCTGTCAGGAAGGCCTCTGGTGTGCAAGGCTGAGGGGGCTGTAAGGCTGCTCTGGCGGATGTCCGTGTGGGCTGTGATCCTAAGAAAAGGATGGGGAGAAGCAGCACAAATCAGTTTGTGCTGAGGTCATGCTGCCAGAGCGAGGGACGTGCTGATGTTGGAGCTAGCTGGAGGTGAGCCAGAGCTCTGCAAGGCTCTGAGGGCTCCCGAGCTGGGCTGTGATCTGGGCTGTGATCTCAGCATGAGGGCAGGGGAGCGTGGGTCAGCCTGTGCGTCTTTGTGCAGGCCTGCTCTGTGACTGTGGCTAGCACCCAAACTAGTTGGTTTAACAACAGCCTGGCTATTCTGCACAATACAGTCACCTTTATGACTGCAGTGCAGATATTTGCAGGGTTATGCGCTGGGGTTTGGCCTCTGCATCCAGGATTTGGAGGGTGCAGAAGTTGAAGAAAGTTGTGCTTGGGCTGCAGTTTTTACTCTGCACCTCTGAGAGTGCCAAAATAAAATCTCTTCTACTCATATCCACACAAAGCTATGGAGAACCAAAATTGGGTAAGAAACAGAACAACCTAATGCATTCTGAGAAAGCAGATATTAAGACAACTGTTAGAAATAGTGTTTTATGTCTCTAAACTATTTATAGTGTAGTCATGATGTCTCCAAAGAGAGCAATACTATATCACCAACATTTGATAGTGGTGCTCTGAATAGAGAACAGAATGCAAGACAGTACAGATGGCTGACAGACTGCAGCAAATTCCAGCTAATGAAGAAATGCAGTATGTTTGTTTACATGCAAGTTGAAACAGTTGGCAGTTAAAATTGGTTTTAAATCCAGCTCTGAGCTGTGTAAACATAGATCACCCATATGCAACTAATAATAATAAAATACATTTTTGTATTTAAAGAAAAAATGCTTCCCTTTCAATGATAATGCTGCAGTTTGATAACTTGGCTGTTCTGTATTCAGTGATCTTCAGTCCATGTGCAAATTAATGCTGCAAGAAATAAAAGCCGTTTACTGAGTGAATGTATGTATAGCCTCAAATCATGAATCTGTATCCATGAGGTGAAGGTTTTATGATTAGGTTCTGGAAAAGAGAGATGGTTTTGGTAAATTTTGCAATGCCCTGGACATACAATTCCAACAGAGGAAACAATGAGGAGCCAGGTATTCGGCTGAACGACTTCATCCAGTGGATCAGGTTATAATTTTGCTAGCAGTTTACATTGTGGCAGTTTACATTNTTGAATTTAACAGTGAATTTCTGATCATCGTAGTAGTCCTCCTGCCTCCTTTAAAAAGTGGCATTTTTGAGCCAACAAATCTGTTGTTATTTAATATTAGCACAGTAATGCTGTACAATAAGAATACTGTAATCTCTTGTGTATCAGGCAGACAGACACAGAAAGAATAAAATGAGGAATTATTAGGACATGCTTTTCTGTAATATATTTCCAAACTGCATGATTTGCTTGTCAGAGAGCTTCTGAGACTAAGTTCATTTTACTGGGGCAGCATTCATCTCATTTGCTATCATGTTTAGAAGTATTATCTGTATTATAGAGAGCTGTTAAAATTCTGGAGCATGTTTCAGGAAGGTGTTTCAAACATAACTTATTTGCTTCTTGTTTTCCTTGCTGATGGGTGTTCAGAATGCATTTGCTGGTAAGCATTATCTGAAAATGCAAATGTAGCTTGCTTTTCAGCAGCAGGCAAACAGTCGGTTGTTCTGCAGTTGACCACAGTAGGGTTGGTACCTGGAGTTGCCTGTTGATGGGGAGAAAGCAGTAAATAGGATGGGTTGATGTTTTTGTTCTTTACTGTAACATTTAAAATCTCACAATGCAAATGTTCTGTGTTTTCAAAGCATTGTAAGACTGCAGAAGGTGAGAGAAGTCGCTTTGTTGTGTGGTTGGCTTTAAGGAGTATGTATGTGCTTATCTGTGCAAATGGCAATCCTCGCATGTGCGCTATATATAGAGAGACCAAAAAGTCCTCTCTGATGTATACGCACATACATGCGTATAATTTATGCTGATGAGGTGGGCTTTTCATTTCACAGATTGTAGTGTGATGGACAGTTGCTGATTCATGGAGAAAAACAACCCTCTTGCCAAGAACTGGAAATCTGCCATGATGCCAAATGATCTGAGATCCCACTCCCATGGGTATGTGTGGATTTGCAAATCAACCAAGAGTTGGCCTACTAAACACAGTAACATTGAAAGTAACCATTGAAACTAGTGTTTCTTTTTGTGGTTTTTCTCTGACTCCGTACTCTAGGACTAAGAAGCAATTTAACAATTGCATCTTAGATTATATCCCCTCAAGTGCTTTTTTGATTTGCCAGGTATCTATTAGTTATGTAGTTTTCTGTGTAAACCAGAATCCATTCTACTTTTACAGTCACAATTTTTTTAACAGATGTTCAAGCAGTAACAACTCAGGTTAGAGGCTTGGATTCCTAGAGAGCTTTTTGTTTTGGTTAAAAAACAAAACCAAACTCAACAATAACAAATACTTTTGATAAGGAAATACATCATAGCAGGGCTCAATCCGTGTTTGAATGCTAATATCGAGAATTTGCAAGTTAACATAGAAAAAGCAAACAAAAATTTCTATAGTCTCTTGAAAGGATATAAAGTTTTATGGACCCTAAAAATAGACTTTGTAGGTTATTCTGTAACTGTCTAGTGAGGGTTTCTGTTATGTGCCTGTAAAACACCTGTCACTGGAGAGGGTTGTTTCAGTAGTAATTCATTTACTCTTCCTAAACTCCCAGGCCTCACTATGTATTCTCTACCTGAGTTGAGTAGACATGAGGTTAGAGAAGTGACTTGCAAAGGTGTAGGTTTAGTTTTGTGGTCCATGGCTCAGTAAGCTAAAATCAAATGAGATGTAAAATTTAATCCTAGGGAAAAACTGTCCAGAGGCTCTCTGCTTTGCCAGACTCTGCCTTGGGACTGCCCTGAGGGTGATCCTATCATCTCTTTAATAAATAACAAGGCAGCAAAATAATCTCTTAATTTTGTTGTTGAGACTTATCCATAGGTAGCAACAAAGTAGCTATGTACCTCTAAATACCTGCTCTGTTTGCCAGGTGTCTGTGAGTTACGATCTGTCACTAACAACTGTCCTAACTCTGCCCTTCCTGAAGAGTCCTGTTTGAATTCTGTCTGCTTGTCTCGGATTTAAACATGAAATACTTGGTGTACATTATCTAGCCCAAGGTTGAGGGTTCTAGTCTAAGGGGCAGGCTGCTTATTGTTGGTGGTGTAGGCCGCTGGCAGGTAAAAGGTAAAGTGTACAGTAGATTTAGGATGTTGAGTTTCTTCTGTGTCTACAGAGCTGCTAGTCTAAGGATGTTGCTTTATGTAAGCTATGCTTCTCGCAGGGTTCCTTAGTCATAAAAATGCAAGTCTGGATTGCATCTTCCATTTGAACATGAGAGGTCCTCCTTGGGTCAAGGTAATGAGTGATGAAATATAATTACCTTGTACATTATTATAATGACTCATATATTTATAGGTGCCTGTGATATAAAATTTGGATGAACTGCACATTCTGATGGATGTTTAATTTTGTTTTCTCTCGCTGTTGGCCGGTATCACCCTACTTAATGGATAATCAGACTACTTGTTGCAGAGATTTTACATAAGCACTTTGGGGTCTGTTTTTGGGAATCTTTAGTTGATTCAGTAAAATAGTGTGATAGTGCAAGTGCAAAAAACTGCCAGTTTTTGTGGTATGTGCCAAGCTACAAGAGGTTTTTTTTAGTAATAGTTCTTGCTCACCAGCAAAACTGACTGTATTGCACATGAATAAACACCTGTAAAGGACCGAATTTGTGGTTGTCCATAGTGTCCACTGGGACTGCTTTGTAAATAATTGTTCCTCATGCTCCCTCCCTTATGTAATATCCTCTATAAATGGTCCACACCTGTAAGGCATTTGTTGCCCCAGAGCATCTGTCTCTTATGAACCATTTGATGTTGCCATGCTTAATTTTCTGCTGTTGCTTTTATTTATCATCAATGCTAAACATAAGTTTGTGCTGGTTTTAGAATGTTTCACATTCAGTATTTCTAATCTTAAGATGAGTAATTTAAAATGTTTTGATGTAAAGATTGTGAATAACTCTCAAAACTTGTTTTTGATAAGGACCTGAGTTTTGCAAGTACAAAAATACTCCACCAAATAGAAACAGTGTCTTGCCAGAGAGAGAGTTAGTAAGACCCTTACATATTTCATATCTCACTGCCTTCTGCATGCAAAACATTAACAACACACTTCACATGCATATGGTGTGCCCACATTGGCTATATTCACTGCAGAACTCTATAGTTAACTTAAGTGCCCAGGAAGGAAGTATAGATCTGTAGTATGGTGAATTACTACCATATAACCTAGGGGCTTGGCAATTGGAATTTTTAACTGAGGCCCAGGTTATGGCCATTTGTTACAGTGTTCCCCATAAAGAAAAGGAGGTAACTGGGGTTTTTGGTAGATTAATGGAATATGATCAACCTCTGATTACTTGGTCTCAGATATCCACATATTAGATCTTAACTTTGGAGCCAGAACGGTCCCAGGTGTCTGGTATACTGCTGAATGTCCCCAGACAAATTTTAACCTCGTACATGTATGTGCATGTAAAATCTGAAGTTAATTGCAGGTGGCTGTGTCTGAGGGAGGAATTTGGTTCTAGTGCATGTAAGAAGATAATTTTAATAGCTGTAGTGAGATTAAGTTTACAATTCCACTGGACATTAAGGTATGGAGCCCTTCTCTAGTGAGAAGTAAATGACAGTGGGAGGAATTGTGGCAGGTTTTAAGTGGCGCAAGTTGTAAGATTGATTAGGTAATCCAGAAAAAAAGGTATTAGCTCTAATAGCTTTTTCATTTTGCAGCCCTTGAGTAGAAAAGATCTTTTGGATTTACTTTATGCCTAGCAGATTTAGTAGATTTAAAATAAAAAGGCATTTTTTAAATCTCTTGAACACTTATCTATTGTTGTTGCATTTGACGTAAGTTTATGAAAATGACTTCAGTTTAATTAGGCTTCGTTGATACAGTACTTTTCCACTGAATTTACTAGGAGCTTGTGAATGTGTTGTAACGAACTGCACTGCAGGCTGCAGTATCTGATTGTCATGCCAGGAGCATCACTAGCGTAGAGCTAAATAGAGATTGGTGAGGAAAGTGGGTCAGGAAACAGGCCTACTGTACCTGCAGAGACTGCAGAGTGCAGTAGCAACGGAGCAGAGTGTCCACAGCATGGCACTGTCTTACAAAAATTAGGAGATTGGCTGAGGATGTGGTTAGGATAGTGGGCATGTCTGGGAGCTAAAGATGCTGCTGCTTTTATTCTTTCTCTTCCCCTCACTATACACACTTGTTTTGCTGGGTGGTTTTAGCAGTGCCCACTTTACTTTTTCTTTCTCTGCACAAAAATGTCCACAAAAACATTCTTTCAACTTCAGAGGTCAAAACCATCCTGTCCTGTAAGGCAGACTGCTAGAGACATGCCTGCTGGTTCGTGTGAGACGGTGTTAAATGTTGCTAAGGAGTCTTTCATACACTTTTCAGATGTGGGAGAGAAAAAAAGGCATGTAGTGTGCTGCTCTGCAGACCTTGGCATGGTTGTTTAAAAAGGCTTTTCTGAGCATATCTTGCTTCACTGGCAAATTTAGTCTTGCTGGAGGTGACATTCAGAATGAAATTACAGTACAAACAGAAATGCAGCAATAAAAAAATGAAACATCTCTAAGCAACCAGTGGGTCCTGCCAAAATTACCCGAAAAGTGGAAACTACGTAGATTGAATGATAAACACAGAAGAAAGAGGAGTGGGGGGAAAAGGTTATAAGAATTTTTGCTGAAGTGTAAGAGAGAATGGTGAAATGAACCAAAAATAAAATTTTAAAGTTTTGTCTCCTCTGCTGCCTGCCTTTGTCTCTGTGGAGCTTAATTACTATGGCTCAAAATAGTCCATTTTATAAGTCTTTTGGTATACTGTATGCTCATCTCTGACCTGACCATAAGAGAAGATCTAAAGCAGGGGATGTTAAATGAATAGAAAAAACAAATGTGTGTGTTATCCTTAGGCATAATTGTTTTGATTATATTTGGTTTGTGTTGGAAGGAATACCTTTAACTTTGTTTTATTCTTGAGATTTACTTGAGTTTTGAGACCTAAAGAGTAGGAACCAAACCAGAAAGGTAGTTGTCTGTTTTTCAATTGGGAAAGGTCTGTAGTAAAAGGGAATGTTTTTCAGCAATCTTTTGTGGTATGAATCCATTATTAATACAGAAAAAGGAAGAGGATTGAGTTCAGAGGCCTTCAGACTTTAGGTGCCAAAGCCTGCAAGGTTCTTATGTTCTCAGCTTTCCCTGAAGCTTCCACTGCGTTGGTGAAGGGTGTATATACAAACACTTGTTGACTTAAGTGAAAGGATTGCCATTGATTAGGTTAAAATAAATTAAAGAGAAAAAAAAAAAAGAGATAGAAGGTAGCTTATGGCTTGCACCTTGTCTGTCTGAAGCTTTGGATCTCTGAGGCATGATGAAAGAGGGAGGTGGGACTCTTGCAGCCATTCTGTGCTAAGAAAAACAGAGCAATGTGGAGGGCATGATCATATATCTTCAATCCACTTTCATTAACCTTGGCTTGAATTGTTATGCAGAAATAATACATTCACATTGGTACAGCACGAAGACAGGGCAAATGACTAGTCTGCCAGTAACTCTTTGTTATTGTGACTATAGGCAAATCAGTTGTGTGGAGTGCTCAGACCACTGAAGAGTGTGTGTTTCTGAGATGCACATAGAATGCTATTGAAAAATGATTTTGAAAATGGGACTTTGGTTTGTAAGCAACTTGGATACGCAAAAGTCATCCTCAATGCCATAATTTCCAGTCTGTGTAATACATGAATGATAACATTAATAGCATTTCAAAGACACAAGAATAAATCAAAGATGGTTTGGGTTGGAAAGGGATCTTCAAGATCATCTAGTTCCAACCCCTCTGCTATGGGCAGGAACACTCTCCACCAGATCAGATTGCCCAAAGCCCCATCCAGCTTGGCCGTGAACACTTCCAGGGAGGGGGCATCCACAACCCCTCTGGGCAACCTGTTCCAGGGCCCCACCACCCTCACAGTAAAGAATTTCTTCCTAATATCTAATGTAAATCTATCCTCCTTCAGCTTAAGGCCATTACCACATCTAATACCTCATGATAATGCCTCAGACTGAGACAGCTTCAGTTACTGTAGTGGTATAGACAGTTTAGGGAACTGAATATATCAAAAATCATGGACTCTGGAAGCATTAGTTATATGTTTAAATCTGAGAGCAGTTCTACTGTGGTAGTTCAGCAGAGCAATCAAAATAAAAAAAACCTCCCTTCCCATCTATGGTCATTGCAGGTAAATCCTATGGATTTCCCAGTGCAGATTACTGAAGTGGGCAAGGCTCTGCGTCACTGCTGCTTTACAGAATCAGCTGCTCTGGGAATTGATTAAACACCTTCATGGTTCACATTCTGCCCTGCCTTCACATATTGTGTTAAACAGATTTTTCTAACCCATCCAATTCTGCATTTACATAGTGCTGTAAGCTATTCCAGCTCACAAGACTTGAAACAGTGAGCATAAACCCAGAGCCGTAAGCAAGCGCGTGCTGACTGGAGCAATGACAGCAATCCCTGGCTTTCACTCCAAAGGGAAATGACTTCACCTCCAGAAGACAATTTACAGCGTGTACCACAGGCTGTGGACAAGATCACATAGTGCCTTATGTGCTATTTATGCTTAAATACCAAGTGAAGGTGTTGCTAGGCCCTCAAGGCTTTTTGTCTTTTGTTTTTAATCATGGATATGGAACTAATGTGGTAACCAAAGGAGAAGGTGAGACTACACGTGGTCTTTGCCTGCTTTCTGGACTTCGGCTGCTTGTCCTGTCTTGTTCTGAGGTGTCTGTAGTTGGGTCATTCATAAAGCTTAGTCAAAGTCTTTTGAACAGAAATTTTGTTTTAAAATAGTACTACTGTAACGAAAGACACCCAAACCCCATCACGTTTGTGCAGTGTGTTGTGACAGTCTGGATAGGGAATGAACAGGTAATAGCCCAGATTTTTAAAACTCTGGCATAAATCATACTCCATTGCACTGTTTTAGACACCTATAGAAGCTGATTGTTAAAGATGCTGCTTATCTTGCAGTTTCCACTTACCATCATTTTTAAAAGTAGGCTATTTGAGCTCCTTGATATGTTATTTAACTGTGTTAAATTTTAATCAGACCTCATTTAAAAAAAAAAAATCTTGTTCTTTGGCTTTCCCTCTGGAAAGACTAGATCCCTTGACAATATTGCAGGCAGACCTGTAGTGAGGTCCTTCAGAAGTCTGCATCTTTTGAGGACATGTGGGGTTTTTTTGTGGCTTTTTTATTTTATTTTTAAAATTAACCTCTCCAGGCTTGCCATGGAGTAGGTAACAGTGCGTTCAACCTGTACTTCCTGAGCTGAAGTTTTAGGCTGCCTGGCATGCCTCAGTCACTGCATCTGGGTCTTCTGAAGGCCCAGCGGCCAGCCTTTATGAAAAGTCTGTCTGAAATGTGCTGTCTGGGACTGGGGTGACACAGATTGCATAATAGACATGTGGATGTAAGAATGAATGTGTGGATATGCCCTTCTGATTGCTGAGGGAAACCATTCTCACTTTTCTTTCAAATATTAGCATGCCATGAGTAGTTCTTCAAGGACTTGCCTCTGAAAATAAATTTTCAGGTTCATTTAATCTTTAAAAAAAAAAAGTTGTACTTTTAATGTTTGTTTTTTTGAAATTCCTCTGCTAAATTCCTGAGTTAACAATTGGCTTTTAGTTTAAGATTGTGTTTGCATGCTGGATTATGCAAATTCCTCCCTTGTTTTTCTTATTGCAGTAAAAAAAAGTGTGTTTCACAGAATTTATCTTATTTTTCTTTAAAAAAAAAAAACCAAAAACAACAAACCCATATATAGGTTTACTGACTGTTGTCTTTCGGATTAAAAATACAATCTTGGTGCCTTAAAGACCACCAGTCAAGAACTTGAAAAATCCATATTAAAAGAAAGACTTTCCTCAAGAAGCTTTGCATCAGTTTGAATTCAGAGATGCAAAACCTTGTTCTCAGCAGAAACTTGTCATAAGAACACTTACCGTAACAGCGTGCTGGCCCAGTGTATCTTAAAATAATTTAACTTTAGTTACTAATGGAGATGATGGTATTCCTAGTGCTTCAGATATTCTGTACTTGGTGTTACTGATGTTGCAACTAAAACAGTCTGTTTGAAAACTTATATTACCAATTACAAATTTTTCTAATGCAATTTGTAATTTCAGGCCCTATAGACTTGGAATTTCTCCCATAACTAACATACAACCCTTTCTGCTCTGATTTTGGATGCAAACTCTTCAAAACTGCTGTATTAAGCTGTATCGGCAGTACATCATTTCATTTGGACACTATTAATGCGTAGATGGCTTTCACAGACAGTGGGATAGTTGCATTGTTAGGCTACATTTTTGCTTGTGCCTAGTAAGCTTCCACTTCTGATTACTTGACTTCAGAGTCCTTAATATCCTTATTGTTATTTTAAATTCTACTACCCTTATGCTCAACCCTAATGCTATAAATATGTGAGTAGGAGTGGCAGACTTCTCTTCCTTGTATTTTGCTTTTAGGATGTATGTTTGAGTGATGAGGAACACTGTCTTATTTAGGCTAGAGGCGAAAGACTTCCAGACAGTCCTTAACCTTGGTCAGAAGCTCTTGAGGAGAAGGGGAATCAAGCTGCTTCTTCTCTTCTCTCAGAAGAAAAGAATTTCTAATATACATAGATTTAAATGCAGTAGATAACTTAATATGCAAATCCCTGGATTCATGATTTTGCATTTACTGTTAATATGCTACAGTATCTGAAATAAGGTAAGGCTATTCCTGTTCTTCTAATTGAAAATCACAACAGTTTTCCTTTCAAATTTTCTTTGGCGGAGGTGTTGATGATAAGAAATGATTTTTTTTTTTTTCTCCCCCACAAATCTTATTTATATTTTTCTCATGTTCCTGATGTTAAGGCCACTGGCAATGTACATAACAAAAGGCTACCTTCTTCCCCTTCCCCCAGCCCTGCCAAGAGTTAGCTTTTGCTTTATGTCCTTCTAGTTTTATTCATTAAAGATGTCTTCCATTGTAACAGGTAGGTTCTTTTCCGTACTTAGTCTTAATTCAAAATCTCAGTGCCTGTGATTTTAAAAACAGCAACAGAAACAAACCAAGCTTAGTACTTAGTCGTGCTTCTTTAACATCAATTTCTTCTGGGATCTTTTGCTATCCTGAAGCTTTGTATTTGATTTCATACTGAGCTCATTTTTGATGATGCACAAAAACTTTCAGATGAGCAGAGAAGTGGAAACATAAAAATGATCCTTTAACAAAGGGTTGTAAATAACCACGTTTCAATTTTTTTGATGCTGCAAATAGCTAATTTAAAATTTGTTCAACAGCTTATGGGTTGGTTTTAGTTGGTTTTGTTTTTTCCTGGGTGAAACATCTTTAGCTGTGAGTAGCCTGAGAGGTGGGTGAAGGTTGGTGATCATGAGAAGGCACTTTGGAAAGAGGGACCTGGGAGGTTGCTGCCCTTGATGTAGACTGGGACTACAAGTGAATTGTAAGGCCTTGATCAAAACAGCTGGCAGGTTTGAAAGTGGGTATTTTAGCATTATTTTGTTGGCAATGAAAGAGCCTTAAACCTTATCACCTGTAAGTCTCTGTAAATGAGTGGCTGAAAACAAAGAACATTTGGTTCTTTAAAAAAAGAAAAAAAAAAAAAAGCGGTGTTATTAAGGAATTTATTATGTGCTTCCAAATGCATATTTAGGAGTTAATTGCTCCTGATCTGTATAGGTTCTACTTTGGTGACTGCAAGGACACTGCTCAAGTGCCTCATATGGAATGCTTCAGAAGCAGTGCTGCTGGTATTCCACAGTCCCGGAGCCGAGGCACCAGCTTGGTTTGTTTGCTTGAGTTAATGCTGGCCTCTGGCTGATCTGGGACTTGAGCTAGATTCTTTGAATTGTCACACCAGGCATTTTCTGTTAGATCATCCTTCCCTTTTGCATGAAGTTCTGCTCCTTTGATTTGGAGCATCCCAAGAAAGCTGGTTTGAAGTGAGAAATTATCTTTACAGTATGTGGACACCTGTCTGATTCTGCCCCAAGAGAGTCTTGAATAGTCTTATGCAGCTCTGAGGGCTGGGAATCCTTTGCAGAACCCACTTTGAAGGACAGCAGGATAAGCAAAAGTTACATGTCTTAAAAGAAAAAGAAATAGAAATAGGAATAGGAATATGTTCCTGAATTCTCTAGAAAGCCCCTTCCAAATAGGTGAAGATAATCTGCTTAAAGCAGTTGTTTTGTGTGTCCTTTTCTAGTATTGCTTCTGAGATTTGGTTCTGTCTTACATATATGTTAAGTTTTTAAGAGCACAGGGGTAAGTAAGTGTGATTATGTAGTCATATTTTCTTAATTCAAGCTGGATACCTTTACCCAAATTATTCCCACAACAGGAATAGTTGTGGGTTTGGGGTGGGGGGGTGGTGTTTATCTATCTATCTATCTATCTATCTATCTATCTATCTATCTATCTATCTATCTATTTTAATCCCTTAGGATACTCAGTCATGATTTTTTATGGTGGAGGATTCAGCTTGGCCCTGTTTAAATTGTTGCAGTAGCTCCTTTTGTCTTATGCTTTGCCTTTTCTTCCAGAGGTAAAGCTAATACCTATTTTGCAATATCCTTTATTAACAGAGGGCCAAGAAATCTGAAGGTTTTCTACAATTTATCAGAGCTTAACATGATTCTTTTTGCCAAACTGCCAAGATTTGGATGTATAATTGGATCTTTGCAGCTCTCAGTAGCAGACAGTTTCTGAACTGCCTATCTCCTAGTGGAGCCTGAAGCGTTCTTTTCTAATGAAGCTATCTGGTATGGTGTGACAGCCATTTGGCTGGAACTATATATACACAATTGATGCTGAAATTACTATTGTTTGTCATAACAGTATGTTCTTGAAATACATCTTTGTCTTTATAGATGGCAAGACATAAATTTAGAAACAGTCCTATTTAATTTGATTAGTTTTGATTCTTTGCCAACTTCTTCTGTTTTTTGGATGTTTGTATCCTGTGAGCAAGTTGTGAAACAGTTCTGTCTTGCCGTTTGATTATGCAGAGGATTACTTTTGCAGCTCTCTAGTCAAAAGAGATTGTGTGCCAAAAACTTGAAAAGGCCGAAGTTTGACTTGTTCCTCCTTTCAGTAGAAAGAGCTGATGAGGAAGCATTTTTTGGAGTGTTTATGTTTTGAGCAAGTCCTTATTCTTTATTTTTTGTTTGGGAGTGACAAATGTCACAGCTTAAGTGTTTGAGAAAAACTTTCTTGCATCTTGGGGAAGGGGGAAATTAATGTGTTTTTCTTTATCTGAAAAACTAGGGTGACCAAATGAAACAAGGTAAACTGACTGGTGTAGTGTAAGCTTGGAAATTATTCAAGTGATTATTTTGTGACCAAATTTTTTACAAGACATGCTGCACCACGTACTTTCACTGCCTTTTAATGGTGTTAATGACAGGATAAAAGTATGTGTAAAAAAATAAGCAGTATAGATGTTTTCTGAGTTTATTTTTTATTTTTTGCTTGGGATATTTTTGGAGGTGGTGATCAGTATTAGAATCTTAAGTCTCTTGTTTCAGAGAAATTTGTGGCAGAAACGTGCTGTAGATCTTTGAAGCTAGCAATTTTTAAGAAAACAAACGAAAGATTAAAGAACATTTGATTACAACAGATCACAGTTTTATTCTGTTGTGAGGTGACAATACATTAACTTGCAAGCTGTAGCTGTCAGATGGTGCGCTGGATGGCTGAAGAGCCAGAATTCTGTGGTAAACTTGTGGAGTGCCTTATTCTTCCCTTTGGTGTGGTCATCACAGCATTTCATGCAGGCATGTTCAAGACAGATGCAAGATGTTGTCTGATCCATACAGATATCTGTGCTAAGTGTTAATCTGAAAGTAATGTTGGTAGAAAGCGAGAAGCTTTACTGAAAAATTTCCCTGTGATGCTGTTTCTAGGGCAACAGTGTCTATTGTGTGTGTGCTGTGTGTGTTCGGCAGAGTCTGGTTGCTAGATACTGCAGCGTGGAAAAGCATTCATTGCCTTTACAAGTGTCTCCCTTCCCCCGTTTTTGGTAGCTTTGAAGGTAGCAAAGGCTGATAAGGCCTCCCTTCTCAAACTCATCCTTCCTGTTTTGATTTTAGTTTGCTACTAGTTTAGGCATATTGCCTAATAAGACAGAACCATGCTGAAAATGGAAGGGATGCTGATGTCTTGCTGCAGCTCAGTGTCTCTGTTGCTCTGTGGTCATAATCCAGGATGATTTGCAGAAGTAGGCAGCAACTTAACAGTAGGGCAGGGTATGTCCTGTTTCTCATTCTGCAGAGGGAGAGGACCCTTTTTTCTGTGTCAGTGAGGCAGCAGTGGAAGAAGACTGGAAAAGATGCGTGCTGCAGAGTGGGTGAGTGCTCAGGAAAGGAGCACGCAAGGGATGCCAGAAAGGTGGGCTGAAAAGACGATTCATCAGCAGGAGCCCTAATCCATGTCTCTGGGCAGTGAGCTGGCTATTCCTGATTTGTAACCATAAAATGTCAGCACTCTCTTAAACCAAAATAATAATAATATCATCCCCATCTGCTTGATAGTGCTGTTTCTGCTACATTGAGAGAATGCTGGGGGGGAGGGAGGGGGGTGTTCCATCAACCAGAATCCCCTTCTGCAGTTTCACCTGGATGTTATTTTTTCTTTTCTTTCCTCATATATATTCTGTGAATATATATTACGCAAGTTTGAGATGTGTGCGCTCCTGTGCTGGCTGTGCTTTAGTGACAGATGTCTGAGGGGGACAAATATTGTGCATTAAAGAGACCTGAGAAGCAAAGAAACTCGATGTGGCAGTGAAGTGGGAAATAATTTTCTGTAATTAATCTAAAATGTATTACACTGATGAAATGAATTTCAGATTCAGCATTCCCTTTTCTCTGTTGCACTGTCTTCCTGTGGGAACATGCAGACGCAGTAGGCTGGTAAGCCCCCCTCACCGTGGATAACGAACACATCCTGCTTTGTAAGTGAACTTGAAAGAGTCATATGCTTCAGTTTGATGTAAGCTTTCACTCTCTCTATGCTCTGTAGTTCACAGGGGCTTTAAAAATTCCTTATGACTCAAAAAGGCCCCAGTTTTTGCTGCTGGCTACTGGGTTAATATTGCTGAATCCTAGAATAGGGCTCTGTATATTTTTATGTGTAGGTTATCTGAGTGAGAGAATGAAGGTGACATGAGGAGATGCAAGTGACGTTTCAAACAATGAAGCTGTGCTTGGACAGCATCTGAATGGAAGCCAGGGAAATAATTTTAATGCATTGCCTAGCTATTCATTTTTTCCCCCTCCAAAAGAGTCTTTTGTTATCCAAGTATATTTTTAGTCTTTTTTTTTCAATCTGGTCAACATTTCATTCATGTTTGTGTTGAATACATTGTTCCTTCAGTTTTCAAGAGACTGATGCCTGTAGAGATGGAAACAATTTCCTTAATTGCTGAGGTGAATGTTATTACCCTTCATGCTGACCTGAAAGAACCTTTTTCTTCAGGCAGTCTCATGAACAATTTAGCCTTTGATGTTTCTTAGCTCCCTTTTAGTCAAGAGGGAGCCTGTGTAGAAAAGCACATGGAAAACCATTCCTTAAAATAATTTTTAAAGCAGCATGATTTGTGCACTCTGTAGATTGCAGTCATATACTGACTTTATTCTTTTTAAAGGTGCAACATGCTTCTGAGCTTGTTCGCATTTCTGTTTGTTTTAAAATTAGCAGTGCCTTCTGTACTCAGGAAGGTCCAAAATAGAAACTTAGCTTCTAAGTATGGGCTTATATATGCTCCTAATAACGATAAATTTAAGGATATGCTAAATATGTTCATCTGTATGGGTAAATTAGCAGTTGTAGTCTGTTTTGTCCTGCACACAAGATTTGTTGGTCTTTAAGGAGGAATTGGGGGGGGGAGGGGAAGGAAAAATGGGGAAACAATATATGTGGAGTTTTAAAAAGCCTGCTGATTTTCAAAGGTAGGAGGGAAAAAGAGACACTTTGCATTCCCTCTTACTTTCAGTCCTCGTTCCCTTTCATTTTTAGGAGATCTTTTTACCCTTGCAGACTACAGAGTAAAGTCAACCAGGAAAATCTGCAGAATATTTTACTGCCTTGTTTTCACTTACCAGTCATCTCAAACATATGCACACACCATTTGCTGGTTTATTAATCTGTCTTCCCCAAGCTTAGTAGTTCTTTTACTTGTGGGCTGCAGTACTTACCAAATAATGGAAGATGTCCTTTGTATCAGAATGCATGTACATGAACATAGAAAGAAAAGTAAGTAGGAGACTGCAGAGGTGAAAGGAGAGAACGAATGGAAAAAGGAATAGTAATCTAGAAAAAGAAGAAAATAGATGAATGTGTGTGGTAAAGAATCTTTTGTCTGTATGGCATTTGCAGATGCATTGCTTCACTCACACAAGTGATGTGAAGAATTCAGCCATGAATGAATGGCTAGAATTTTCTGACATGTATGTGAAGTGATGCTCAGCAGTTGAGTTACAGAATTTTTTGATCCTCTGAGCTCAGGAATGGATTACTTCCATCTCCAGAAGTAGTCCTGCAAAATATTATTTTGAGAAACTGGAAAGAGATGCAAACTCTTTAAAAAAAAAAAAAAAAGTTTTTAGGCTTTCTGTAATAATGGTTGCATGCTGTATACAAAGATGACAAAGTTGTAGTTATTTGAAAATAAATGAATGTATTGCAATGTAACAGGAATTCACTCACAGGTGAAAAGTCTTTTCTTGGATAATATAGCATTCAAAATAAGAGTAAGTTCTTTAATCCAAGTATTTTTCAGGTTGTGAGGTTCTAAAGGTATCATGACTAACCAAGGTCTCCTGTATCGAGTAAGTACCACAGTGTTTCAGCACTAGGTTGAAAATGCAATTTGCTTAAAATGGCCATTCCAGGGTTTTCTTGGCCAAGTGGTTGAGACTGAAGAGATACTTTGTACTTTGGAACACTTCAGTTATTTTTGAGGTGAATTCTGCCACAGAAAATGATATTCCAATATATTGAAATAGATGGAAAATCTGATATTTTTCTTTATTTCTGCTCCCTGACTGCAGAGGTTCAATGTGTTTGGAGTCATTGGAAGCAACGTGCTTCAGTTCCCATTGTTATGTGAAATTGTAATAGCAGGGCAGCCATGCCATACAGATACCACCTCTGTCAAGAGGAAGAAGCTTATATTTAGAGCAGATACTGTAGAGGCTGGGCAAAGCAGTAAATGTTAAAGCTTGTGTGTGTCAGTGGACATTGAAGAGAATATGATCTCGAGCTAGTGCTCTGTGTCCAGGAATGGTATGTTGGCCAGAGAGCGCTCAAGGC
The DNA here is from genome assembly GCA_013400195.1 of Aramus guarauna. Lineage (NCBI taxonomy): Eukaryota > Metazoa > Chordata > Aves > Gruiformes > Aramidae > Aramus > Aramus guarauna. The sequence continues at coordinate 1,485,172 of VXBL01001841.1, forward strand.
AGAATGGCAAAAACTTTGGCTACTGGCAAGCTCCAACACTTAAACAGTATTTGCCAATATGTAAGCATCATGTATAGGCATGAATATGTACACTTTACCTCCTTCACAGGATGCTTGAGCAGTAGTTCTCAATCTTTTGCACACAGTGACATTCATGGTGAGAGTAAAGCACTTCTGAAGTGGATGGCCTGAGAACTGAAGGCAGATGAGGTGGGTTTTAGCTGTCATGCACTGATGCTTCAGTTTAATTAGGTTCACGAATATTCAGGACGGAGTTTACTTGTTGTTATTGTTCTTAGCTGGGCTGCATATGTCACTTCAGGTTAAATGAGTGCACCAGATCTCAGAAAGGTTCTGCAATAGAGAAGTGCTGCCTCTTGACTTCATGTAAAGAGGGATGCCACTTTGAATTCAAAATTCATGACAGGTAGGTGTTTTGTAATTAGTGGTGAAATGTGGTGGGCTGCTGAATTTAACCTGTAGTACTTTTCATCTGTTGCAAAAATGCTGCTACTTTAATAAAAGATATTAAAGCTTCATTCTTCAGAGTATCTATAATTTTGTATGCTATCTAGTGGCACAGACTCTTTATCAGATGAAGCTGGAATTTTAAAACTGCAAATTATTTAGAGCAATATTTTATAAACTGAAAGGAAAACAGCTCTTGTAAAGGGATTTCTGATCAGTGTATTTCACAGTGACTCTCCAAATGTATTAAAGAATGTGTTTGTGTCTTCTGGAGTTATTTTAAAGTCTTGATTCTTTGTTATAATGAGTATATAGCACTGCTCATAAAATGTTATTTGAAAAATTGTTTTGTCTGTCTTGATTCCTGTGTGCTGTTACAGAACCACCCTGTGAGAACAGATGGAAAAATGTGATTTAACAGTAGAAGGATGGGAACCTGAGTTCTGTGCATGTGGGAATGTTGTAATCTTACTGAGTAGCAGGAAGATAGATGAATTAATGAAGTCACCAACAGTATCTCTGTCCTCCCCACCTTGTTTAGTTTAGCCAACTGCCTTGTCTGTATCAAAGAATAAAATTCTCTCCCTTAAGCCATGATGCATCAAAATATTTCAGTATGAAACCTTATGGAAAAAAGTTGTGTGATGCCAATGTCAATGTCTATGGTTACAATTTATTTAGGAAGAATCAAGTAGACACATAGGAGTGAAAGGGGCATTTTATATTAAAAACTGCATTAACTGTTCCTCAGTCAGTAACAAGTTGGACATAAGAGGTCTTAAGGGCTGTCCAACAGGTGGGAATTCCTCTCCACTCCCCTGAAACAAAACATAATAAAGGCACTGACTGCAGCCTGCTATGAGCCACTGCATCACAGGATAACCAGCTCCATCTAGTAAGGATAAGAAAAGAGCTGCAATAATGTGGGTGAGTGTGCTCTTGAAGACAAATACAGGAGATTATGCATTGTCAATACTAAACCATCTTAAATATGTCTATTGGCAAAACATCAAACCCTGGCAAGGCAAATTTTACATTGGTAATAATTTCTCCTTTGCATTTGGGGAAAAAGCAGAAGTATCATACAATATGATGAGATTCCCTTCTCTATACCAGTGTTTACTCAGTCTCTAGAGGTAGAATTTTAAAAATCAAGGCTGAAACATTTCTATTTCAGAGTTTTGAGAGATGGCCAAAATGCTCTCTAGTTTCTTGATGTTAGTAATTTTTTTTTCCAGAATGTCAAGGAAGTTTCAGAAGACTGGTTGAAAGACAATGCCCTGCCAATATTTTAAAAGATTGAACAAAATGACTCAAATAATTATAGGCCTGTCAGCCTGGTATTTGCCTTGGCCAAAATAATGGTCTGGCTGACATGAATTTTGATCAATAAAGGTTTAAATGATGATAATATAGTTGCTTGCAGTGAGTATGTGGCTATGGAAAATATATCTTGTCAAACTAATGTGATACCTATTTTTTATGAGATGAAAGTTTGATAAATGTATCAATGTCAAATGTAGATGTAACTTACTGAGATTTTCAAATGCTGAGGTGATGTACTTGGATTTCTGTCAGGCAGTTGGCTAGACAGTGTATGACATTCTGATCAGGAAATTATAAAGAGAAAATGACAATAAGAACCACTAAAAATGAAAAAGCCATTAAAAAATTAAAGTGGCTGCGAGAGGTCCTAGAAATATCACTGTAAATTGAAGTCTTTATCAAATCTCTGTTTCTAGTGGAGTCACTAGTATAAAAAAAAATAATAATCTGGACTGTGTGCCTACTTTGGGAGGGCAGACACTAGGCAGGTCAGCTTTGCCAAGTGTGGGGTCATACATACGGGGAGCAAGAATGCAGGTTGTAGTAACAGGAGAAGGGCAGGAGCATATTTGAAAGATATGAGAACTGGGGTGGACATCATCTGAGTTTGGTTTGGCTTTATGGTGTGGCCCAAAAGGGTTAATTATATTCTGAAGTGGCTGAACATCAAGGTGAGTGATTGTCAGGAAGGTGTGCTGGGAATTAGCCTTTGCTGGTTTTATATTGTCTCCAGTATGGGATGGGTTTGAACAATTCAAGAACAACAAGAAGAAACAGCTTGAAGCTTATGAAAAATATTAAAACAGTGGAGAAAAAACAAACCCGTAGGCTGAAATACAGAAGGAATGTAGTCTCGCTTCAGGAAGATGAGACCTATCTTGATTTCTACTGATATGTAAATAGAGGAGGAATAGATATGGTGGGCTCACTACATGAGTGAGAAGATGAATATAGAGAAGGGGGAGTTCTTACATACAATGAAAGTAATCAAAGTCATGGGAAGTTGTTCTGGGGTGCTTTAAGATCTTAAAGGTTTTGGTTTGGCTTGGATTTTTTTTAATAGCTGGAAATAGCTATATCAAAATATCTGGTATAAAAACAATGTCTCGTGTCGATGAGACAGATGTTTTCTTCACATTAGAAAACCAACAGACCTGCAACAGTCTCCTCTTCATTTGATGTCATGGTAGATTTTAAGTTAACATTTCACTAAGACCTGTAATTCTTCCTGTGCAAAGCAAATCAGCTCTTGTGTCCTTTCTTTGGCAAAGTGGGATACCCTCTCATGAAAGAGGTGAGTTTTTTGCTTTACAAAAAATAACATAGCTATAGATGTCATGTCCAGTAATGACACATCATCCCCTTGTAGCTTATTCCATTCCAAAATACTCTTTTTTTGAGAACAGCATTGGTTCAGTCTCAGTGCTGTGGAGCCACCTTAGTGGAGTTTCTTCGGTCCTAGTAGTATGAAAACAGAATGGGCATGGTGGATTTAGGCTGCTAGATAGGGTTGTAGTGAGTTGAACTGAAGTAGTCTTCCTGGAATGAAGAGGAGTCATTTTGCTACTACTAGGAGTAGTCATATAAGCCACTCCTAATCAGGATTTTGTGTACAACTTGATTTTGAAATATCGGTGTTCTGCTATTAGTTTCCTCTGTTTTGAGGAATAAATAATTTGGTCTTCAGCAGGTTTGGGGCCTCTTTTTTACATGCTCGTATTGCTTTTGTTAGGTCAAGACATTTGGTCTTTCTTTTTATGGATACTCATCCCTTTTTCCTGACAATATCAAAATGAAACTGTAAAATTGTTCTGTGTGAAAAGACAACAGTACCATCTCCCTCTCCACACTGGTCTAATTTCTTGTTTTTTGAGTTGCTGTTACACATTGAACAGCTGTTTCTGGTGAGTCGTCCACAGTGATGCTAGATAGTTCCCCTGAGAGGTTTCAACTAATTTAGAAGCTATCTGTACATGTGAACAGTCTAAATGATTCCTTTTGGTATCCAGAAAGATTTATTATACTGTACCTGACCACAGTAAATTTTATCTGTCTCAGTCTTGCCTATTTATCAAGTTTTATTAGCTGCTTCTGGAGTTTTGATTCTTTAATTTCAAGAACTCTAAATGAATACACATTGTAGAACTTCTACTATCCGTCCTGCTTCCTTTGTAGGCAGTTTTCAATGTGTGTGATGTCTTTAACACAAATAGAGCAAGGGATTCCACTAGGTTGAGAATAGGACCCTTTCTTAAAAAAACAAACAAGAATTGCCATGTGGCAAATTACATCAGTAATTTTCAGTTAGTAATTTTCAATCAGTTTGTGAGTGGATGTGAGCAATGAAAACTTTTCAAAATTTGTCCTACTGAAGCTCTTTTTTTTTTTTTTTTTTTAAATTCTGGAAGGTATAGCTCTATCTGTGACAGTATTTGGAAGTAAAAGAGAGAAATAATTATTGGACATATATCTCTTGCAGTCAAATGCAATCCATCTATAAATGTACTAGGGAGACCAGAATAAGATGCTGGTGAGCCATAGTTCACAAATGAATACATTTACTATGGTTCATGCCAATCTGGCACTGTTGTGCAGTACTGCTGTAATATGATTATTCACTTAACTTTAAGAAAATGTAAAAATATGGGTATTATGTGGACTTAAACTAAGCTTAAATTTGTAAGAACTTGTTGCCTTGTCAGTTTTATTAGGGTCCCATGCAGAAGAAAAATATTTACCAATGCTTTTTGTCAAAATGCAGTATCTTAATTTGGCTGTCATAACCACAGTTCTTCAGAAATTGGGCTTCACGTTTCTCAGCCTGTTTGTGGGGTTTTATCCCTGTTGGTTCCTTATGTTGTGGTGGAAAGCTCTTGACTTGTGGGAGTGGGCTAACTGGAGGAAGTGTGCTCTTAATTTGTTATGGTTCCAAGGGTATATAGCCTGTTTTTTATTGTAAGTGGTTAAAGCTTTTACACTTCTACAGTTACACCGTATCTGCTGGTTTCTTAATCAAAGATTATTTGCTCCTGAGAACAACCTGTTTTTAAGCCTATGGAGACATCAAAAAATTGCTAGTGCTTAGTGCTTCTGTGGCATTAACTGCAGATGATTGGTGTTAGATGATATCCATTCCCAGTAGTAGGCACTGGTCACAACATACATAGCCAGATTCTCTGGATAAATAAGTGTGCATTTAGTTGGTCTTGTGAAACCACTCTTGTCACAATGAGACTTGAATGCTGTTGTAGCGGTTATATTATCTGTTTCATTATTTCAAACTGCAAAAATGCTGTCATGTTTAGAAATGGGTCATAAGAAAAATTGTTGCATAATGTGAATTAAATGACCATTTAGTGCATCCTGTGGCTTGTGAGGTAGGACACATCTCTCAGCTTACTCTGCCTCTGCATCATTTGGTCCCCTGGCAAGACTGGGAGCCTTTGAAGTTGAGCAGGCTGACATGTTCCCTGAGAAAACAAGAGAAGAAAAGGTCATTTGAACCTGATGTGCTAGTACTGGTGTGAAGGAACCATGCCTCAAAGGTAGCAAAGACTGAAAGGGAGAAAGGACTGGATATTGTGCAAGAGAGATGATGCATAATAGAAATGTTTTGTAATTAGGCAGCTGCTAGGTCAAAATAAACTGGAAAGAATGTGTGATTTTTAAAGAACAGCCCAGCTGAGATGACTGAATGGTTCTCCTGAATGTGAATAGCTGGAGGTCCATTGGTGGGCTGCCTGGCTGGTCTGATGTCGGCCAGCTGCAGTTTGTTTTCCAGCCCTGGAAATAGCAGATGTGTTCTGACCTCACTCCGGTGGAGCACCAGCAAGGGTCTGTGACTTTTTCTTCTGTCTACTCTTCCACAGCTGTTTTCTTGAGCTAATGGATGGCTTTCTGGCAGAATATGCTCTAGCTATAGTCTTACTCAAAAAAGTTCAAGTTAGAACTTTGAAGGCTTTATGATAATTTAGCTTTTTAATAAAAATGCTTTTTTATCAGCTCTGGAGATTTACTTCAGACATGTTTTTTTTCCTAATTCTCCCTTTGTGACTATCATTAAGGCTCAGTCTCTATTTGAGTCCTTATAAATGGTGTCCTTATTTATACAGAAGAGCTTTTCTATTCATCTTTGCATTGGAGTCTTAGCAAGTTTACATTTTATTTATTTCCAGCAAGCTTGCTGCAGGGAGCTGTACTGTTACTAAGTGCTGCAGAAACAGGGAATCCAACATTGAAGAGCAGAGTTACATGACACCCTAAAGGCATAAGCACCATTTATTTGGAGAGGTAAAGGAGCGGACAGTCAGCAAAATTCATGGCTTGATGTTTTTATACGAGGCTAACACTTATGGAAGCTGCATGCCTGCAGCTCTGCTGGAAAATAAATGAACCAAGAAAATTCTGTCCTCAAGTTGAGGTAGTTGGTGTATGAAAAACACCCCCCCCTCGCCCTGATGTTTATTTTGTCATATTTTAGGAGGTTTTCTTAACTTGCTCGTGGTTTTTTTGACTACAAATTAAGTTGATAGCATTTTTATTTTTACATGCAAATGTGTGGGAGAGGGAGAGACAGCGAAGGTTGTGCTGGAAATGAGGCAAAGATTTGCATTCTTGAACAGCTGATAGTTATCTTAATATTTCCCAAAGGCATTGGGTCCAATGAGGAACACTTCAAATGATATTGCACAGTAGTGGTTCTGTACTTCCAGTAACCTGCTCATTTCTTTCAAAGGACACAAAATGTTTTGGAGATTAAGTAGCTTTTTTACTCTCTTCAGTGACAGTAGCTTTGTGTACTGCCAGTTTATGCAAGCAGCAGTGCTCACTGAGGTCAACAGGGCTAGCAGTGAAATGAAAGGTCAGTCCAGTTGTACATGAGAGCTTCCTTGAACACTGAGTAATTTCTCTGAAAATTAGTCTTCCTGCATCCCAGTGTTGGGTGTTGAAGAACTGAAACATTCAAAATTCTGTCATAACTTTGGATTTATTGCTGGAAGAATAAAAAAAAGCCTTTGTACTTTAAAAGAAGAGTAATATTCCTTAATGACAAAATTGATAATATTCTTTTGATAATGCTGCCAGGTGTTTTGGATGCAATTTAATCAAGGATAGTGTAGGTGAAAAGCATGTAAAAGAAGAAAATACTGTGTAAGGAGGTTCCAAAAAAACACATGTGAGAAAAAGAAGGGTTATAGAGAGTCAGCAAAGTCAGACCTCACATTGGTGAGGCCAGTTCCCTCTGGGCAGTATGGTCAGACAGGGCTAATCAAGGGATTCTGTCTTGAGGCAGTACGGCCACACTACCAGCACTCATCTCCTTTAAGAAGATCTTTTATGGACAGTGTCTGCCTGTTCACAAAATCCAAATAGAATACCTAGTCAATTGTTTGAGGGTATGAACTTTATAAGAAATGCTATTTTTCCTTTCAGATCTGCAAAAATGCAAGGCTTTCTGCTATTGCATAATCCTGCAGGCTGTTTATGCTGAGTTCTCTGCATTTCTTTTTTTTTTTTTTTTTATTAGAAGAATTGTAGTGTGGTTGCTTGCAATAACGCCACAGTTAGGGGAAAGCTGAGTTCCCATGATACGTAATTTGATTACTCTCTGATTCTCTCCAGCTTCACTGAATGTTCCAGAAAATATTCCAAATGGATTAAAAGTGATGGATTGTTTTGCCACAAGTAAACAGATGCGAAGCCTAGATTCTGTTGAAAAACTTAAAACTGTAGTTATACATTCACAAAAGGACCTTGGAAATAGTTGTCTAAGTAGAATATGATGTTTTGTTGCCAAATAATACTTACTGTCATGACTTTTATTCTAAGCTTATAAAATGTTGGATAATGATATGTACTTCGACAGAATGTTTGCTTGCAATCATTGCTTAATAGAACCATTCATTTCATTAAGTTCACAGTACTAGAAATTAGCACATTCAGGTAGGTAATGACGACATTTATAAGCTATAATGAGCCTTTTTCTTTTTGCTTTTTGCGTGTAAAATAGCATAGGAAGAAAAGACAGATCCCAAGTTTTTTTGACGTGCTACAAGCTACAATTCTTGACCTGAAAACATCTGAGTAATCTGATGGTAAAGATGTGTGTGTTGAGGGTACAGTCAGCTCAGTGTACAAAGAGGTTTTGAAACTTTTTGTTTCTGTGGTCTTGGTTTCTTTCATTTCTTCTGTCAAAGTGGTGTTTGTTGGCCTCAAAGAGCAAACTAGCTGTAGTCCCCAAAGCAAGCCCAAATAGATGGTAAGGTATTAATCTCATTTAACTTAGGAGAGAGAGGCACTGAAACTGTAAGGAGCTGGGAATTGTGGATGAAACAATCTAAATCAAAATCATTTTGAGAAAAATGGTGAAGAAGTTCCCTTAGGTAAAACTGCACATCTACTGAAAACCCCGTTCCTCTAGTTTGTATTTGGATGTGGATAGAGATGCCTGTAATGTTAGCGAGGATTTTGGCCTTGTGGGACTTGCAGTGCACAGACATCGGTTTGGGAATATGTACAGTCAGGACTGATGTGATTGGCGATTTCTTTATTCATCAGAAGGGATTTAAATTTTCCCAAATTAACGAAGACTTAATGGAGGTCTTGTTACAGGAAACAAATGGGGATTGAATGACTGTGACTTGGTTCATTTTAAAAATTATGAAAAGACAAACAAAAATTGCTTTGTGGCTCAGCTCTTGATTACAAAAATGAAGATTTTGACAGACTGGTGAGGCTGAGGGATATGAAAGTGACAGAGCTTGATTTTCCTGGAATGAAAGAAGCTAATGCTTTCTGAACTCCAAGGAAGAAAGGGAACTGCCTGAAGGAGGATACAACAGCTAATTGGAAAATCTTCAGGCAGTGGAGAGGAGCCAGCTAACCTTGCTGACTTGTAAAGATTTTTATCACACTTGCCTTGGCTACGTTCTTGTCATTCTACTCAAACCTAATCCTACTGGGTGTTCTTACTGGGATCTTGGCAACTTTTGTATTGTCCTAGAGTAATCTGATGCTGAGCTTTTTTTGTTGGTGGATATGGATCTTACTTTGTCTTGACATCTCAATCCATCCATCCTCAATTTGAGGCAAACGGTACATATCTAAGTTTTTTCAATATGACCACACTTGCCTTGCAAGTAGACGTTGTGATGGCACACGGGTTGCTGTGATGTAAACCTTCTGTGGAAATGCTGACTGCTTTAACAATTAGCTTTTCTTTCCTCCTCTTATTTTCAGCCCCTGTGCCTGATCTTTTTAATGACAGCTTTAAGTGGTTGTGGTGTTTCCTACCTGATATTAAAAGACTGGTTGTTTTTTGGTATGTGGTTTTGTTGGGGTTTTTTTTTGTGTATGGGGGTTTTGTTGTTGTTGTTTGTGTGGGGTTTGCTGTTGTTTTGGTGGGATGTTTTTTGTTGAATCAGTGGATAGCATAGCAGTTTCTCCTGTATGGTTAGGATCATAGAGACGGATTGCATACAGCAACTTACATATATATGTCACTTATGGCACGGAGGGTGTAAAGGCAAGATCTTGGGGTTGGCCAGCTGGCTTTGGTGACTGTAAGACAATTGCCAGGGCAGGTTATTAAATGATTGGAGACAGGACTCTGAAATGGTGGATGGAGAAGCAAAGGAAATGCTGCATGGGGAAAAAGCTTCTGGGTCTTGCACTACAAGGGAGACAGGCTTGACAGTTTCAGGCAGGGAGGGCACAGATCACAACTGTGGAAGCTACCTGCCGATGTCTTAATACTTCCTCTCTCCCTCCATGCTTACAAAGGTACACTTCTATGGGACATTAGCTTTTGGTCATGTGTGCCTCAAGGAGGAATGTTTTCTTCCAGACCTCAGTACACAGGCTTCAGTTTAAATTCTGTTGTGAATTTTCTTGATGTAGTGCAAAGTAAAACTCCATACAAACTAAAAAGCTGATCACACAACAGAAAAATCCACTTTAAGTAGAAGAGTAGATTATTAGATGGATGAAAAATGGAAAATGTGAGCTATAAAACACTGGGCCTCTCACTTTGATACAGCAACAGCTAGGAACAAATATAATGTGCTGTTCTTGGTGAGGTTGTACTGGTTTGCTACTAGCATGTGTTGCACTAAACTGCGCTTAGTCTTGTGCTCGCCAAGGAATGTGACTAGGTTAGCAAGCTGCTTTCTTATCAATCAGGAGTCAAATGATCCAGAAGAGGAACACGGAGTTCCTAGTGAAGGATCATTGGAAGCAGGACAGCTTTGCTAATTAGATTCCTTTTATTTTATTTTTCCACATCACTAGAATTCTGCGTACAAGTGTAGTTGGGCAGAGTGTGTCAAGTACAAATCATTGTTACGATACATTAATCAAGGGCATGGAAGAAAAGCTCAGGGAGAGAAGATTCCCCTATCTTACGTAAGCTTTGATTTGCAGTCTCTTGGTCACCTCATCTCCTTCCCTTAGGACTTCTGATCCCAGAAGGAATAAAATTTGCCATCTTCGGGCCCTGGCAATTCCCTTACAGTGAAATTTGTCAAAAGACATGAGATGCCATGGCTAAACTTCTGGATAAAAGTACTTATGTGCGCACCCTTATAATGGTTTGGTTCCCTTGCTCTGTCCCCTCATCCATCTCAAAAAAGCTATGCTTTCCTGCAGTTAAAAAGTTAGAAATCATAGTGACTAGAATTTGGATGCAACCTAAACACCATATCTTCATTCACCCTTAGAAATCTATTTTGTATGTCATGCTCTTATCTCTGAGAAGTGATGGAAGCCTCTGTATCCTTGAATGTTTTGGGAAATAATTGCCCTGTAGGGAATTAACGGTAGGGCAGTGAACCAAAAATAAATGCTGTTGAGGTCCTTTTGTTCTAGCTAAGCACCCTCATGTTTGGATGCTTGTGAATTTTCATTCTTGTGAGTCCAGCTCCCTGTGCCGCCTCCTTGCAACCCCTCGCACTGTTCCTTCCCTTCTGCTGCAGCGCTGGGCTGACTTTGCCTGCAGTTGCCACTCGATCCTTTTCCTGCTGGGTTGCACAACAGATCCTCTGTTGGAGTACTGGGAGTACAGAAAGAAAAGAAAGAATAGCCTTGTGGTCAAGGTACTAGCCTGGAACTTGGATTTCTGTACGCTTTGTCCGGCTTGTTTTGTTATAGTGCTTGCAAGTCCCTTAGGGGATGGTTGACAAAGGGTTATTTGGTCTGTTAATTACCTTTTGAAATCAATGGGAGCTTGTAGGTCTAAATATCCGTGTAAGTTATATCCTGTATATGTTTGTTTACTGTCTACAAAGGAGAGAACAATTCTTTCTTACCTCATAGGACTGTGGCAGAGCAAAAGATACCCTGATATACCCTGATATGAGGGAGGCGCTCTGTATTTGCCTTTACCTCTTCTCTGAACCTTCTTCCTTGATAACATCTCCTTGAGTAGATAACCTTCTCTTCCTAGTATTCATCCATATATTTATGTATGCACACATTTTCTTATAGACACACATATATATTTAAGAATATATGATATGAAATGTTATCATTTTTATACTTAATATAAAAGTATATTTGTATATTAAAATAGTTTAATCTTACATGAAATACTTTATTTTGTGTAACCCATTGCTTTTACATTCAATCAATTAATTTTTTTCTAGGGCTGGGCCATAAACATATCTGTGGGCTGGTGTTTTGCCCAGAGTGGTTGCTGTGCTAAGGTCTTTCCTCACCATCCATGCAGCTTCTGTCCCAACTATTTAAGATTAATAAAATGCTGGTCCCTTGGCTGCTTCTCACGACAAGTGTTACATCTGGATGGATGGATCTGAACTGCAACCATTGCTAGGTTGAAAACAGTTTGCTAACACACAATTTAAGGGAAGAAACAAACAATTTATGTATGGTTGAAAGGGCACAGATACTAAGGTAAATAAGTTCTGAATAAAATGGTCCCTAAGCATTCTTTTCCTGCCTCGCAGGCATTTGTAAAGTGCTTTGAGATCATGGATATAGAGATCACAATATCCCTGCACAATTCTTCTCAAATTTTCTTCCAAACAGAGAAGCAACTTTAATATGGAATGTTTCTGTGTAGGGGATTGTTTCTTTAGGCCCACAGAATGCTTCACTCACTAGCAGTCACTCTGATTTGTCTTGAAGATTAGTGATTTTTTTTTTTTTCAATTAAAACAGAATGTAAAAATATTGCCCAATTAGAAAGCATTATTGTGTGTTTATAAGTACCCTTGAATGTACTTATCCACTGGGAGCATGCAGATGTCTGTTGGAATTTAATTGCTCTGCAGCACATTGGGGGTGGGGACAGAAGGAGAAGTAGCCAGAAAATTATGGTTGCTGCAGTAAATACCACGCTTCTCCCAGTGACCTGCACTGACTGCAGAGCTTATTACATCTAATGTAAGCATAAAACATCTGTTCAGCAGTGTTGTTCTCTGGCTGGTCTGTACTTGTACCAGAAAATTATGTGTTCTTGGCTGATTGTTGCCTATTGTGGGGAGTCATGAAGAAAAGGAGTTGTCACATTTTAAAGCTTTTTGTAGAAAAGATGTTATGAAATACCTGCAAGGCAGGTGTGGTGTGGTGCCTTCAGAGCTCCAGTCACAGGCCAGCAGGAATCCTGTGGGTGGATGGTGTAGCCTGTAGCAAGCAGCATGGATGGTGAATAAGGCTGTTGTTTCAGAAAGGTAACTTTAGAGTCCCCCAAGGGTGGTTTTTTGTTTATTTAGGGGTTCCTACAAAGTCAGCCTGTGGTGTCAGGTGGTGACACTTCACGATAAAGCAGAGGTGATGAACCTTGTGCTCTCAATCTAGCAAATTCATCTTTGGAGCACAATACTGCTGCTGGTACGTGGCGTGCGCTGTCCTTGTGTTGGGCCATTGAAGGTGAATCCAGGGCGCTGCCTTCAGCAGCTTGCGATTTTGCTTGATTTCAGGCATTGTTGGCAAAGCTGGCACTTCCACTGAGGTGGCTTTTACCCAACCAAAAGGGGTGCAGCAGCATTTGTCGTTTGTGCTTTGCTGTAGCTTTTACCCCATCAGGCTACAGAGCTGCAGTGAGAGCGTATACACAGGGTGTTGGCCGTGAATGGCTTCACGGGGACAACTCTCCAGAACTGGTGGATCTGTATGATACAGCAATTTGTGGTCTGGTTGTACCAGTGTGGTTTGACTCCCTTAGAACCCGATAAGCTGGCAAGCGGGTGGCTCTGAGCGTTGGACAGAGTAACAGCTACATGAAGAGAGTACAAAGCTCTTTGAGGTCACTAGTGTTCTTTCATCTCGTTTGCAGGCTCTGTAGCTGCTGCTGTTAGATATAGAAAGAAAATACTTCTTTGTCAGGGGATGTTTTACATTCTAAACAACACCTTGTTTGGGTGGTTGTTTTATTTTGGTGTTTTGGTTTTTTATTTTTTTTTCAAATGTAGTGTTTCTGAAGGGGGAACCTGGCAGTCGGTATAAGCCACCAGGCTGAGCAGTTCTTTCGTACTGATGCTCTTGAATCTGTGCCTGTGTTAGCATATTTCCTAGGGAAGTAGCTGAGATAGGATTATTCACACCTCAGATAAGATTCATTTATTTTATTAGCAGCAGCTTTAGTATCTCCAATTTTCAGCACTTGGTGAAGATGCAGAATTTGCTTTTTTGCTAGAAAGCCTTCGCCTGTGTTTCCATGTGTGGATCTTGTTTCCATGGCATCAATTTTTAAGCTGGAGAAGCATTGGTGGGAGCATTAGCCACTGAACAGGCATTAGGAACCGGCCTTGCTCCCGTGTAGGGCTCTGACTTGTGGTGAGGGTAACGATACGGGATATAGCACTGATTTATGCATTTTACCAGTCAAGGCTCAAAGCTTTGCCTGTCTGCAATATTGTGGAATAGAAAAACTTGATGCAGTCCTGCTAGTGCTCTTGCCAAGGTGTTGCTTTTCCTGCTGCTTTGTCTTGATTTTTCTGAAGATGAGGCTGTGCTGGAGTGTGCTGTGACTTGAATTATTTTTCTTGCCCCATTTTCCCAAATGCTTTAATGTCTTGGCTAAGCACTTCTATCCTAAAGACTCTCTTTTGTCTTCCTTGCTGTTGTTGTGTTAGGATGGCATTTACCAAATGTTTTCATGCCACAACTGTGGTGTGGGTACACCTTGAGTAGTAGTGATTGCAGTGTTTATTTGTAACACAATTGCTCAAGCTAGTCTGTGTGTCAGTCTGGGGTGTATCTTTTCCAGTAAATGCTCAAGCACAGTGAGCTGAGCACAAGGACTTTGTTAACTTCTATGGTTTTGTTATGCAGACTTTGAGGTGATTGTAGCAGTTTCTCTGGCTGTAAAAACTATCCAGTTGTGCACGCACAAAACCATATAAAATTTTGATAGTATAGACTATTTTTTTTAATTGAGCATGTACCTCTTTTATAATTGCAAATGTACTTCTAAGAACTAGAAAAATGTATTTATTGATTTTTCTCCAGCTCAGTAGTACATGTAATGGGCAAGTAGGTGCAAGACAATGAACTGGATACAGGATTTTGAGGAGATTGTTTGTTTTAAATTAAAACTCGAGCAGAGTAACCTTGCGTAAGTAACCTGTATTACGTCAGACAATTATGCCAGCAGTGACATTGCAAAAGAATTCAACGGGAGAGACAAGCCCTTGCAGTAGGGCAGCAGGGCTGCTCTTAGTGCTTGTGTTGCCATAAGTTGTGAAGAACTTATGAAAGCTTAGTGAGTGATACTACGTGATATATGCTAAAGCAACTTAAACATCTGACATGTTCACAGCAGCTGCAAAGAAGAAAGAAAAATACACTGACTATGAGTTTGCTTTGAAAAGAAATTTATAACTGATTTCCATCACTAATGAGCTTGGGAGAAAATGTTTGCATTGGTTTATTTCTTTTCAGCAGCTTTTAAAAATTAAACCAGCCTGCTTTTAATAGAAGACTTGAGTTCTATGGTATTTTTTCTCCTTTCTAGATAAATGACTGTAGGGATCATATCACTTCAAGTTTATCACACTGAGCCTGTATACTTTGTACAGTTCTTCAGGCATCATCTGGAAAAACAGTATAGATAAGCGAAATGGAGATCTTTATTGCCCTTTTGATTCCCAGCTGTCTCTGTATGGCTCTGATCTTGCAAAGGCTTAATCTGCATTTGCTCTACACACATGAATAGTCTTGCTGGATCCAGTGGATATTGTCAAGGGTGTGATGTTTCTGCAGAATTGTGGCCAGTTTTGCTCCTAAGGATTGAAATGTCAGTGGTGACTGCATTTTGAAAAGAAAATGCCTGTTTGTTAACAAAACAAACACACACACACACCCTGCCACTGAGCCCCTAAGTGGGACTAGAAATGAAATTTTGTTTAAAAGCGAGAACACTTCAGCCTTGATTTTGCATCCTACAAACGGTAGTTGTTTGTTTCAGGTTAATTTTTAATTTCCTGTCATAATTGTACTTGTCTTCCTACTGGTAAGCGGGTTCTCTTTTATTCATTCATACTTCTTTTTCAGATTGCATGTGGCTCAGAGCATAATCTGGCAGTAGTTGGTAAGTAGCTTAATTTTTATATCAAATCCTCTCACCTTTTTTCATTTTTAAGTAGCACAAGATGAAAGAAAAACGTGCACATCAAACATACTGAGTGATTAAGGGCATTGTGTGCAGCTGAAAGTAGGAAAGAACATATAGATATGGAGGAAAGAAGAGGAGAAAGTGGTAGTGTTAAGTGGTGAAGATGATGAAAAAGTGCCCTTGTTGGCCATCCCTTGTAAGGAGAGAGGGCTTGATGGATGTAACAGAAAAATACATTTGTGAAGTGCTACAGCTTGTTTTAGAACGGAGGCATTGCAAAAATTCAAGCTGCAGATTCAGAGTAGCATCTAAGCTTGAAGCTGGTCAAAAGTATCTTTGTTTAACATGGAAATTTTCAATGAAAAAAAAATCCTGGGTCTTTTGTTGTTTGATGCTTGGAAAATCTTTGAGACGTCAGTCAATGGTAGTCAGGTTCTTTAGTGCATCTTAGTATAACGCAGCTGTTGTAATAATGATGAAAGTACTAGGAAGCTAATGTCAGTGGAAAAATTGAATTTCATGTACTAATTCCAGGAACAGATTCTTGCTTTCATGTGATGAGTTTGATAACTGAAGTTTGATATGTGATTGCTATTATTTATAATTACATGTTAAAGAACATCTTTAACTGTAGATTTTCAGATGCCTTATAAAGGAGGTCAGCATAGTTATCCCCATTAATAGACAGGGTGAGAGAGATGAGGAAAGGAATTCTATGCTAACAAGAGCTAGAAATGAAGCAGTCCAGCCCTCCATCCACATAGACATTGTTGATTGCTATGACTGATGCGTTGAAATTTCACATGAAGAATTTCCTTGATTTTCTTAAGTGTGGTATGACAGGTATGGAGAAACCAGCTATTTGGTATCCAATCTGCATTCCATGTCCTAATTTTTAAGGTATTTATTTTAGCTTGGTGTCTTACCAGTTTCACTGAGTGGCCACAGAGGTGGTGTCCTGTATACGTAGTATATGTCCATATATACTGTATATTTTCTAACTATCCTTCTACAATTCAACCTCGTAGCAAACTGGCTAAGTTCTGCTTAGTTTACAGCTGGCTTTAAGAAAAAAATTCCCCTTTACCTTCTCCCTACTTGCTCAGTGTCACATGCCTGTATTAATTGTCAGGCTGGTGCTTCTGAATGTCAACTGAAGAGCAATCTGAAGAATCACATTGTGTTTCTTGCTGAATTGATGAAGTAAAAGTCTACTGCTAGCAGATTTCTCCAGTGTGCATGAAAGCAAAGCATTGAGTTCGAACAACCTTTTCTCTCCTTGTGTCCTTTTAAGCTTTCTGCCTTCTAGGCAGAAATCTCGGGGGGAAAAAAAAATTGGGTAGAGGAATTAAATTCTACAATAACCTAAGAACTTTGCATATGTAAAGAACATCACGTGCCTGTCTATGTGCTACACTGATTGAGTTCAATGGGAAAATTATCAATGCTGGAAGCTAGTCGATTTTATTTTAAGGACAACAGAGATGAGATGTTACGATTTTTTTTAATTTTTTTTTTTTAACTAAAGAACTATGATACACTTTATTCCTGAAATGAATTTTTACATGTGTTTTTAAAAGGCTGACTTCTTAGAACATTTTGTGGCAGGATTTCTCTGATCATCTGTCACTCTTAATTCAAAGCTGTCAACTGTTACATTCCTTAAAGATATCACATAGATTTCTGTAAATATGTCTACTTGATTGTATGATTTTCTAATAACTTATCATTCAAGCAGAGTTTATTTAGGACAACTATATCATCAGCTTCTTTCTTAATTAGTAAATGCTTGAATGATTGACTTCTAGACTGAAATAACTCAAGTTCTATATGAAAGGTAAACTTAAAAGCAAGCCTTTAACAGTATAATACTCAAGTCACTATTTCTGGTTGTATATACTAATGTGTTTGTGCTTTTTTTGTTGCATCATCTTTTAAATAGCAATGTTTTTAAGACAGAGAGGCTAGATTTATGATTCATTTCACAAATGCTGAAGTTGTGTTCCAGTCATCTTGCTGATGATACAAACTGTTTGATTTGTAGGGCTAGCAAGCAGTTTTTTCATGTTACTTTATATAGTCTGCATCCATTTGTACAGTTCGGTTATTTGAATTCTCTTTTCCTGCTTGCTTCTACTGAAGTCAGTGCAAAATTTGGCTTTTCTCTTTGCCATGATGGCACTGACTCCTTTTTCAGGGGTAAATTGGAAGAAATTCAGTTTTCATTTGATCATGAGGTAAATGATTGATATAAAGGAAAAACAGGTGTGGGCTGTCTGTAAATATACCTACATTTCAAAACTTAATGAGTTAAAAGTAATAATTAGTACATGAAAAAGTGTAAACACCTTCACTTCTAGCTCTTGGTGAAAACACATTTTTGTTTTGGTTTGGGGTCGTGTGATACTAATTCTAAAATTTGCAAGTAATGTAATATTTTTCATGTTTGTAAGAACTTTCACTTGAAAACAAAAATCCCTGCCTAGTAAGGAAAAAACCTTGCACTTTTCACCTCAATCAAGGATTAATCATCGTGGGAGCCAGCCTATTTTTGATTGAAAATAATGAGTAGTTATTTAATAAATGTTGTATAACATCTCACATTGGGAAAATATCTTCCAGCACTGGAAACTCCGTATGCGCTTACCGAGCACAACAAAGGCTGGCTTTTCAACCTGAGTATGATAGCTGCACTGTCTAGCACTGGAAATTCATGATATTAAGACAGAATCTTTGAACAATCGAAATACATAATGGAACTAAATCACTGTGACAAATTTGAGCTTTTCCAGTTTGGAAGTCTATACTGTGTTCAACACTGAAAAAGTAAGGAGTTCTTACCCTAGTTCTTACCCTAAGTTCTTACCCTAAAAATCATGTGATTAAAATGGCATTTATGGAGAAGGCTTTTATCAGGTTCCTACCTGCTCCTCACTAAGACTTTGATCCTCCTTTAAAAAAAAAAAAAAAAAAAGAGAGAATAATTATCCTTTAAGAGAACACTTTGCATGCTACATGCAGCTCATGCAATGCTACAACTTAAATAATCAAGCAATACTAGCTATGCAGAAGCAGAGTTGCTATAAAATGTATGCATGTCTTGACTGTGCTGCAACCATGGGGTACAGGACAGAATGCCTTGAAAAGCCTCCAAATGCAAATATCTTATGCTAATAAAAGTTAAACCCAGAAATTCTATTTAAGCCTCCTTGAAGAATTAAAAAAAAAAAAAAATCATTACGAGGATGACACTTCTATAGGCTGGCTCCCCAAAACCTTGGAAAAGCATAATATCCCTTTTTGGTCTTGCTTTTAGTCATTTTCTCAACCTGTGTAAACCACTAAAAATCTTCTAAAACAAAGATACTGGAGGTTGTGTAGGGGAGAAGTGCTGGCTTTAAAAACTGTTTTAAAAACTGCTTAGCTTCAGTTGAAGTCCATCTTTAAAGCAGCCTTCAAAGGGGAATTTGAGTCCCCTTGACTGCACGTTTACAAGCAGTTATTTCTTACCTGGTTGGTGTATGCCTACAGTAGTGCGGTGGCTGATACTAAATCGAATTGGTGATTTTTTTCTGCTAACGTAACGAGTAACTTGAACACTTCAAATATCTGTGTGTGTCTGGAAGAGAAAGACAAGCAAACATTTTCTGGTATGGTGTTTTGAAGGGGAAAAGTGTTGGGATATGTGGCTACTTCAGATACTGCAAATGGCTTATCCTTGCACTTTCACGGTGAATTCTGACTTCTGCTCAGGGCTGTTATTTTCTTGCAAGGAGGATTTAAAAGTTCCTTCAGTGAGAGAGTCCACAAATCCCAGGTTTGATAGCACTGTGTAGTGACCCACACCGCAGGGGTGCTGTCAGTGCAGCTGCTGGTGATGCAGCAGTCTTCACGAGGAGAAATTGGGCTTTGTGATTACTTGTCTCTGGCTCCTTTGGACTTTTTTCAGGTTAGCTACTTAGCACCGCTTTTTCTCCGTGAGTAATGGTAGTAGAGAGGGCACCATGTAATCAGTGTTACAACAACATAAAAATCCTTCCAGAAAAGGGTTAGTTTTGTTTTCTGTTGCCTCTTTTTGTTTGCTGTATTTTAAAACATGTGATCTGTTTCAAGGTTCTTTCTTTTCTGTGGCTCATGTTCAACTGCTGCTGTAAATGTCATGACATGGACATTCGCATCCCTTTGAAGCTGCAGTTCTTCCAGTTGGAGAGTAAACAGTAATACTAAATTTAATGGAAGAATAGTCTTTGTAGAGGAAATTAGGATAAAACATACCTCCACTCAAATGGTAGGTTGTGCTTCAAATGCTCTGAACTGAAGTGTGCAGTAGTGTGAGAGGGGGTGGTAAACGAATTATTAATCCATGATTTGTTAAAATTTGTTCTTCGTGTTCGTATACTGGAAGAATGCAGCAATTAGGAGCTGGAAAGCAAATGTGATCAAGGCAACCCCAAACTCAGGGAGCTGGTGATACACATCCTAAAACGGTGGCAATTATTAATCAATTCTGAAAGATGTTGACCAAGGTGCGAGCGTGACAGAAATGCTACATACAAGTACCAGCTCTGACTCATGACCGTCGATGATATCATAAGTCGATATCACACAATACAACAATATGAGAACACGAACCCCTAAACAGCACCGCGGGGATTACATAGAGTAAACACGGGTTTACAAACCAGAGCCATGGGACCAAACAGTACATCATTATGACCAGCGACTGTTAAAATAACATTATAAATGCTTATAACAACTTTGTTTTAACACACTTGGGTCAGACTTGTTGTTATCACAACCCCTCGAGCCCCACGTTGGGCGCCAAAAAGGACTGATGTGGTTTAGGCCCAGTCGAGCACCATGCTGCCACTTGCTCACCCCTCCGCCGGCGGGGTGGGGAGGAGACCGGACAAACAGAGGCAAAAGCCTCGAGGGTTGCGGTAAGGACAGTTTACTGGGACAGCAAGGGAGAGGGAAACAATCAACAACAGTACTGATAACAGATATTCACAATGGGTGATAACAGAAAGCAATTTACCAATCTGACCTACCGGATGCTCAGGGCGTCCCAGACCCTTGCTGCACGCCCCCCTCCCTGACTCGCCCCCTTTACGGTGAGCGTGACCTCGCATGGTATGGAATAGCCCCCAGCCAGCCTGACTCACCTGGCCTGGCTCCTTGGGAAATTAACTCTGTCCTAGCCGGAACCAGGACATGGTGTTAAGGGCATCCCAAACATTTTGGGTCCGTGTTCTGTAATAAGGAGTTGAAGGGTTCTTATGTGGGAACCACTACGTCTTAATTAACAAGATCGCGTTCTTTTAGTGAAGTTCCATGATTCCAACTAAATTATTGTATAAAGCATCAGCTGAGGAAGTACTGTAACCGATTCGGAAAGGCATATTTCTATGGCAGAGTGAGCACCAATGGGGAGAGGAGACTGTGCAGGTTGATGGACGGATCTCTGCGTTATGCTGACAGTATTATTTAGATGTTCGCAGCAGCCCTGCGAAGCGGCAGATGTAGTCATGTGTCTGACATTTGTTCCCGGGGGACTCAGCAGTCTGCCATGAAAAGAAAAAATCATAAATTCTCTCTCTTGGTTTTCTTATTGCTGTAGTATTTGGAGGAATCTTCAGCATACGCAGCGGAGGGCACTGGTGTTCAGCAGGGAGCCTCACTCTGCTCGTCTGTTGCTTTATTTATTATGCATGAAAAATCCCAGTGCAGCCAGGGTCTCTGTTGTAGAGGTTTCCTGGCAGACCAGCATGGAGTCATGTTGCAGCACGCTGTCTCTTTGCATTGCAGCACTAATCACATTCTCCGCTTATTAAAGGGCACCTGGCAGGACTTCGAGTAACCAACGCTGTTGTCATTTTCAGTGGGGTTATATGTCGGCCTTCTAAATTCGTTCTCTGGCGGAGCCATTTTGTATGTCATTTAGCTCTTAATGTGGCTTTGACTGTTAAAATAGCTCTTCAAAATATAAACTGTTTTGGTTATATTTTTTTGTAAAAAAGCAGCCTTGCTCGTATCATTAACTGAGCACCTGTCCGAGCGCTTTCTACATAGCCAGATACAGATCTGACATCACAGTTTTCCTGCCATGTTTAGGTATGGTGAGCCCTAACGGTGCTGTTCAAATGGTTTTTCGCTTTGCATTACTTTTCCATAGACTGTCTCATGCTCCAGGCAAACTAATTGTTCCTCCGGTAAGATAGAAGCTAAAAATGAATTTCAAATGTCTGATTTTTTGTTATTTTCAGCAAGTTACGCTCACAAAATCTGATCTTCTGATCTATTTGAGCTTCTTTTTCAAGGGCTAATGGAAAGCCAAGCTGCCAATTTTTTCATGAGTTTGTGGGTGTAAGGTGATGAGGAGAGGAATGAGGAAATGCTAATTTGAACATTTGGAAAAGCCTTCTGATGGGGCTAAAAAAGGTTTGGTGTTTTTTTTTTTTATCAACCAACTTGTCTAAAGTCAGTGGCCAGTGGTTATAGGAAAGGGAGGCTATTTTTGCGGTGAAAAGCTAATTATATCTACAAGACAAAATGGGATCACATTGACCCACTAGAAAGAAACTCCAGAGTTTAGGATAAGATCTGGCTTTACTGCATCTTTTGTGACTGAAATGAAGTCTAGGTTTTACAGCTACCTTCTCTTCCAGGCTTCGTGCTGCATGTTTCGGGTGATTTGACTCTGCAGAATGCTTCATTCATCATCATCTTTTCTCTGTGTGGCTTGTCAATTTAGATTGTGAAATCTTTGGAATAAAACTGTCTCTTAGTGTATTTTAGCACTGCCTAGCATAATGGGACCTGATTTTTTTTTTTTTTAAATGCTGCAATACAACTAATAATAGTTGCAATCACTTTCCTTCCCCTCAGAGAAGCAATTTTAAAATGTAATTAATCTTGGTGTGTGTGTCTCTATCTTAATTTATATCATTTAGCATATAAACAGGTAATAATGCAGTGCTTGTCATATTGCTTACAGTGTGGTTTCCTGTTGTTACCAGATACAGAGCTGCTCAGCCTCTGAAGAGAAAAGCTGGTATTTTTCTACATAAAAAGCTCACAGTTATTGTAAAATTTTTAATTGCACTTTACGTATCACAGTGGTGTCACCTTATACTTTGTCTAGAGTTGAGCTCTTGTGCACTAACTTTCATGCGAGACACTAAATCACATCTACAGGGATAATTCCGCTGCGTCAAGAACTCTGCAAAAGATGGGTAAGAGGCAAGCGTGCAATATTAACCTCTGGTGACAGCTAAAACCATCAAGCTGGAACTGTGAGTGACAGAGGAGATTATTATCATAGGAAGCTAGCAAACAACCAGCAAATGCTACCAAGCAAGGTTTTCACTCGAAGCAGAATGAGTAGAGAACTCTTGCAGGTATGGGTGAACAGGAAGAGTCATTCCACCTGGTTTTAGAAAATTAGGGAGGATGGGAAGACTCTTGAGAGTAGGAGCTGCATGCAATCCTTTGTCAGAGGGTTTGCTGGATGGATACTAAGTAGAAAACAAATTATATTTTATCATATTTGTTTACTCTCAGTCTTTAAGTGGAGCAATTACTTTAAAGTAGATGAAAAATATAT
Source organism: Aramus guarauna (assembly GCA_013400195.1). Lineage (NCBI taxonomy): Eukaryota > Metazoa > Chordata > Aves > Gruiformes > Aramidae > Aramus > Aramus guarauna. The sequence continues at coordinate 1,508,145 of VXBL01001841.1, forward strand.
CCAATATATCTAAGACATATTTATCTTAATTTTCAAGGAAGCAAACAGGAGTAACAAAAATAGTCGCCCTTGCTCACCAAAGAAAGATTAAGTGTTTCTTGGCTATGAAATGAAATAAAGGGAGAGATGAAAGTCTGGCTTTAGGAAGTCATCTAGAGCATGTAGGAGTGTTGCTCATGAAGGTAAAAGCATGTGGCCAGCAAAGTGGCTGAAAGCACTTGTAAGTTCAACACACAGAAGGCTTCAGTACTATCCTACTGAGCAACACCTAAGTAAGCTGTGCTGGTAATTCCGGGTGCTCTACATGTAACAGCCTCTACACTTAAACTTCTAAATGTACCATCGAGTAGAAATTTTGCAACTTAAGAGTTGACAGGAGGGAAAGGTGGTTTATATTTAGAAGGCTGGCATGAGGAGTGCCCTTACTGCCCCTGGGCTCTCCAGGAGTGAATATCTTCTTGTACAGCCTTTACTATCCAGCTCCTTTATGGAGCACTAGGAAGTTTTTCTGCTAGTGTGCAAATAAACATACATGACCTAGCTTAGTTATTTACATGCTCTAAGTGAATAATCTCTGAAGCTTTTTTCTTCTGATATTTTTTGCATGTGTCTTACACCATCTTAAATACTCTAGGTAGCTTTCTGCTTAATAAAAACATCTGAAGTAGGGGTTTTTTGAACTTTTGAGATTAGCTTGACCATGACTTGGGGTTTTTCACAAATGCACGTTTCGAGGCATCTTTGCCCAGTTTTTGGATTTTACAATGCATTTTGGTCACATTCTCCAACTGCTCTCTTTTAGTTATGAAGGTCAGAAAAATTTTTTGAAAACTGAAGCTGAAGGCAGAGATGCTGACAGTGACATAGACCTGAGAGATGATGTGGTAAGGATACATATGAAATACTGCAAGGCTGGTGATGAAACAGGGACAGTTCTGGGACCATGCACGTATCCCTTGCATGGCTGTAGTTGCACAAGACTAAATGCATGCATCAAAGCAGGCCTCTTGAAGCTTTTTTTTTTTTTTTTCCCTCCTCTTTTTAAACCAAGGTGGATGGACAATGGTTCATCCAGCTTTCCATAAGGACAGATCCTCTTTCCCCACTTTAGGAATTAGGACATGAAGAACTAGAACTTGAAGGTAGGGGAAATTGTAGTGGAGAAAATCCAGAGGTATTAGCTGGCAAGCAAGATGGTTTTACTTACTCATGACAAGAAGTCATTCAGGCTCACAAGCCTGGAGCAAGCTTTCAGGGTAAAAGTAAAGAATTTTATTAAAAACCATTGGCTTTGGAGAGGCGAGTATTTTAAAAAAATAGGGCAAGAAAAGTCAAACCAGAGATTAAAAGTTGGCATATTTGTAAAACATGCCTTTACTTGTCTTTGGTTTTTTGAACTTGTTTCACTTAAACACTTCTTCACAGAAGGGAGGTAACAAAGTAATTAAAATAAAAAATGCTTTTGAGACTCATTTCATTATTGTGCTTTTTCCTGTGGTTTTTGCAGAGTCTCTGAGGAACAACCAGGCTAAACCGGGACTTTTTATTATTTCTGAGAAATGTCTTTGCCTCATATTATTTTTAGATTGGGCTTATTTGAACAGTGAGAAAGTGAAAAGAACTGAAAGCAATACTGAACAGGGCTTTAAGAGACATTTAACACAGCACATTTAACATTTCTTGTGGAGCAGTGAGAAGGGTTGATATATTCATGCTGATCAAGTAAATCAAACAAGAATCAGGTCAAGCATGTTATAGTTGTTTATGGCACGGTTTCAAACGTAACTGTAGTTAGCAGGAAGCTGAATGAAGTGAGAGACTGCTGCTACATGTAAAGGTCTTGGTGCCTGTCAGTCTTTGGGGAGCAAAATGCCTGTATTACCTATGTATTTGATTGTGATAGCTCTAAACTTGCTAAAGATGGTAGCACACCTGTCAGTGTTCTTAAAAACAGACAAACCCAACCAACAACTGCAACAAAATCCTCCAAAACTGTAGTGATTGTAAAAAAACCAGTATGCTGAGGGCTTCTTGATAGTTTTTGTTGGTTGGTTTTTTTTGAAGAGATAGTGACATTTTCCTTAGCTTAGTGTTCTGGCCTAAATACTCCTCCCCTCTACAAATCTAATAGAATAGTTCCTTGAGAAGACAATATATGATGTATTGATTCTGGCTTTAAACATTGCTTGTATAGGTTACAGCACCGATTTGCTAAATTAAATGTTTTCTAGGAAGGCCTTCACATGATGCCAGGAATTCACCTTATAGGCTTACCTCTCTTTTCTCTCCCTTTTGTGCAGATTTGACATCTTACCATATCCCTGCTCTGTAGCCTTGTGTTGTAACAAATTACTAGATTACTATAAAGCGATTATGATGGGAAGCACTAGCCCAAGGCAATAGGTGGAAGACATGAAACTGTTGGGCTGTTCTGTGAGTGTGAGGTTACAGCCATTGTAGACCTTTTCTTGAAATACCTTCAGCCAGCCCATATGATGCTGTACCACAGTGAAACTTCTGATGCTTACACCAGCTGTGAGAGTGACCACCAGTGTTCTGTGTAGCCCTTCCTTTGACCTTCCCAGACCTGGGTTCCTCTGGGGAGCTATGCAAAATATAGCAGATTCTGAGTTTTGATATTAGGTGACCTGCAGTGCTAGTGACTTAAAAATCTATAAGCTGCTCTCAAATTTCTTAGTCACCTTGTAAAAGAATCAGGCTGTTCGGTATCCCCCAGAGTACCACTGCCAATGAGGTGTTCTGTAATGCAAGATACAATCCTGTTCCGATGAGTGAAGGACATACATAGCTAGAAGACTTCAGTTTCCATTTTTCTCTGTAGGAAAGAATTTTTGTCACTCAAAAATTTTGAATGGAAAGGATTCTGAACCTGATGAACTGTCTTTTTTTTTTTTCCGTGTGGATGATGCTTAGAACAACAACTTAATAAAACATGGGGAAATTTTTCTGTTAGGATACATCATTAATCATCTCCTCTTCCCTTTCTTTAGGCATTTTGCTGCTATTTTTAAAAAATGTTTAACCCATCATGACCTTGGTGACAAACCTTAGTTGCCAAGAGATTGAACAAGTAAGCAGATGCTTTGCTGTAAATGTCGAAGATATTAAACTGGAGGTTGTCTTCTCTATGCCTTTGATTTTCAGTGACACCAGCTGCTATCTTGCTGAGTTGAGACATCTCAGATAATGGGCAGAATGACAAGCAACACAAATCCATATAATAGTTTAATTCTGAGTAGGGAGCTCACTTGGCTTGAAAGGTATGTTCGCTTTGGCTTACAAATTTTCTTCTTTTTTTTCCTCTCTGAACTGTTTCCTCCCTCATTCTTTGTCTTTTACTGTTTTTAAGTTCTGAATGTTTCAAGGTCTTTTTGAGTTGGATGAGATGAAAGCTGTATCTCTTAAAGCCCTGCAACACGTTGTACTTCTAAATGAACACATGGGACACTTGATGTGTGATGTGTCAGTGGTGAAAGATGTCTGTATGCTCAAGGGGTAAGGACTGGTTTGCAGTGTAGACTGCTGAATTTTGTTATATTAACAGAATCTTGGTAGCTGTTACATTTGCCAACATGTGTATTTTTTGTGATATTGATTTAATAAATGCTTACTTGCAACTCCTGTAAAATAAATGGTTGCCTAGTTTTCATGGAAGTAATTCATAATTTGTTACTGTTCCTGGCTGGTGTAATAGAGTAGATCAAATCTGTGACCTTTACTTCAGGAGGAGTTCTCTAACTGAGCCCTCCAAATGGGAGTATTTCACAAATCACAGTTGCATATGAATTCGTCATGTTAATGTGCACGTCACAGTGAACATGCAGGATGATGTGTTATGTATGACAAATTTGCAGTACTCGCTGGTTCTCTATGATACAGATCCAGTGCATGGGTAATTCTGGCCTTTTCCTAGGAGCAGATGTTTGCTTAGGCAAGAAAAGTACGTCCTTTATTTATGTTACTTTTGTACAGAGGAAGGGAAAATTCTCACTAATCTCTGTGCTCTACCATGAGTAGTTGGATGCTGTCCTGGTTTCAGCTGAGGGGGTTAATTTTCTTCATAGTAGCTAGTAGAGGGCTGTACTTTGGATTTGTGCTGAAAACAGTGTGGATAGGATAGAGATGTTTTTGTTATCTGGACCTGTTGCTGTTGAGCAGTGCTTACCCTGAGCCAAGGCCTTTGCTGCTTCTCACACTGCCCTGCCAGCCAGATGGCTGGGGGTGCACAAGGAGTTGGGAGGAGACACAGACAGGAAAGGTGACCCAAACTGACCAAAGGGATATTCCATACCATATGACATCATGCTCAGTCTATAAGGAGCTTGGGGGGTGGGGGGTGGGGGTGGCATTTGGAGTGATGGCGTTTGTCTTCCCAAGTAACCCTTACGTGTGACAGAGCCCTGCTTTCCTGGGGGTGGCTGACCACCTGCCTGCCACTAGGAAGTGATGAATGAATGCCTTGTTTTGCTTTGCTTATGCACACGGCTTTTGCTTTACCTATTCAACTGTCTTTATCTCAACCCACGAGTTTTCTCACTTTAACTTTTCCAATTCTCTCCCCCATCCCGATGGGGAGGGGAGTGAATGAGCAGTTGTGCGGTGCTCAGCTGCTGGCTGGGGTAAAACCACAACAGATGCCCCTCTCCCTGTCTGATTTGTGGTCACTGAACATGACTTTAGTCTTCTCTATTATAGGACTTTTTGGTGGATAATGAAAGGGTTTGAACTGGAGGCAACTTTTAGACATGCTTATTTAGCCTGGAGTCTTCCTTTAGTCCTAGCAGTCTGCAAGTCTCCCCGTCTCCCTGTGCCAGAATGGAGGCATGATCAGGGTTGTTAGTCTGTGCTGTTTTTTTGGGGTGCATTTGGCCAGTCATAACCTTAATGCTCATGTGAATTTTTTCTATAGCCTCAAAAGAGAAAAAATGTTAAAGGTATCAGAATTTGATATCCTTGCTGTTCTAAGACAACTCACTCTATTTTTAAGCTTTTTTTTTTTTTTGGCCCTGAAACTCATTTTGCTACCTCCTAATGAAAGGAGGCAGGGATCCAAATGTATTCTGCTTACATCCAAGCCTTGTGCTGCCTGCCATTTACAGCAGGAGTAGTATGATGGCTTGCTGTCACTCAGATGTCACTCGGATTCCTTCAGTCCCAATAGTATGCTATTGATCAAGTTAACTGTAAGGCAAGATTCTTCCTAGATAAATTCTGGATATCCTTAAATAACAAAAGCCTGAATGTTACTGTATAGCCCTTGTAGATTTGTTGAGTAAAGAAGCAGCCACTTTAATTTTTTTAAGCACTGTAGTAAAGAAATCTCATTCTGTTGACAATTTCAGCACGAGCCTTGTGCAATACTTCTCTGTCTGCTTGGATCCTCCTCCTTCTCCCATCTGCCACCTTCTCACTCTAAGGAAAGGAAACTCCATTCTGTCAAAGCAAAGTGCCAATGAAAAGTGGGGAAAGACTTTTAAGAGCAGCTTTTGGATGAGACCATTCACTGAAATCAACGCAAATATAATCACAACTCACTATAGTTTTGCCCTGAATGTTTAGCAAAAGGTTAAGGCGAACACATAGTAAGATGCAGTCCCTCCAGTGAAGGATGTGCAGTTCAAAAAGGCAGAAGAAAAAGGAGGCAGAAAGGCAGAATCCCCTACCAATGCCCATGATCGGTGCTCCATGGCAACATGTTCCCTGCAAGGAAAATAGCATAAATACCTATTAAGCAAAGGGATTCCCCAGCAAGCAAATTAAATGCCAGAAATTGAACAAAAGTGGTGGTTTTTTTTCTCTAGGTAATTAGGGTAGTTACCATTAAAGTATTATAATTGAAACAGATGCTTAATTAGTCTTTTGTAGTATGAGATGTACCTCATTTTGAAGTATCCTGTTTCAGAGGCTATGTGTTTCTGTATGTTTACAGTTATTAGCTTTCTTATACTTTGTGAAGCTTTTGCTTTCTTTGAGGATTGTTTCCCTCTGCAAAGACCTTTTGGTTACTTCTGTCTGGTGCTGACTTCCAAATTCAGTGTGAGCAGTTAAAGCCTAAGAATAATGAACTTGTATTATCATAGGGACTTTCTGCATTCATTCAAGTCCCCAGGGCTGGAGCTCAAACCTGGTAATTGTCTCGACTAGAAGTGAATGTGTTGAGTCTCACTCTAATCCTTAGGAAGCATATGTCCACAACTGATGATCTCTGCCCATGAGAGTTAACGATTAGAGGATTTCAGGACTGTTTTTGATAGTTCAGCTTAAGAAAAAGTATGGCAGTGTAGTCTGCCTACAAAATAATGATAGAATGTGCTTATACTTTCTTTATGCCTGGAATTCAGTTGGAAGATACTCAGTTGGATATTTGGGGCAAGGGCAGTAGAAATCAACAGGATCTTGTCCACTGGAGATGCTGAGCTCCGCAGTTGAGAGTACTCAACAAACTGTGGTAGGTCTGAGGGAACTAAAACTGTGAGGTCTTACTTGAGTCACTGTGTCACACTCCCTGCTGCTGTGGGCACTCCATCTTACCTCATCGCACATTTGTTTGGGTCCATGTGGCCATGAATTAGATGGCTTTTTCATTTTCTCTGTTAACACAGTGTTATAGATCCACACTCCTTGGCTGGCTGAAAGCTTGTTTTACTGTCTAGTGTAAAGTCTTAGGACCCTAAAACCTAAGCAGAATTTCTAAGTTAAAATTTTGTGATCTTGCAAAAGTGTAGGGCAGGTGTGGGAGGGATTATGTAAGTGAGAACTCTGTAGATTCAGCTGGTCTGAAGTCCAGTTTCCCTGCTTTATCCAGTGGGATGACTTGTTTTCTTGTGTACTGGCTCCACAGAGGAAAAGCCAGGCACAAAGCAAGTATTTGATCCTGTGAAGAGCTGGTTTCCAGTCTGTTATACAGCACTGTAAAATAGTCTACTGAGCTGCGCTAGTGCTGGATAGAAGAATCAAGCTGGAAGTCAAGTTTTAATCACATTGTAAGCTGTTAAACACTTGGCCAAGACAGTAAAATGTTGAGATGCCGCAGTACTGCAAAGCTGTAACTTGATGAATAAATGCTATAGTATAACAGACCTCCATTTGGTATTCTGTATATGATGTGCAAAAGTGAAAGGCATTTTTAGATGCAGAAGTTCAAAAAATGGTTTTCTTTCCTTAATTTAAGCAAGCAAATGTTAAGCAGAAATTGCTTCCATCTAATTAAATTTTTCCCCTCAGCTTGAGGTAGAGCGAATAGGTACATTCTCTATCCCTAACTATAGAGGAACTACACTGAAGGAAATTGCTGACAAAACAGTGTGAAAATGTGATGTATTAGTTTACAGTGGGAAAGTTAAGTTTGGATTGCATAGTGCAATGATCTGTATTTTTTTATTTTTGTTTTTATAATAAATCTGTATTTATTTTATTTTTAAAGCTGTTCCATGGCTCAGAAGAGCTGGAGTTCAGCTATTAGGCTGTCCCTAGCAAGAGCAATAGATAAAAAGCCTCAGTGGAACTGTGCCAAATTAGTCTCTCTGGAAATGAAGTTCACTCACTTCTAATCTAGTCAGCTGCCATCAACAATATATAACTGTAAGTATAACTTTAAGGCTTGATCTCTTTCAGAACTAGTGACCCTGTGTCTGGTAGCTTTAAAAAGTGGATGGTGCATGTTAGTTGTCTTACTGTTCTGGAATATTTCTGGTGTACACTTTCATGGTAAATGAGATGCGTGACACTTGCGTGGAATCTGAGCCATTTCAGCCAAGATTTTTAGAGTTATTTTAAGATTATTCATTTTTTGTACACACGTCTTTGGAGGCCCAACTTCTTGAGGTTTTAAGGCAATCTGAATTCCTGCACAGCGGATGATAATCAGACTTCTTATGGTGTATCAGGTTGATTGCTGGCTTTGGGTATTCCTCTTCAAATTGTTACTGTTTTCATATTCTGGTGATGCAAGATGATTATATGGTAATACTCCTCAATTGCTTCTTACTTTCTGTCCAGATTGCAGCCCCTTCATTATATAATTGTAAATTATTTATGCTAATTCTAAGGTCAGAACGAGGCATGCGTAGGCAGTTTCTTTATTACTTTAACCCTTAGAAGAAGCAACTGGATCATTTTGTAGATATGCATGATGACCTAGATTTATGGTCCATTTACATATCTGTATGTGTACAAAGATGTGAAAACAGATGTACAGGAATAACTTTTGGATGTCATTTCTCTTCTTCATTCATGTTCCAGGACTACCATGCAATAGCGTAGGGGTTTTTTTTCTCTCTTCATATTATAGTAATTTAAAATATCAATGCTTAAATTAAAATCATGTTCACTCCTCTTTTTAATAGAAGGCCAAGCAGTGGCTGCTAGTCTAGCATATAGTAGAAAATATTTTTAAGTATTTCTGGTTCTGATTCTGAGATTCTACCAATTTGTAGCAGTTTTAAGGAGGGAGTAAAATACCTTTTAGTTGTCTCACTCCCTATTTATCAGAAGGGTCTGAGTGATCCTCAAAAATAAGAGAGATTCTCAAGGTTTGAAATGTTGGCTTCCAAGGGAACTGCTAAATAATTTCAACCTCCCTGCACTCTAATCTCAGCACTACTTATTCACCCTGCTCACCAAAAAGTCTTGTGTGTAGCTGTATTTGATGATCTTCCAAGTTGTCTCAGTGGTGATTCACTGTTGAAAAGTTCAGGTGCATTATTCTGTGTATTTTGGACAGTCAGAGCTGCAGAGAAATGACAAGGAAGTTCATACTGGTGTTTGCAAGAAACCATTCAGTGACAAAGGAGTCGCAGTAAGATGGATTGCTTCCAAATGGAGGGGGAACAGATTTCTCTGCAGGGCACTACAGAACAACCTGAGGTCCTGACTGAAGTGGGTGATTGCCTTTATGAAGGGCATAAGAGGGCCTATTTAATTGTTTCAGTAAAAGTACAGCTGAACTTTTGATCTGGATGTTAAGCAATTAATTTCTCTACTACTACTCCCACCCTCACAAAAGTATTAATCAGACAATTCTTTAAAACTCACCTATTCTGACCCTTGTGAATTTGGTATCATCTTCTCAGCATCCTTATCTGTGTTTTTCCAAAACTGCTTTAGTTTTATATTAGCATTGCTTGGACGCCTTCTTAAAGCTGAGCGTCTCTTGCTGTTCAGGATCCCTTGTGGTTTCTCTTCCAGACTTAGACTGGCAATTTGCATAGAATATTTAGCTATGTTGTTATTTTGGTGAAACAAAGTAATCTTAAGGATAATCTCAGCTTTCCTGTCATGCATTGGTACTTCTGTTCTTCATGGTAATCAAACTGGAATGACTGGTGCTCTTGTGCAAGTCAATGCCCAACAGAAAGAGGATGGAGTCTGTAATAATTCATAGTGGATGTTTCTTCAGAGTACTGCAAGCTGCATTGCACGAATGGAGCAGTGGTCTGTAAGTAAAAGGCTTCAGCCTCCAGCATGCTCTGCCTTCTACCTTTTATCATGTGTGGTTGAAACAGGCATCATATAGATGACCAAGAGGGAAATATACTGAAACATGTAGAAACTTTGTGTAAATGTGATAGCTCAAAACACAGCACTTTCTTCTGAGTAGAGAGGTGGAATATCTAATTTCAAGAGGCAGATACTTTGTGTATCTTTGCCAGATTCAAGACAAATAGCTGAAGTGACATAGCAAGGCTTCCTGCATGCATTTTATAATCCTGAGGAGGAGGAACATTTGCATGAGCACTTAAGCAGTGTATGCAAATCTTGGTTATTCTCCATAAAGCTCTTAAAATTCATTCTTACATAGCTTCTTGCTTCTGAGGCAGTCATACCCACATGTAACTAACAAATGAGTGACACAAACTAGACCAAAAGTCTAGTACCTCAAAGGAGTTCTCATCTTTAACTAAGGGGGTCTTCAACTCTGAAGGCATAGTAAGTGGATCTCAGTGATGATCCTGCTTATTTCTGACCTGTTTTAGAATTATTTCTGCTCTTCAAATGCAGTCTTTAAGTGCAATGACAAAACTAAAAAGGTGAAATATGTTGCATTGGTCAGAACATCCTCTCAGAAGTGACTGTAAAAATAGCTTCAGTGGCAAGATTTATTTAATCATCTGTGTTATGCTATTGTCACAAATACCAGTTCCTGTATTATCCTGGCATGTAGCAATGTCTGAAAAACAGCATAGTCCCATGTAATCCCAGTGATGAGCTGTGCTTTTATTAATATGCTTTCATATTTAGGGTTTAGGTTTACAGTTTCAGTTTAGATTGAGCCTGAGTGCAAACCTTGCACTGGGTTTGCTCCCTGTGCAGAACGTATAGCCTCAGGGTTAGCACTGCCCTGAGCGTTACCATCATTGGCCGCAGGGCAGCAGGAGAATTTCCCCTGCACAATCCATAGCTATATCTGTGTCTGGGCTCTTTGCAGACCTGGCAGGGATCCGGTTTGAAGGGGCACATTGTCAACAGCCACTCCTCAGCTACATCTGACCATTAAAGCCTTTGCTAGCGCGTAATGCCTCATAAGATAATTCAAGGTACCTCTGAGTGTGCAGATCAACTTCAACTATGCCTGATGCTTTTCTCTTCAGCAGCATTTAATTCTGTATATTTTAGAAGCATGTTTATCCAAAGGTCTCCAGAGATACCTTTCATGGTTGGATGCAGACAATTGAAAGCTGGCTTTTTTCCTGCTCCTGGATGTCACGTAGCCTTTCAGTGAACCTGGCCCTTCCAGAGGTATCTATTCCCTGTGGCACCAGTGGTGGGAAGCAGTAGCTCAGAAATTATTTGGAAATTTCAGTTGCACTGATGGGTCTTTATCATGCCAAGGATTTAAGAAACCTGGCTTGCAGCCTCAAGAGACAGGACTGACCTTGGGTTACCCAAGGTTCTACTACATGGCTAATTAGTAATAGAGGAAATCTGACAAATATGTGACTAATGCACAGGGATTCACCTAATGAAAATAACACCTTCTCCTTCCCAAATAGCTCCCTTGCAACATTTAGCTACATAGCAACTACTGCTGTTCTATGAATGAAGCAAGGGGATTCCGTAGCAGTCTTTGCGCATGCTCCCCACCCTGTGTTTGGCTCACAAAATGAGAATTATATGTTAGTGTTTTATAGACAAAATAACAGCAAAAATACACGTGGCACATAGGTAATATTGCTGTTACACTAGATAAAATGTGATTTCTCATTCTTGCAGAAGGCTCCTTTTCTGTGAACTGAAAGTAACTTGTAAATGTCAAGGGTTGCCAGGAAGTGACCAAAAGTGGGAGACTAAATTCTACAATAATACTATGTCATTCCTTATTCACCATGTCTTTCTCAAGTCATGAGGAGACAATGATGGCCTACAATTTTTGATACCTGATAAACCAGTCTCATTTAGTCAGGGTGAGAAACAATTTTTAAGAGCTGAAAATGCTACTTTAAATGATTGCTCTGCTTATAGTTAACAGGAATTCATCCTAAAGAGCCAAATAAGCATATTATTTTGTCATGGCTAGTCAGATTTTCCATGTAAATTTAAAAGGAGAGTAATTTTCCCATTCCTATTTTAGAATGTTCCTTATTCTGCCTTTATAATTTTGTCCATTTCCTCATTAGTGCTCCTTTCAGAGCCCAAATATGTCAACAGTGACACCATTATCAGCCTGAAATAAATGAACAAACATTCTCATCTTCAGTCATGGTTTGCCTATGACAGCTATTTTTAATTTTGCAGCTGCTGGAGTCTGAGGCAGATGAGATGGATTTGCAAACGATGATTTGGCACCTATATCATGCAGCTACTTTACAAGTGTTCTCATAGGTGTTAGGAAATGTGGGGGTTTCCAAGGGGTCTCTTCACTGAAGTAGCGCTTCTGGAGAGAGAGCGAGCATGAGGCAAAACACTGCTAGCAGAAGGAGGTATCCTGCTGGTTTAGCATTTGTTTGCAGGTGTTTGAAATGGAGTGTGAGATGGCAGCTAACTCTTTTTTTTTCACCAAGTGTGAAGATGAGCTGACAGCCTCGTGCACTCTTCTGTATATTCTGAGCAGTGCTAGTTCCAGGGGGTCCTCAACCTTGAGGATTTTTCTCTCCTGGAAGAGAAGGTGCTGTGACTTCTTGGTCACAGGGGAGCAACTTCTGCTCTTCCCAGCCTTGACCCCTCTTTTAAAACCAGCTTCACAACTCAGAGTTGAAGATCAAACTGCAGAATACCCAAGCGCTGCAGTGACCAGTGCCTGGCTTTGTGTGGGCATTCAACTTAAGTGCCCACCACTTGCAAAAGTGACAAAACATGGAAGGAACCATGGAGTGTGGGTGTAAAAATGTCTTATTGAGTTGGGTACCCACATGCCACTTCACCTAATTTGAGTGCTTGTCCAGGTCTCAAAGTGCCTCTTTTGTCTTTGTGCCAGTATTTCTGTAATTTCTGATTTGCTATGATAGAAGTTAAGATGTGGCAGTTCATTTCATTAGTACCTCTGAGTGGTGTGGGCTTAACAGATGGTTGGTAACAGTCCTAAATTTTCTTAGACGCTGAAACACAAAAGACTCAATTCTGCAGCTCCCCACAGGCAGCAGATAGTGACATGCAGCCTAAATGATGAACTCATTGAAGTTTTAAATGGTAAGTTGCATGGTTTGGGTCTGAAACACGTTTTGAAAAATCTTGTTTAGTTTCATTTTGTCTTTGACCCTTAGCCCAAAATGGATTACATATTTCCTACTCTTTCCCCCAAAATTTAGTCACAGTGATGTATGTGTTTCCACTGCACTTCTAAATCTATGTTTGTGGATCCAGGCATTTGGAAAGCTGCACAGATTTTATATTAATGATCTGTAAAGAACAGTTTAGCTTGGTGTTGGAAGACTTTAGAGCTTCATAAACCATCATTAGGTTTTTGTTTTGGCATGTACTCAGTTGGTTAGCAAACCCATACTAAATTTTGACTTATAAAGTGGTGTAATAACAAGAATGTTCAGATACTTCCACACTGCTGACCATCCTGTTAATTAGTAGTTAAATACTGATGCAAGTGATCTCTGTTTCATGTGCTATGATTGCAGAAAAGTGGTGCAAGTAGTTTATTTCCACTTGTATTGAGCATCATTGGTTGAGTGCTGTTGTTCATTATCTTGCTAATGCCAACTTAGATGACATTCCTGTTAGTTATCTGACCTGTTGAATCATCTATCATATGACCTCAGAGTATTTTGATCGTATCTCTGAGAGTAGTCTTATTTCTATAAATAGGATTTCTAATAGAGGAAGGTGCTACACAGCAGAAGTATTACTGGGAGAGTTCAAAAAGAGAATGAAGTAATATATCTTTGAAGAGCAGTGACTGCATTGAAAATGTTCCAACTTAACTCTTTTGATCTCATAGGAAATAAAAAGGCAGTTACTGCTATAGTATCTCAGATAATTTAGTTTCTATTCTAAAAGAATATCCCGTTGAGAGGACTTGTTAGTTATGCAGGCTAAAACTGAAACATGCTTATTCTCATAAAAAGTAATCAGGACTCCATGTCTTGATTCTGTAAATAACTTAGTAGCCATCCCTCTTGCATTCTGGTGACTAACAGGCCATTCAGAAAAGAACATCTTCATTTAAGAACAACTGTCCACATACACCAGGCATCTCCAATGTGTCACCTGTGTGCTGTGAGTTGATGATACTGAAGTGGTTAATACACCTTTGAAAAATACATATCAATATACCAACCTCACCTTGATCTACTAGCTAGAAATAAAATAGTATTTTGGGTTTTTTTAATCTATAGTCCAGCCCTAGCAAGATGTTGAAAATCTGGAGCTCAGGATTATCCAAGACGCAGACCCAGGCTGCTTTGCAGTGTGTATTCTGTGACTTCAAAAAAAATGGGAAATTGCATCTGGCTGGCAAGGCTTGGTTCCCTCTTCATTCTGTGAGCATGCTTCATATATCTTTGATAAGAGACTCTGTGGTTCTCCTTGTAGTGATGGGCTGCATGTATTTCAGCTCATCTTTTTCAGCTGGGGAGGACGTGGATTTCTCTTACAAGCTGTGACCCACAGTGCCTCTGGCATCTCAGTAAATGACATCCGCTGAAACTCAGGCAGAGCTGAGACTGTTTTGTCCTCTGAAGACACTGGATTTTCTCTCTGACATGAAAGCCCAGATTTGGCAGATGTTATCTTTAGAATAGCAGGAAGTGAGAAACTTGGTTTTCATACCTAAATAACAATAAAGTTAGGTTAATGAGGCCACAAATCATGTGGATGGTTCAGCTCTGTGTGCATCTGCTGCATACTAAGAAATTCCCAACAGAATTTGCAGTGATTTAAGCAAAAAGCTGACATAAAGTCAGTCAGTCGTCTTTGATCTTTGTGTTTGGTTTTTGAGCGTGTTTGTTTAAGATTGGGAAGCTATTGAAATAATGAAATGAAGATGCAATAATAGCCCAGGGAGACATGCTTACGCTAGTCTTATTCTGTCTAGCTCAAATAAAATAGCAAGGACATAACATATTTTACATGTTTGTTCAGTATTAAGCATGAAGTAGTCAATAATACCTATTTCAGTCTCCTGCTTAGGATCCTGTAATAAGTTCTTGCTCTGTCAAATTCACGCCTTCTTCATCCTCTCCCTGTAAAGTTGTGTCTGTTGGGTCTACATTTGCCATCTTGCTTCATGGTGTGGTAATCGTGAGATGCATTGGATTGAGAATTACAAATACAGGGTCTTGGCCTTTTGAAAGAAAGTGTTGTCTTTTTAACTTGGAACATTTTGACTTACTCCCTCTTGTCTCATTCCTTCCTAAACTTATCTTAGTGAGGGGGCTTAATGAGAAAGACTTGGCTGTTGTTCCTGTTAGGTGTTTTGTCAATAGAGGTTGTTAGGGCTGCTATTCCATCACTTGGAACATTGAATGCCTTTGAAAACATATTTTGCAAGAAAAATATTGAAAACCATATTGTAAATATGGGCAAATGGGAAGCCAAGCATTTATATGTTTATATTCACAATGAGATATAAATAATTGGATTTGGGCTTAAACTGCATTGCAGAAAACATTTCACTCATTTTAGGCAAAATGATTTGTCTGTCTTTTTATCCATATGAGAAGCCTGGCTGCATCCCTGGCAGTGAATAAGTTAACCTACTTAGTGTTTTGTGTGTAGGCAGCATGCAGTTCCATGAGATTGCAGTGGGCAATGAAGCAGCAGAATTCAATTTGCAGCAGTGACCTAAGAGGGACTATTTTTAGTAATAAAATAGGTCAGGGGATGTGGTAATGCAGACTGATAAATGAACAGTCTTCCCCTTCACTTGTGGGGCTTGTTTTTGTCCTCCAACACAGAAGCTCTGTGATGGGAGAAATGACATTCAGTACTGTCACATGATTAGTGTTAGAATTTTTTTTATTGCGATGCAATCGCAGGAAAAGCGCTAAGTTTATTTTAGTGAAGAAAGAATACAAGTAACTGCTTTGCTTAAGGATTCGTGGAAGACAAACCCAACTAGAGAGCAGGGTGTTTTGAAGCCGTTGCTCAAAGCTAGTTTTAGCACTGCTGGACATCTTATGTTGTGGTGTTGTCCATGTGACCAGTAGTACTTGCTCTTTTTCTTTCCCTCTACTAGCTGTTGTTATGCGCTTTTTTAGCTTGTTTCTGTTACCAGTTTGCTTTCTCAGTCATTTATGCACATGAATGCTAGTGTCTTCCGCTCACAGTGTCAAAGATTAAGCACGGCTTTATTTTGTTCCTTTGAGTCTATGGGTGTTTGGAGGAAGCTTGTGAAGGGTCTGTTCAGCCAGTTCTTGTGACACAGAGCAGTCTGAGTCTCTCTTTAGTATTAGGTTACTTGACCTTTGCATTGCCACGCTCCTTTGGTTTCTCTGAAATTGTATTTCAGAGCAAACTTGGAAAGTACCTCTTGCCAGTTTGTGTGCTGATATAAACTATCCTGTTGTTAATGAGCAATGTGGCAAAGTCCCTATAAGCTCTAGTCATGGAGAAGTGTGTGTTGATGCCATATAAACAGCAGAAAAAAACAGTGCCTTTGGCCCTAAAGATTTTTTTTACCCTGGAAAAAGAATGCTTAGCAGGAAGCAAGCAATCTCCACTCCTTGGCTGTAGCTGAATCAGTATCAGTGTGTCACACTGTGTAATAAAGTACAGTTGTGGGATGCGCAGGCTGTTGCTGAAGCTATCTCGAGGAGTTAATGAGCCCTAATGAGCCCTGGTGAGATGCACTGGGATGCCCATTTCTCCTGCTTTGGAACTAAGCAGATACCTCCCTTGGAGGCTGCTTAATGTTGTGTGAATGTACATGCCTGTGCTGGTGCTCATTTGTCCGTTCCTGCCCTATGCTGCCCTGTGAAGCACATACATGGTTGTATGACATGGGGGAGAGATGTCCCTAAACTTTCCCTTACTTTCATCTCCTGTTCTAACAAAATGTATTTAATATTCTGACCTGTCTAGTTAGGACTATGAAGAAGTACTTCATCATAGCAGAGTTTTTATAGTGCTTAAAATCCTTGGATACTATCACTTTGATACTATATCTATAAGGAAAGTAAGCTAAATGTTGATCACTAACATAAAAATTGTAAGCTCAGACTATCCTTAGCCTTTTCTTTTTAAGATTGCAAGTTGTGTGTTGCCCTCTATAGAATAAAAAAGATTAATAAACAGCTAAATAATTTGCATTTCTAACTTCGGTATTTTTCTAGAGAGATCTGTTTCTGTATCGTAAATAAGTACTGCATATCTCAGATAACCAACAAAGAGCCATGTCACTTGATATTTAAAATTCATGTAAAAAAACCAAACCAAAACAAAAAAACCAAAAACTACCAGTCGGATCAAGAACAGTGGAGATATTCTCAGCGACACTCTAAGAAACTTGAGGGGGCTTTTGATCACCTTCTATAATCAATGTAACTTAATGTGCTTCTAAGGGACATCTTTTAGTGAGAATACACTTTCCTTCTTATAGAAAAGGCCAGTGATTATTTTTTCTTTTCTTTTATTTCTTGTTACCCTGGTTTTGCAAAAGAAAACTGGACAATATCATTGAATATTATAAACTCAGTCGTTTGGTCTTTCTGTCCACCCTGCTCATCATGGGAGCTGGGATTTCATGACAGTTCACAATCCACTCACTGCAGGTGTGCAAGCCAACTCAGGTGAGCAGAGCACACTGAGCCAGGAGCTCTTTTATTAGGTGTGCAAGGGGGAGAAATCCACACATACAACTTCTTCTTAGGAGTTTATAACACTACAGTCTGGCCTCTCCATCTTCTCCCACTCTATAGATTACTGGCTTGTCCAGTATCTGATGTTCCTTAAATCCCAGCAAATGGAAAACTTGCACTCAAAAGGTAACTGCGCCCGTCTCTGTTATTAGCATTTAATGGTGGTTTTAAATTTAGAGGAAGACTTTTGCTCTCCATTAGGAACTAATTAATTTTTGAGAACTCTTGCTTTTCTTTATTTCCTTGTGCTTTCTCAGCATGACTGAATCAAAAACCAATTTGTGCCAAAAATAATAAGCTGGCAAGAGGACTTTCTTTCTTTAGTGTGAAATCATGTTTAGTCTAGGTATCACTAGTCTGTGTGCAGTGTGTTAGTGTCTTGTTCTGGAGTTTATTTTCTACTTATTGGGGGGGTGTGGAGGCTGGCGGGGAGAAATGAACTGCAGTATTTGATAATATGACAGTAGAAGGTCTGGTGGGGAAGTCATTGATTCTGTGACAAGGCTCAGTGTCTCTTCAGATTATAATTCCAGCTTCTTTCTGCTTTATAGACAGGTGTAAGTATAGCTTTAAATTTCAGATCATCTCCTTGGCCTTGCGGTTCCTGTACACAGGAAACAAAACTGGGCATGCAGTAAGCTTTTTGTGCCTAATATAAAAGGGAATGGCTTTGACAGAGGTGGGGTTTTTTGTGTGTGGTTTGGGTGTTTTTTTTTTTTTAATTCCTGACACGCACACCTGCAAACCAGGCTAACTTGATGTGGTGGGTTAACCCAGGCTGCCAGCCACGCAGTCAGCTGCTCTCTACCCCCCCCCAACAGAACAGTGGGAGAAAATAAGATGAAAGAGCTCGTGGGTTAAGATAAAGACGAGGAGATCACTTGCCAATTACTGTCATGGGCAAAACAGACTTGGCTTATTTAATGTATAAGGAATATTAATGTAATTACTTGCCAATAAAAATAGATGGTGAGAAAAACAAAGGCAAAAAATAAACCATCTCCCCCCACCCCTTTTTACCCCAAGCTCCATTTTGCTCTTTCATTCCCAAATCCTCTGCCTGGGGAGGCGCAGGGTGCTGGTGAGTGGGGGCCAGCCATGACAGTCTCTCTCTGCCCTCCCTCCTCTTCACACCTTCCTGGGCAGCAGGAGGGGGGATCCCTTCTCTGGCAGCCAGAGGCCTCCCTGCCCCTCTTCCCTCTCGGGCCTGGCTGCCAGCAGGGCTTTTCCTCACACTTTCCCCCTCACTCCTCGCTGCCTGTGGGGCATTGTGCCCTTTCTGGAGAAGGTTTTTGCTGAGGCGCTCCCAGCTCCACTGACAGGCTGGGCGGTGCCCTGTGGTGAGGCCACTGAGGAACTGTCTGGAACTGGCTGGGTCCAGCACAGGGCAGCCCTCAGCTGCCTCTCCTCACAGTGGCCACCACGCAGCCCTGCTGCTGCCAGGACCTGGGCGCATGTGGCAGTTCTGTTAAGCTCTGAGGCACCAGCAACCAAAAGAGGTAAGAGAGGTGGTATCTGAAGCAGCAGTGGAATTATGCAGATCTTCAGAAAGGTAGTTTTTTTTAAAACTAAACCCCCAAACAACAACAACA